>JAQQZY010000023.1:20675033-20685803 GCA_030068375.1 Ostorhinchus rueppellii
TGTGTGTGTGTGTGTGTGTGTGTGTGTGTGTGTGTGTGTGTGTTCGGGGATTCACACAAAATCCAGAAAGAGCTGACTACTACAGATTGGCATACTTGTGTATTTTTGGTTAAGGAACACTTCAAATTGATAGGACCAATATTTTGGGAGATATTTGTCATTTTGGAATACAATAGTCTTACAGTCATGTTGCTACAGCCAGAATAGTTTGGCGGTGACTGCTGAACAAATGTGGTACAACATGCATGAATACACAACAGCATAAAAACTACCACATCTAGAACCCATGGATCCCAACAGCTCAACATGCTAGTTCATTATAATATTATCCTCAGAGTTGCATTTTTTCTGTGATATTTTTCTGCATTTAATGGCCGATCACATGGATGTTCATAAAACCATCAGGGGAAAATCAAAGTTTATTATATCAAAACCAAACATGAAAATGGATCATTAATTTCATATAAAAACAGTCATCTACAACCACTCTCACTTGTAGATTATGATAATGTTTTCACTTTCATTATGGAACCTCTAAACATCCAAATGGTTCATATCTGATGATGCTGAAAAGCTGAGAAAGCGCATTTTACCTGAACTATTTAAATGCACTGATAAGATGAATAGCTAAAAATGTATTAAATCACACCAGAACATTTTAGATCGATATACTTTTGGTCTTTGTTTGGCTCACTGTTGAGGTCTTAAACATGTGTTTTGCTTTTGTGAAATGTTTAAGGTGGAATAAAAACACAATTCATTATCATGATGAATTTTACATATTTTACAATTATTCATTCTGAATGCATGTACTGTAACTACCAAATGGCAAATCATAAGGCATCAGTAGCACTAAAATGAATAAATGTGATCAAACACTTGATAATATTAAACACACCTAGCTATACTGTTTCTAGAATAACACACACACACACACACACACACACACCTTAACACACACACACACACACACACACACACCTTAACACACACACACACACACACATCCTAATTCATCCTGAAGTGAATAATTTAAGATGATTCTAGAAGAAACCATTATCCTGGGCAGACAGGTAAGCTGATATGTTGAGCCTCGTCCCTGCCTGCTCACCCAGTCATGCTCCAACTCTGAAAGGCTGCTTGTGTTCATTCACTGACCAACCCACCAGGAAAGATGATGAGTGTTTTCTACCCTTTGTTTTCAGCATGGGCATGTAGGTAAAGCGGAGGCCTCGGCTCAGCTGTTCTACTCTGACAGGTAGGAGCTTAACAACGCTGACAGTAATACCTCAGTTATATTTCAAACTGCTTAAACTAAACAGTGTAGGGGATTCTTACTGGAATTTAGAATTAATTCTGTTATTTTAGGTTATTGATGAAACCACTGTACAGAGAAGCTAAAATGGGAGGAAGTTAATTCAACTGAGACATATAAAAACAATTTAGAGTAATGTTCCTGCTGAAGAAATGCTGATCAGGCTTCATGACTACACAACTAGCAGCTTAATAAGAAATCTATCCTGGGGTTATTAAAGGGTTCCCTGATGGTCAAAGCTATCATTTGATCATTAGTTTTTTATAAGGGTGGGATTTGTGTGTGCAGCCACATGTATGACAGCTGTACACGCAGGTGCAATGGGATGTTGTTATCCATGCATATTTGTCAGTTCTTACTCATTTCAATTTTATTCTGGAAAATATGCTTTTTGGATGAGTACAGCTACAGTATTGACACAGGGGGCTATGTCATCACGAAATGAATGACACTGACATGTAGACAGACCTGACAAGTGTCTCTTCCCCAGCTTCATGTTTGATGCATTGCGGTATCTTGTGTTCTTTAACCTCTAGACTTGAATTATTTCTGAGTGTAACAGACTCTCAAACACCGTGGTTTAGATATGGACAAAATATACATTCCTCTCTGATCTGGAATAATCTCGAATCTGCATGCTTGCAAACAACAGCTGTAATGGGAGAGAGGTGGGTGTGTTACAACTAGATCAAGCAGAGTGGTGTTGGCTTACTTTCTCATTACAAACTAGAGGCAACTGGGGAACGTAGTTCAAAAGTAAATGATGTTCAAAAAACGAACACTTCTAAAGGACCATTTATTGTCTATGGAAATGCCATACTTTTCCTGAATGTAGTGTGAGACTCCTGACTGCGGTTTGACTATTCCCTTTGTGTCTAAAACTGGAACATTCTTGTCACCAGGAGTAGTGCATTATATAGGCCTACCCCTTACATGAATCATAACATGTGAGGGCTTCCATTGCTTGGTTTAGTACTTTATCAGCCTGTCTTAATGAATCATACCACTATGAGGCAATCTATTGTGTACAGCTCTATGAAAAGCTACACATATGGTACATCTACTGGCATGCAGGCACCTCAGATGATACCGTGTTGTTGTCCCTGGGTAGTAAACCATGGCATGAGAGAGAGCAAAATGAGTCACACAACTGCAAAAAACATTTTCATGTGATTTGCTGTGAACCTTGAACAGGCTCATGGCAGGGAAGGATGCACCCATAATGTGGAAATGCAATGTGATGTGGGCATCATTTCAGAGGCAGCACCATTCCAAAGGAAAATCTAAGATTTTTAGGTAATTTGCGGTAATTACTGATTGGTAAACATGATAAAACAGTTCAAGCTGTGGCATCTTTTTAGTTGCAAAGAATGTCAGTAAGGAAAGGGGTGACTGTTCTGTCTATGCAATAATTTCAATGAGCCTGCAAAACCCGCTCTTCAAGAGATTTCACAGTATTTATATATTTATATATATATATATAGTCATTTATGACTATTTTGTCTGCTGTCATTGTTATTTGTACATATTGTAACCTAAATTCAAAGGTAACTTGTTAAGCAGGAGTGAATGGACTTACTTTCCTGATTAATTAATTTGAATGTAGTGAATTTCACAATAGTTAAACTGCATCTATAAAAATATCAATATATTTCAACCACTATTTTCAAAATAATCTACTAAACCTCATTCTTTTTCTGTGCTGAGCTGTGATTTAGATCATTAATTGGAGTCTACTCGGTGCTTTGGAGTGACCTTCACATGATCAATGCACTTTATATTTGAAAGGTGCCACATTTTACTGATGGGCCAGGTGAAGGTACCACTGAGGATGTGATATAGATATTTGATCTGCACAGGAGTGTAAACGGCAGCAGCAGAGTGGCTCCATAAGGAGCAGAGCTTGCTCTCTCTAGCACTCTTCACTGTTCACTGGCGCCGTGACGATAAGCAGCATCGGACGAGGATGCTCTGTTGTCTGGTGCGCACTCTCCTGTCTCCAGCTCTCCACATCACCATGGCAGAGCTTCACTGATGCACAGGGTTTGTGTCCATTTGCTCGCCGAGCTGATGAATTTTAAGCGTCTGTTTGAGATCGGACCCGCGACCCCCAGAAGAACCGGACCTGCGTTACCGAGCGGAGAGGACCGCGGCTGAATAGAAAGTCTTCAGAAAAGGTAGAGCACGGTGCGGGTTCTGCTCCAGTCTGAAGTTAGCTCTTAGCATAGCTGCGTTTTCCCGCATGCAGTCTGTGATTCTGCTGTTCCATTATTGTCAGAGGACAGCACTTATTAATGGCCACTTTAGTGTCGGTGCTGTCATGTTTCATCCGGAGGAGGAGAGCTCATTGTCTCCAACAGTAGAATAAAGCGCCTGGTTTCAGTAGAGCAGTCACAGCCCACCTTTCCACAAACTGAGGTTGTCCTGCTCATGTGGACGGTCCACTAGATTAGCCCTGAGTGGAAACAGCCACACTGACACAGGTTTGTTGTACAAACGTTCCCAGCTGTTTTCGCTGAGCTGCTCGGACCATCTGACGCCTGTGCGCTGCTCAGTTTTCACTCTGAGCCTGGAGTCCGCCTGTCATTTCACAGCGTTTTGGGGGATTTCATATCCTACCTTGGTGCTGTCCAAGGAGAAATGTGAGGACGCTTGAGGATGGCTATTTTATCTCGCATCGCTCATGAAAATCTCATTGTTCATGTTCGTCTTGGAAGCACAGTCGACGTTGTCGATGCAGCAGTGAAACAGTGTAAAAAAACGCGTTTAATACGCATTGTTCACATATTTGGTTTGCACTAGCCTCGGCTACATGAAGGCAGGAGCGGAACACAAAGGGGATAGGAGACCTGCAGTCTGAATTGGACACAGTGAGTGTCGTTTTATGTCATAATAACACACGTTTGGCATTTTTCTTTGCAATACAAAGATGATTCTTCTTGGAGCATCTCTGCAATGTGACCTTTTCTGTTTCTTCCTTTGCGGGGCCTGCTCGCAGTTCAAGGACTTACACTGATGTGACCAAGTCATGCCTGAGAGTGGCAGCTCTGAATTTACACTACTTTCACCTTCTGTGTTTTGGCTCTGAGTGACTGTCGTATGCCTTCATTTTTACCTGGAATATTGTTCAGGTAAACTCAGTATGACATGTAGCACAGTGGCATCAGAATGAGGCCAGCTCAGAGCAGCCA
Organism: Ostorhinchus rueppellii; assembly: GCA_030068375.1. Classification (NCBI taxonomy): domain Eukaryota; kingdom Metazoa; phylum Chordata; class Actinopteri; order Kurtiformes; family Apogonidae; genus Ostorhinchus; species Ostorhinchus rueppellii. The sequence goes on from JAQQZY010000023.1 coordinate 20,679,540, forward strand.
TTCCTGCAGTTTTGAAAAGTGCTGAACTTCTCAGGCACCTGAACGCCTCTCCATTTTTACCACCCCCCTTCACTTTGATGTGTTCTGAAGCCCCTGCTCAGGGCATATCTGTAGCTCAGAGAGAAGAACATGTTTAGGTTTAGTTTGGTTTTCCAGCACAAATGTTAGAATTGTTGCAGGATTGTGAGCACTTGCATCCAACTGAAAGCAGATTGTTTATTTGTTGTTGCAACAGCTAAATGTACTAATGCCAACTCTTCTCACCTTTCATTTCTCAGAGGCAAATTATGCCAGCAGCACCAGAGTCGCTCCCCCTGGTGACGTGCCAGCTCATTGGTCAGACGACTCGGCCCTGTTCTCACCTCCCTGTCTACCCTGGCAGATCCATGCTGCTGGATGCTCCTCATAGAGCCTCGCCCGCACCATGAGCGCCAACGGGCCTGCCCCAGACCCAGCCCCCACGGCCCCAGAAGCCCCTCCCACCTCAACCCCTGCCCCTGCTCTGACCCCAGCTCCTGCAGCACCTCCTGCTCCTCCTGCCGTCCCTGCCCCAGCGCCCACAACCATCCCGGTAGGTGCGTTGGCACAGAAGAAGCGGCAGCAGTATGCCAAAAGCAAGAAACAGGGCAGTAATGCTAACAGCAGGCCACCGAGGGCTCTGTTTTGCCTCAACCTCAACAACCCTATACGCAGGGCCTGCATCAGCCTGGTGGAGTGGAAGTATCCTTTACAGTCGTTATTGTACTGAAAACAGTGGAGGGAACATGTTCTAGTGTTGAGAACTGACAACGAATGAATGCTTCTGGTGCATGTTTGGATCCAAACTTTGTCTACTTTACTCTCTGCCTGTTTTCTCTTTTTTAAGATGTAGGTACATCGCATACCTGAGATGAGAGAAAATCCAATCAAACTCTAGGTGCAGAATATGTTTCTTTCACTAAATGTTATCCCAAAATACTGTATGTCGATAGAGTGACTCAACCCTGGCACAACACAGCTGTCTGACAGTCTGGTGGGTTTATTGCTAAAGCAGATGCTGTCAATGCAAAAGCCATCAGATTTAATAAAGAGGATTCCTTATATGAATCGCAAAGATATTTTAAATAATCCACCTTTGTCTGCATACTCACAAAAAACACATATAGGAGCTGTTAGAGTAGCTGTTATAGGAGTCATAAACTGTGGTATACACGTGGTTATCATACAATTAAACAATCTTAGTGCATGTTTGTTTCAAGTATTAAATTATTCATTATCAGGTTTTAGAACAAAATGTATTTACATCGTGGGCTTAGTTTATGCTTTTTGACATTTGAGGATTAAAAATGACAGTTATTGAGTCATTTTGGCTGAAATGTAGTAGGTATTTGAGGCAGACTAATGTATTATTTATGTAAGAATTATATAAGTTATTTGGCAGATAACCCAAACAAAGCCTTACATTAATTCAAGCCAGTCAATTCATTAAAGTAAGTAACAAAACACTTAGGATTATTAAAGCTCACAAACATGCAACTTAATAAGTACTGCAGAAATTATGAAGTCAATATTATGTGAAAGTTGTTTCTTTTTGCTTTTTTGCACATATTCTAAGTGTCATTGTTCTCTCTATTTCCCTTAACCTCTTCTCTCAGGCCATTTGATATCTTTATATTAATTGCTATTTTTGCCAACTGTATGGCCTTAGCTGTTTATGTCCCCTTCCCTGAAGATGATTCCAACTCTACAAACCATGACCTGGTGAGTAGCATGTTTATGTGTTTAATTCAGTGTCATATCAGTGGTTCTTAATCAGAGATAAACTGGTTCTGCTCTACATAATTTCACATTAACTCTCAAAATTGTTGTCAACACCTCTTTCTATTTTAAACCAATTAAGGCTGGTTATATCAAAATAATCGATGCATTATTTATAAGGGATGAAAAAAGATGAATATGTTGGTGTTAAGGAAAAGAATGAACGGTATTTCTCCTTGTGCCTGTTTGTCCTTGTCTGTAGATTTTACCTCTTTATTATACAATGAAAGATACTCAACAGAATAATGTGCATAAGTGTTTTGCTATGGTGCGCTCTGCTTTTTCTTGATAGAATTTGGTGTTAAAACATAAGGATATAGCCAGACATTTAGACCAATAGTAAGACGTCACACGCAGACTGCCTCCAGTAAATTGCTTTATCAGGCACATTTGAAGTATCTGCTCTGCCTACACAGAGAAACAGTTTGACAAGTATCCTCTTTGGTGCTTTATCATGTCATAGTTTTGGTGTACAGAGGTTTTATTCAGCTTTCTATTTTTAGAATTTCTCGTCACTGCACCACTCTGTGCACCTTTTGCATTTATGTCTGTGTGATGAATTATGGGTGATGTAGTGTTGTAAGCATTGTTCCACAGCTGAGGATGAGTGCACTCTCCAAAAATCAGACAAACACACAGAATGTGGTTCTTACTTGCACAGAATTTAGCTGTAGTGCTCAATGATTCATGAGGCACTTATATAGTCTGTCTGCAGACATTTCAATGTTCTTGAAAGCCTAGTTTGAGAGCAGGAACATGTTAGAGAAAGAGCAGTTACTGTAGTCGTCTGCTTTACCAGACCAGTAGGAGTGTTCTTCTGTCTGTTACATGGCAAAACCTGCTATGAAAGATAAGCTACAGCTGTGGTTGGAAGTGTGTCTGGTCTACTTAAGAAGTCAGGTGTACTGCTTCCACGTTTGACCTCCTGGAGGGTGACCTCAGGGTGTTTGTTTACACAGCAGTGCATCAAATGAAAGTAGGCCATCAGGGACGTTACAGTGCCTGATAAAGTATTATCTACAATGTGTTGTCAGGTTTAGTTGCAGAGTCAGATTGTGTAAGCAGTCTCAGTGTATAACATGATGGATCTAAGTCGGTGATAAGAAGAAAATGTGCAAGACATCTGGAACAGTGTTGTATGACTGGTTGGACTGGGAAAAGTCACCACATTAGAATTCTAAAGCAATCAATATTTGCATTCCCCCCTGTTGCATCTGTTACATGCACTTTTGCCCTCTTTTTATTTTAGACAGTTTGTTGTTTTTCCTCACTTGGGTGTTTTACTACAGAGCAAATGTGACGTTTGTCTGGATGCTAAGCTATTTTTAGTTGCGTGGCTAATTCACTGTGTTTTACATGACTGTCAAGCTAAACGGCTCTCACTGACAGAAGCCACTCACTAATATGTATCCGACCTTCGAGTGATCTGACTGATGATAAGTCAGGTGTCTCTATAGTGTTGACAGGTGCTTATTTCATACCTGTAACTTGTTACTTAGCTACCAAACTCTGGTCTTTTTTTTGTTACAGATTAAGACCAGAGTTATATGTATCATTTTTAATAAATTCAGAGCATTATGATATTTCATGTTTATGCTTTACCTTATGGTGCATTTAGATCACATCCAATGGTGTCTAACAGAAATAAAGGTCTTGGAGCATTTCAGTGTTCATTCCATGAATGAACAAATGGCATCAAACTGGCTGAGAAGTCCTTCTTTTCTAGCTCAGAATGAAATCTTCAGTGTGCAAAATGACAATCATCATTCCAGCCTTTTGAAAACCTTTTTAACTATTGTTATGTCTGGTGTCTGCTGTACAATGTTTCTAACTCTATTCTAACAGAATGGGTACAGTTGTGTTCTGAACAACAGTGTCAGAGTACATTAATGTATGCACCCAGGAAGATTTAACTAGAAAAGCTGCATTATGTGCCTAGTTAATGGTCCAAGACTGTGAAGCTTTGTTTATTTGTTCTACATGCTTCATGAACAAGATCATTAACCATATATGAAGAGACAACATGGTGATTATTAGATATGAAATCATCTATGTTCATAGACTGAACAGAGCAATTTATCCTATTTTTTAACATAAATAGCTTCTACTGTGCTAATTGGGATCCTTTAGCTGTGCAATGTGTGTTCTTTGCTTACAGATATTATACTGATCCTTGCCCAGTGCTTCAAACAGCATTGCATTATTTGCACTGGTCTTTGCTTAAATTCTGCAGCGTTAACATTAAATCAGATTCCAGAGAGCGAATCATGCAATATTTCCCCGTTTTTCCCTTTTTCAGCAGAGGTTGAACAATAGATACTTTGTAGGGCAGGTGTGCCAGCTTGGCCTTAGTTGTTCTACAGAACTCACGCTGTAGTCACAGAAGGTGTGTGAGAGAAAAATGCTGAGCTAGTTTGCTATAGCAGCCAGCAAGTATGGCTGTAGTGAAGATTGCCATTTCACACGGCTCTGCTCTGCTGCCTGAGGTGGACTGAGGTCCGATATGAAACCTGAGGTGGGGTGCCGAGAGGTCTGAAGTGTAATCCAAGGATTAAATTATCACTAGGCTGCAAAACCGTGCAGGTTTTACTCAGAGGCATATTCAATTGTGGTATAATTTGTAGCACACAAACACTGAAACTCTGCAACAGACAGCTGACTTTTAACTGTGCCGTTTTGTACAAGAGCGAGAATCGCCTATTTACTTAGACAGTTAAAGTGAGTTTGAGAATTCAGACTGATCTTTATTATCTGGAAATAATGTAAACCCAAATTCCAGGAAGATTAAGCGATGAATCTATATTTTTGCGTGTGCTACATTGTATAAATAGTCCATAGTTGCTGCAGAGCTGCTGAGAGTTAGAGCAGTGCAATGCTGCAAAGTCATAGAGGCCTTAATAGCATGAGTCTGCCAGTCTTGTTAGTAAGGCTTGGTTAAATGCAGCAGCTCATTATAAATAGAAAGCAATTTCCTCCTCAGGCAGAACACAGGGCAAAAGATTGGGGGCCTACAACCACCAGGAGGCACTAGTGAGCAACAGGATGTAAAGCACATACACATATGCACATGTGCAATTAAGCAGCCCCTGTCTTACTTAGCTCTGTCATGTACTGCTGTTTCTTTGTTTAGTCATTTCACTGTAAGTAGTGCAAAGACAACACAAACTGCACGTGACTCTGTGTCTTCTCCACACCCACCTTGTCTAGGGGACAGACAAATAGTCTGCAACCATCCTGCCTTTGCTTTAAGGTCATTTCTGACTTATCTATCTGAGACTCAACACCCCAGGCAGCTCCTGCGAAAGGTAGCTGAGCAAAACAATGACCTTTTCATGGTGAATATGATTCATACATCTCATCCTTCGTAAGGTAACATGCAGTGAATTGCGTCTGGTATCATGTAGTGTTTTGCCCGTATCACTGTTATTGCATAACTCTAGAGCTGCAGAGCTATTTATTTAACTGGGGACAAAAGGACACAAACATGTAAAGACTGAAATATCTGTGAACAAACCAATAGAGAGGTCATTTCAATACCAGGAGAGAGCTCTCAATTGGAAGGCATCTCTATTTTGGATGATATCAGGTTTTTAGATGACATGACACATCTGTTATTCTCTCTGTAATTCTGAATCCTCTGTCCTTCATATGTACATACAGTCACTCTGTGGAGTACACAGAGGGAAGATGGTCATTATGAACTGTCCTTCTTGTTTAAGATTAACAAGTGGAGCTTGTTTACACTAATGACAGTTATATGCTTGTCATCCCCTAGTAATGCAATGCAATATTACATTGTTGACTATGACCCACAGTCATCACAGATCACAGAGCAACATCTTATGTTGAGATGCCAGAGGGTAATAAAAATACTGTACGACACTAGTGTAATTCATTTCCATATTCAATTGTTTTCTTATGAGTTTACAATTTAATTCATTTAAAATGTATTTATTATATGGTTCCATAGAATTGTTGAATCTGAGTGGTCAACAATTGACAGATGGTTGCTATGCAAGAGTGCTGCAAAATAAACTGCATTTGCAATCACAAATGTAGAGCCAATTAAGTGCACCTGCAAAAGGCTGTAATTGAAAGGTCATGTGATAACCAAGTAAGTAAACGCAAATCACAGTATTCACATAATTGCATTATGGCTTACTTACCAAATCAGTTACAGTCATATAATCTAACAGACTTATTTATAGGGACCAATAAATAATTGTTGAATCAATAAAGTAATTGTATTAGTATTTTTTTGTTAAAGGTCCCATATTTTGCCCCTTTTCAACATATTAAAATTGTTCTCAGGTATGTAAAAAAACATGTCTGCGACCTGCATTTGTCAAAATGGCCTTTGGATCAAATCTTATTCCAGTCTCTAAGTCATCAAAAAAACAGCTGTGTTCAGAACAGCCTGTTTCAGGGCCTGTCACTTTAATGCAATGAGCTGCACCTGGCCACGCC
>JAQQZY010000023.1:20685903-20698958 GCA_030068375.1 Ostorhinchus rueppellii
CCCCACAGTCTGAAGACGTTACTGCACGTAAGGGTTGTCCCAATTCTAAGTCAAAAGATAGCCCTTACACTTAGTTTGGAGGACCGACATTGAGGGGCAAAAATTGAGGTTTAAGATTGAGAGTTCAGATTGAGGGTTAAGGGGGGAATTGGGATTCGGCCAAAGTGTGAAAAAGGTCTTTGCCATATGACCACAAATGTAATTAAACCTTAACTCTCAAATACATTTCTTAAAAAAATCCACAGCATCCTTTTAGTCGGCTTACAGCAAAGTTCAGGAACACAAAGATGATGAGCTGATTACACAGATCTATCATCGGTTATCCCCTAAAGCTCACATTGACAGGCTGTTTAGACACACACAATTTAACTCTGACTTTAACTAACTTTCAGGCTCATTATCCAGCATCATAAACACTGTCCTATAAAGAATATGATGCATCCATGATGCTTTTACATGCAACTCTAACAGGCATGAAATCTATATACCGTGCACTTTAAGCTGAACAACTACACTAAAGAAGCCATAAAGATGGATCCATCAGAGTGCAGTGGTTTTGTCATGAGTAATCAGTGGAATGGTACAGCTGAGTTTTCCTTTTCCTTTTTTAGGGGGGATAACATCTGGTAATTTAGTCAGTGCTTCCATCTTGCTCGAGGTTGAAATTCTGTACATTATTCTAAATTATGATTAGGAAGGTGAGGTAAAAGTATACATAGACTTTGCGTTTCCATTTTCCCCATAGTCATTAATTTCAGATGTTCATGTGCAGTTTGTATATTATGTTTGGATTATGGTTGTTGTTTTAAGGATCTATCGCAGCTTTACACTTATGTATACTATAAACCACAGTCATTGAAGCAGAAAAGCACAATGCCCCTATAGTCAGCTGCAGCACCTACTGTACCTGTCTCCTTGCGTTATAAACTCAGGGAAATGGAAACTATAAGTACTAGGCTTATGTATCTGATTCATACTTACTGTATATAGCAGAATGCATGCATAACCTTGGGTTAATCACTTTTACTATGCCCTGTTTGTATTTACATTTTAACATTAACTTCCCATATGCTTGAACACATTTTGGATTGCTGTCTCTGTTTGCTGTAGTCTTTATTTGGACGTAATAATAATCTAACTCTGTGGTTCATCTCTACGCTCACAGAGCTGATGACAAGTATTGCCATATGAGGAGTGCTACAAAGGTTCATGTGTCAGTGTTTTGGCTGCATGTTGTGTTTCCGTGTAAATGTGTACATGCGTGTGAGAGATGAAGCATTTGGCCGTGTGTGCATGTGCGTGTGTGTGTGTGTGTGTAATGGCTGGCACACACAGTTACGTCTGGACTGTGGACTCCCATAGAGATGATGGTGGAAGTATGTGTTTAGTCACTTAACGTAACTGCTCATTTGTGGCTCACACTAGCACTGTCCCCGCTTGTTATCTTGAATGTGTATTTCTGCATGTGTGTGGAAGTGTGACGATGTATGTGTGTGTGTGTGTGTGTGACAGAGAGAGAGAGAGAGAGAGAGAGAGAGAGGTGTTGGTTTTGGTTTTGTGTGGATAGTGGGTTAAAGTGAAGATGTAAAGTATAGCAACAGAGCATGTGCATAGAGTGTGTGTCAAACAGGCCCTCTTAAAGGGAAACAACAGCCGTTTTATGAAATCATTTTTTCCCCTTAGGCTCTATAAATGTGGGATTTCTTATGAATAAAATGTAGCGTGACGACTAAATATTTGTTGACTGAGAATTTGTTGACTGATTTCTGCATATGCCCGTGCTCAGAACCAACATATGTAGAGTGATGTATTACAACTTTTACTATATAATATAGGAACAGTGTCATGAATTCATTTACATGAATGCACACATTTTTTTCGGACATGTATTTTTATTGTCTTATAGAATATATAAGTCACAATACAGCATTACATTCTTTTAAAGTCATTATAACCCATGTCCCACCCACAACATCCCTACCGAGGAAAGAAAACAGAAGGGGGGGGGGTTTGCTCTGATCATCAGAGTTGCAGATGTAACATTTGCACTTCACTGTCCAAGTAGACTTACTATGGAGAGGGGAGTGTAGTAAGTTTGTCAAAATAAGTCAGTAAAGGGTCCCAGGTTTTAAAAACTTAATGGTTGACCCTCTGAGGAACAATTTAATCTTTTCAATTTTCAGAAATATCATCATGTCAGATAGCCATACTGATGCTTTTGGTGGTGTTAATGACTTCCATTCCATCAGTATCCTTCTCCTTACTATTAAAGTTACAAAAGCAACAATGTTTTCTTTGTTTTTGGGCATCAGAGAATCTCCACTCCCCTGGACTCCAAATATATAAATGCACATATTTATTGAATTAATTGGATTTATCCTTGTATTTATTTTGGCTCCCACAATTTTATTTCTTTTTACACAGCATTTTGGCTTCATTTAATTCCATTATTAAGGACAAGTAATTGAAGTTATTGCTGTTTGATTGTGCATTACACCCAAACCACTCTCATAATGGGATTAGGTTCGGTCAGATGACTGCTGATGTAACATGTCCATATCATTTAGTGCCAGGGCACTTAAATAACTCTTGTACCTTCAAACTGCTGTGGTTTTGGTTAAGGTTATGTGAGGCAAGTTTCCAGGAATTGTCAGTCAGTTCAATTGCCCCTTAAGTGATGAACATGACTGCGTCTGTGCAGGTCTGGGTTTGTGTCTGAGGGAGACTGGACTCGACAGAGTAAGAGAGATGAATTTAACATCGGAGGCATGGTAACAAAAGTTGACACCAAATAAAAAAGAGAGGAGGTGAGGTGAGGAGGTAAGCAATGAGAGAGAGATCTCAGTCTGACAGAGGTGGAGAGATAGGAGCGCACGACAAGTTTTACTTAAGCAAGTTTTCTTGTAATTTCACATATAAGCAATTTCCCAATTGTGGGATCAATTAAGTACTTCTATTCTATTCTATTCTATTCTATTCTATTCTATTCTATTCTATTCTATTCTATTCTATTCTATGTTTAGTTTTCTAAAGTTTTATCTACATTTCTACTGCGGTGTTATCTGAATAGTCAGTATTTTAATGCTGGAACCAAAAGCTACAAAATTCTGGTCATTCTGGTGGGTCGGGTCTGTGATGATGGGTACAGTATTGTGCAAATGTCCTACACCAGTGTTAAGGTTTGTTAGTTAGTTTGTTTTTTTTGTTTTTTTTGTGGAATATTTTATTTTCAAAGTTTTCAGATACAATCCAAACATACAAAATAACAATACAAAAATAATCACAGTACAATCACAGAACCTTACAATACAGTGTCACAGACCAAATGATATTGACAAGGTATAAAGCAAACAAAACCAACAGACAAAACAAGAGATACCATGATACCAACAATATCATGAATTTGTGATATAGTAACACAGACCTTTTGCCAGAAATCTTGTACTTTGTTACATCATTCCCAAGTTGAATGAAGAAAAGTGCCATCGACAAGGCCACATCTAAAACAAAGGGGCGAAAGCTTCGAGTTATACCCATATAGTTTGGACGGGGTAACATATGTCTGATGTAAGAAGTGAAATTGAATCAGTCTATACCTTGCATTTAATGTACCTGTGACACCATCCCTACACAGATCCCTCAGGAAATCTGGGTCAATTTCTATACCTAGGTCTCCTTCCCATCTAAGTCTAGATCTTTCTGGATCCTGGATTGATAAAAAGGGTGTTAGGTTTGTTAGTTTATTAAAGTTCTAATGACCACACACATTCATTTCTCAGTCTCTGTATTAAAATCCAATCTTGATATATGTGAAGTATGTACAGCAGTAAAAGCAAAAGGTCCAGGGAAAAACAGCTTCTGTAGTATGTACTATGACCTCTGTTTGGATTTAATGTGTCTTTATCCCTTTATTCAGACAATATGATTCTTATTTCATTAATTTTCTGATGTTTTATACCAACACATGTCATGTTTCTAAATGTTTGTGCAGCTTCTTTTCATGTGGTCAGGGGTCACAATAAATAGAAACTTTACCCTTTAGAACCTATTTAGTCCAGTTTCCATAGTATTGTACATGCACCTTGATTTTCCTTAATTAAAAAAAAGATAATATATTTACATGCCTCTATACATTGCCCTTTTAAAATTATATTTTTTCAGAGTTTTATATCAGTGATAAATGCGTCACTGTGAACTCGATGGCTCTTTTCTTCCCTCAAACACCCTGAAAGGGCCAGGTTTTCAATATCTGCAGTAGGTGTGTTTCTCTGTGACAAGAAGTGTGGACTTTTCTTTGTAGCATCCATCTGTACCAGAGAGGATCTTTGACTTTACTCCAGCGCATAATATGTCCTCTTTAAAAACTCACACTGAGCAACACTCACTGGTCTCGACAGCAGTTCAGCTGTGTCTTGATGAGGCATAAGTATTAAATCAGTCACGAGTTAAGTGGGAATGGTAATTTTTCCTTTTTATTTTCACAGAATAAACCCTCTAAAAATGTTGAAGTGATTTTTTTTCCTCTATATACCATATAAGTATGTTACATCTGTCGAGTATGATTTATAGCCTCTCTGATATGTTGTGACACATTTTACCTCCATCAAAAAAAAAAAAAAATTGCAGCTCTTTGGATTTTGGTGATTGCACTTAGCTTAGCAAGTTTGATATTATTTAAATGAACTGTACAGCCTTTTCTACCATGAAACAAAATCAACTATTAAAACATTCAGCTTATGCAACAAGTCTTTTTTTTGATTGTTTCTGTGAAGACATTCACTTGTATTGTGGGTATACTTCAGATGACCTGCACTTGTAGTGTTTTCCTTGGCAGAGTCGCATCCACATCCTCACACAACTCCTGCTCGCCTACGCAGTACATCTCATAAATAAAAACACACAAACGTACACCACAAACAAAGACACATTTCAGTACTGTACAAATACATGGTCTCGGCTGCATGGAGTGAAAAGGGAAAAGAGAACGATCCTATAAGAGCAGATGTACCCCACATTGTAATGTAGTTTTTTTGTAGTGTGGTTGCTTGAGTTCAGTTTAACACATCGACGTTTTTGGTTTTAATCAATAGTTTAGTATTATTATAAACAAAGGAGCACTTTCATACATTCACATGGAGGGACTACCAGTGCATTTTATTCTAATATTACAAAAAAGAAATCTGCTAAAAGGAAAAATAAGTATAGATGGGATCAACTGGTAATGTGTGGCCTTATTAATAAATGCGCAAAATAAACACAAATCCCTACCATTACACACAGTTGAGAAGCCAGCCTACTGAGCACACACAGAGCACATTTATTTACTGTGCAAACCTGCAGGAGTAGGCGGTGAAGAAGCACTAAATGCTGGCTGCCCTCACCCCCTGGCTTGGCTGGATGGCACTGACTGATCCATACAGACAGGGGAAGGAAAAAGAGTTAGCGGGAGATGGAGAGTGCATGGGGGAGGAGGTATAGCAGGAGTGATGTGGGAAGTCCTACACAATACCACATATCTCTGCTCAACGTGTGCAGAATCAAATACAGAATGACATTATAACATTTCTGTGACACTCGGGATGTATCTCCTCATAGTGATAAATGCAGAGTTTTAGGTGGCTTCCAGTGTGTGATCCATCTTATGTGCTGCAGCATGTGGGTAGCATTAACTTGGTTTCGGTGCTTGTAGTGTGCTGTTTGCTTTGTTTATAAGCGTTGTGGCTACGCACAGATTTCAAACATGATCAAACATGATGTCATTTTGCCTCGTGTGACTCTGGGCTCAATGCCACACGCTCAGATGTGACTTTGCGTACATGCACATGCTGTCATTATCAGGTGGTCATGCTATCAGATATATGTGAAAGACCCTTTTCATGTAAGTAGCATGTGTTAGATGATAAAAACCACTGAATGAAATAAAAACAAAATCTGTCTTTTAATTCTGGGCGCGTAGACGCTACAGTAGCAGTGTGCGACGTGATTGGATTACTTCTATTATTCTATTTCTATTCTGTTTCTATTATCTTATTCAGCTGTTTTATTTGGGATTGGTTTTATTGTTCTTATTTTTAATTTGTTGTTTTTAATTGTACAGGTTTGATCTTTTTAATCTATTTCTGTATTTTACTCTGTTAATGTTTGTTTATTTATTTTCTGTACAGCACTTTGGTCCATTGTGGTTGTTTTAAAGTGCTTTACAAATAAAAATGGATTGGATTGGATTATATTATTTCACACAGGTTGTAGATTACACATAGGCATTTGCAAGAAAAACAAAACATGAAACAAATGTTTTTAGGTTGAGGTAGGCATGTGGTAACACATTTTTGGGTGCTGTAAAAACCATAAATCATTGAACATTTTTATTGATAAATGATAGCAAAGTCTTTTTGTTTGCATGACAAAATAAAAAAGACAAACAACTACATTAGAGTTCAACAATATGGACAAAAATGACTTTTTTTTTCAATTATATGGATGATTTATGATTTTATGTAATTATTTTCTGGCCACATGAATGGAAGATAAAGCTTGATTCAGAAGTACTCTTGTCTTTCCTAAAACTATAAGCCATATATGACTGCAGAAACACATTCACAGCTAACGTATTATCAGAAATAAACTGGCAGTATTTTGAATTTTTGTTGAGCAGAGGAAATATCTTGATTTTGCAGTTTAGGCATTTCTCACAATTTTCAGAAATAACCTTTATTTGTCAAATTCGACCTTACATTAAATATAATATATGTTAAAATGGTACAGAAAGCCCTGTACTGTAGTCTACTTTTATTTTTATTTTCCCCCATACAGTTTATTGTTGGTCTTATGTTACGTTAAGTGTGGTGTAGAGCTGCATGATTAATCCAGTCATGATCACTATGTCAGCCTGGGTAATTCTAAAACTGCAAAAGGCCTACTGTCTGTGTGCAATCTGCTTATTGTCTCCATCTATGTTAAATAAATGATTAATAAATATATATGTGTTTAGTCAGTGAACCTTATACAATGTGTAGTCACATGCACATGTGTATAGAACATGTGAAATGCATTATGATAAACAAGAAAACAAATAAATGCAGCCCCTATTGTATGGACTGTGGTAAAATAAAAATCACTATTTTTTTTTTCAAAATTGTGTGTTTTTATTCATGATATCATGCTATCATGAGTCATGATACCGTTTGTTTGTCATAATCACAAATCACAATATAGTCCATAGTAATCACAATATGACATTTTCACTAAATTGTGCAGCCTTGTATTTGTTATTATGGTCTGCCTATGTTATGTAAAGCCCTATATGCATGCAGTTCAGGTCTCCCTCAAAAAAGAGATTTTATCTGAAGGGACTTCTTATTTAAATTAAGGTTAAATAAAATAAAATTAAATAAAATTCTATTAAAGTTAGTTTTTTTTGTCTTAAGAAAATATGTATTTTTAAAAGAATATTCCCTCTGAACTCACTGTACATACAGTATGTCCTGCTGTGGTCATTCTTCTCCAGTTCACTGTCATGTGAGTAATGGGATATGGCTTTATTTTATGATCACATGCCTATTTTTGATGTCTTCATGGCTTCATTACTCAACATAAAGCCTTGAGATTTATCACCGCCCATCAGTCATGGGCCTTTACAGGTTAAAATTAATGTCAGCGCACCTGCTTCTCATCCACTTCTCAGGGATGGTGTTGTCAGTGTTGCCTTTTTCCAGTTATCTCCTTCTGTTTGTCTCCAGAGAATTTTCTTGAAGATTGTTTGTGGATTGAAGAAGTCCTTTGTTTTCTGTTCTTGGGTATGAGCAAGGGAGGCTAAAAAATTCTTTGATTTATGATGCACTCATTCTTTAACATGTTACCCTCAGTGTTATTTCACGGCTGAATGATTTAAGAGATGATGGTGTGTTTATAATGATAACATTTCACGAAGGAGCAGTTTTTTCTTCATTCACCTTCAGTTAATGCATCTGTAGGCCATACAGTATGTATGTAACAACCTGACTTTATCCTTTTGTCAGTATCTTTCTGTATTTAGTTGTGAATATGTAAAAATGTGTTTGCATCTTAATTTTTATTATTTTCTGTAATTGTTTTTCATTACTTACTACTATAGAGCATGGGGCTGTTTTTGTTTTACTAATATAAGCCAAGATACAGAATTTGATGTTGAATTCTTTTCCCTTTAGGATATGCGTAGAAGGAGCTATACTTTAAAAGTGGCTTAATTTAGCTAATTAATAATAATGTTTGAACATGTGTACTATAATTGCAAAACTGGCTGTCGGTGTCTATGTTAGATCATGCCAAATAAAATGAGTGTTTTTCCATTTGGAGGCTGCTGCACCTCATTAGCATTATGAACGGGTCTGTCTGAATTGTTAATAGTTTTACATTACTGCCGTCCGCCCGGCTCCGTCATATGGTCCATTATGTAGAAGAATGCATGGTTCAATGGGCTGGCGTGTTTAGTCATATGGTGAACGGAGATCTGTGGGTGTGTTAGACGAACTGAGTCCCGCCTGCGGACATGAAGGCTCGCCCTGCGGCTGAGGAGGCCCTATCAGCTGTGGGGATTACCATATTATTGTGTGTCATACGCTGCTCTGTATTTGTTTTTCTGTATGTTGTTGTTATTGTGCATTTACAATAGTATGTGTGGCTGAGAATACACGGCGACGTGACGTATCATTCTGTATTGTATACCCTTATAAAATGCTGATATTAAACACATACTGTAGGAGAAAACGTTGCATACTACAGTAATTTTCTTTACTCAAATAAACTAAGATGAGTCAGAGATATTTATGGTCATTCCCAAAGGCCTGCGTGTTCGCTCTCTTTCTTTCTGTCTCTCTCTCTTTCTCTCTCCCTCTTTCTATTTCTGTTCACAGTTTAGTGTGCTGATGAATGAAATAAATTGCTGGTTAATTGAGAGGGAATGGTTATGATTTGCTATTATATTTAACATGCTTTCACAAACCAGGAAGTGGCAATTTACAGTAATTAACTCGCTTTCTAAGCTAAAAATAGTCCTGACAACTTCATACAGACACATTTTTGCTAATAACGTTGACGACTACATGGGATTATATTCCAAGCTCTATTTCATTAAATCCACACAGAACATCTATCCATATAATATCTATTTTGACTGCATTTATAAAAACATATTGAGTAATTGCTGTTTCTTTGTGTTTGTGACCAAGCCAACCAAAGCAGCGGTATACACTGTTTTGATCTGTAAATGCCTCTAAAAACCCCTTCCTTGTCTCTCTGTCACTGTCCTTCCATCCTTGTATGAATCGTTCTGTTCTCTGCTCCCTGTGGCCTGAGCATGCTCCGTCACAGAGGCAGCAGCCTTAAGCTTAACACAACCTTTTGCTGCAGTAACAAAGAGGCCCATGTCTCTTATTCTAGGGTAAGTGCTTCTCACAATCTGCAGTAAACTGTTGGGAAAACGAGCCCCGCAGCCCACAGTGCTCATACATTCACGATGTCCGCAGAGAACACAGAGCAGGGATTAAGGGCTCCCTCAGGCAGAGGGGGTTATTATGTATATAATATTGTATATGTGTTTGCATTGTGTGCGTGAGAATCCAGTCGGACTCCCATGTGAAAAGTTAAATGGCTAATTCACTTAGTGAAGAGTTGACTGACGGATATATTCTGAATACCAGCACACACTGACTTACCAAAGCATGAAGGATCCCTCCTTATGCGTCTCCAAGGAGGGCCCAGGACTGTCCTCAATGGCTGAGTCACCCTGTGTTGTGCCCACCTCTAGCATCACACAATAAACATATCACTGATGCACTTGTCTCCGCAGCAGCAGCTCCGTAATAGCGTGCACATATCACTGTTACCTATGTGTGCTTTCATTGTCAGCTTCACTTTTAGCTGACCTCAACCTAATGGCTTAATGTTCCTGTGTTCTCTCTGTCTTTGAAACAACCAGAGAAAGGTGCATTGCCGAGTTACATCACTACCCCCAACACCTAAATAAACCTTAGTACCTAAATAAAAAACATGATTTTTTTTTTTGGCTGTCTAATGCTTTATTGGACAAAGATAGGAGGGAGAAGTGGGAAATGTAATGAAAGAGAACATGAGTGTTAGAAGAATTTATACATTAGCCGTTCTCAACTGTTCTGCTGACACCCAAATATCTCCTTCCATCTCTTTTAGGAATATGCATTAATGTGTTTTCTAGACCTGATGTGTTATCAGGCCTTAGGCATATTGACAGTGTTTGACCAGATAAAGCTGCACTACTTGATTGTTTTTTAGCCTCACATAAAAAAAAATCCACAATTACTTTTCAGCATATTGTAATTGAAAGGGTCTGAGAGGATATGAGATGTCTGTATCTGCTATCTTTATGCTTGTGTTTCCAGACATTCTCAGACCGAAAGGACATCAGATCAGATTCTGTCACATACAACCTGGACATAATTGTGCTGTTCTACTCTGTATCATGGCATAGAAGGTTTGACCGGGGGTTCACATTGCCAAAACAGCATGAGATGATGTTGTTTACTTTTATATCTGTTCAGTTGCATGTTTACGCAAGTTTCCAACTCGATGCATTTAGGCCTGTAGACACGGTCAGGATGATTTGCATAGATTCAAGCCAGTCATCAGAATGGAGGAGAAATGTGAGTTTTTAACGTGACATGGTTGTTAGTGCCACATAGACTGCTTGAAGTATTTCCAAAACTACTGGGATGTAAACCCTCAACCATCTCTAGGGCTAACTGACAGTGGTCTGAAAAAGAGAAAATACTCAGTGAGTGTCAGTTGTCTTGTTCTTGTTGATGCCAGAGGTCAGAGGAAAACAGCCAGACAGGCAACAGTAACTGATACTCATATAGTGTTCAGAAGAGCATCTGTGAACACATGACACATTGAGCCTTGAACCAGATGGGTACAGCAGCATGCACATTCAGTGGCCACTTTATTAGGTACACCTGGTAATAGCAAGATGTTATTTATATGCTCTTAATTTTAACTGAGAGGAGAGAGCTTCAGATGGAAGGTGTGCATTTTCAGATTTTTGCTCCTGCAGCTGCAACAAAAGCCCTAATTTTTATGGACTTAGTCATGCTTGTTTATCAGGTAGTATATTCAGAACTGAATTCTGTGCTGTGCTGTTCTGGACAATCTCTGTTCTCCAAGCTTACTCCAATAAATGTGTCTTATTTATTACATTCAGGGAGTATTCGGAGTGTTCTTTGGTCTCCAGTGTCTTTTTGCCCCTACTGTATCAGAGGGGTGTCAAGCAGGATATGGTCCAACCGTATCGGACTTGAACCTGTGCCATGTCACCCTAAATGAACCCATTCATCTTACATTAAAATGTCACAATTAATGTCACATTTATTTTCTGTCCAGAGTTACATTCATTTCATGCCAACAACTTGTATTGATGATGGGACAGTTAAATAGTCGTCATGATCACATCCCAAATGGGGTTCAGGTCTGGACTCTATGGTGTCCAATCTATGTTTGAAAATGAAGTCTCATACTCCCTCTATTTTATGCTCTTTATCAAATTAATGGTTGTTTAAGAATTAAAAGCTACTCATTGCATCAGTTAGTTAAACAACTTGTTGCCATGGACACATATTTATCACAGCAGTAATTATGCAATTGAAGGGTATAAACCAGGAGTGTCAAACATGCGGCCCGAGGGCCAAAACCGGCCCACCAAATGGTCCAGTGCGGCCCGCGGGATGAATTTGTGAATTAAGTCATTTTTAGTTCAGGAACCAGATACAGACCAATGTGATCTGAAGTAACATAATTACATAATACTCTATAAATAATGACAAGTACACATTTTGTTTTTGGTCAAATTTGGAAAAAAATAACATTACAGAATGAAAACATGTACATTTAAAACTATCCTTTAACAATAAAATGTGAATAAACTGAAATGTCTAAAGAAAATTATTGTACTTTTTAACAGTTTTCTGTCTGTTACTAATGGTTTGTGTGTTTGTACATCCACTGTGATCTGTGAGTTTTGTTAATAATAAGCTGAGATGTACTTACTTACTGTAAAAGTTGGTAAATGTTAACAATATTCTACCTGTTACTGAAATGTTTGTGTAACATTGTGTGTAATGCACATGTATAAATGATAAGTTGAAGCATAATTTTGTTATTTTTCTACAAAGTGTACATTTATTTCAGGTTATTCACATCTTTTTTTGAGAAAGGATAGTTTATAAAGGTTCATGTATTTTTTTTATTGTCCTAAAAGAGAGAAGAAAAATTGTCATTTACAAGGTATTTTGCTGTTATTTTACTGGTCCGGCCCACTTGACATCAAATTGGACTGATATGGCCCCTTATCTAAAATGAGTTTGACACCCCTGGTATAAACTATTTGCTTAGTTAAATCCATGTACGTGGTTTTATAGGTGTTTATTCGGTTTTCTATGAGCCATCCCAAAATTAATGAATTTTTTAATAAAATATTGGGGCCAAAAATAGGACCAAAATTGGGACATGAAAAGCTGCCTACAGTAGGTGTCAGTGCATTTAATCTGGAAAACATGGCTTGAAATTGTCTTAATATAGCACTATAAATAAAGACACTGTTAAACATGATCCAAATTGTTTTTTGTAATCCAGACATGCAGGTTTTTCATGAATGAGCAGTCTCCTTCCAGGTTTTGTGTGTAACCCATCGTGTCCACCCACATTACATGCGGAACCTGGCCATTTAAACACAAATAAATCCTGAGGGATTTTGCAATAGCAGTCATTTTTGTGAAACACTCTGCCTTACATAACTGGTTCAATTCCAAAAAGTGTACCTGTGAGAGGATAAAAAGATATTCCAAAAAATAAGAGCATGTAAATTTTGGGTCCTTTTTATCATGTTACATGCATTTATATAAAAAGTAATATTAAAAAACTTAAAAATATGTTTTATCTGAAAAGTAGTTTCCCTTTTATCTCAGTATGTGTGTGTGTGTATATATATATATATATATCTCTGTGTGTGTGTGTGTGTGTGTGTGTATATATATACATATACATATATA
>JAQQZY010000023.1:20709540-20721157 GCA_030068375.1 Ostorhinchus rueppellii
AAGTCTGGGCATCCCTGCTTAGACTGTTGCCCCCGCGACCCGGCCCCGGATAAGCGGATGAAGATGGATGGATGTTCCTTTATTATATATTTTTTAGCAATAAGTGTTATGAATGCCGATTGTTAGAAACAGCATCTTGTATTCTCTCTCTCTGAAGATGTGATAGCCGAGGAGGAACCAGCTCCTTGTGCGATCTCAGGGCATGGGCGCCAATGCCCCATCAATGGCACCGAGTGCAGGGAGGGCTGGCATGGTCCCAACGGTGGCATCACCAACTTTGACAACTTCCTTTTTGCCATGCTGACAGTGTTCCAGTGTATCACCATGGAGGGCTGGACAGACGTGCTGTACTGGGTGAGTTCAATAACCTGTGACTGTCACATGCCTTCAGCCTACATGTCTTCTTAGATCAGACACAAAACAATAATGCGACTGACATTTTGTTGATGAAGCTGTTGATTACTTCCTGAGGCAACTCTTATCACTCTGAGATATGATTGATTGACTTAAAGATTGGATGTGTTCAACAATTCATCCAACAATAGGAAGCTGTTGTGACCTCCGTATTACTGCAGCATGTCACTTTTTCTTTCTCTGTAACTGATTTTCTGAACTTTGATTTCTTATCTTATAATTTCTGGTCTTAAACATCTATATTTCATTTTTTTCTTTCCCTTCTTTTCTGCTTTCTTCCTCCTGCTCTCCTTCCTCTGTGGGGATGCTCCTTTTTCCAGATGAACGATGCTATGGGCTTTGAGCTTCCATGGGTGTACTTTGTCAGTCTTGTGATCTTCGGCTCCTTTTTCGTTCTTAACCTGGTTTTGGGTGTGTTGAGCGGGTAAGCACCTTTGTCTTTGCAAACAGAGGCCTTCTGCTTCATTGGAGGCGGGAGGTTTTCTGTTTATCTGCATGTTTATGTCTGTTAACTCCTTACTTTTGGCTTCTGTAGGTCAACGACGCCATCGGATGGGAGACACCTTGGATTTATTTTGTTAGCCTGATTATTCTCGGCTCCTTTTTTGTGCTTAACCTTGTGTTAGGTGTGCTTAGTGGGTAAGAGGCAATGTGTGCAGTGGTGTGGTGTGTGCAAAGCATGTGCTGCTCGGTGATGTGCACAGAGCGCTGCTCGTGGGGTTCAGGGAATTGCTTTATATGCTGTACATGTGTGATGATGTTAAATAGCCCACAATCAAAATAAATATACTCTTATATACCAAGAGGTAGTAGAAATCTCTCTATCAGTACTGATATGGAATTGTGTGACAGCTTGCAAGATTTCCCATTTGCTATAGTTTATACAGCAGGACTGCTAAGCATATAAAAACAGTAAAACATGAACATACTTGTATCATTTGTACTGAACCTGGACTTGATTACCAGACATTTGCATACTGAGTTTATTTTGACAGTGTTATTGTTCTCATTTGGAGAGCGAGTGCTAGTTTTGCTGTTAACTCTGCTGTTGTCTTATTTTAAGCACTTATTTTCGCATAAAAAAGACAATAATTAATAAGATGAAGAATAATAATATTTAAACTGTCTCACAATTGGATTTACAGATTTACAGAACAAGTAATTACATATACCATGATGGTAAACTGTAGCCATATTGCCCACCTCAACATGAACTAGTAACTGGTTACTCTGTGTTTAGGCCACATAATAAGGGTACACTCTCTTGGTTATTCTTTTCTGATCTCTGTTGGCAGCAAACTATCACGTCCTTTCCACGGCAACTGCAAAGTGAGCGTTTCCTCCCCCACCCCATCCCCATCCCACCCAACCTCCTGAGAGAGAAATTAATCTTATTCCTCGCCCTTCACTCCCTCTGCGCTCCTAAGCTCTCTCAAACCCCAGTTTGCTTTCCCAGCTCTGTGCAGTGGGGGTTGGGTATTAACAGTAGAATTAACTCTGGATGGTTGACCAGCCAGCAAAGCCTGTTTTTAGAAAAAGCCAATAAGGTTAACATACTCTAATCATCAACTCAGATGGCACTGCATCCTCTGTGACATCTGCAGTCACGTGAATTTTACCGATACCGTCTTTCCCTATAAAAGAGGTTTGTTTAATGGCTGATTGTCATTTAATCCTCCAGAACTTCTCGCGTTTGACTTTTTAAGACTGCATCCCAAATACAGTGCACTGCTGACAACATCCCAAAATAACTGTGTATTTAACCCCTCTCCTCTGAACTGTTCCATATTGAAGTATTGACAGTTGTTTTATATAATCTATGAATTTAGATGCCGTACAAATGTTGCATGTCTCTTGAAACCATCTGTCTACCTAAATTGCCTTTTCTGTATGATTAAGATGCTCGCCTGAAGGGTACGCTACTGTACTGTAGGGCTCTAAATATAGTGCTGTGTTGTCTTTCAAAGGTGTACATCTCCCTCCAGTGGCTGGGGTTCATAAAAACACACAGGACGTTGAAAGGTTGTGATTGAAGTATGTGAACGTTATAGTTATAGAGGTACAAGCATGTAGGAGAAAATACATGAATGCAGATAAATAAGCACAGAGATTAAATTATTTACATACATTTGTGAAAAACATCTCTTGGTTGTTTGCTGTGTGAGAGTGAGTTCTTCCTAGTGATTTTGATGTGAATGTTTGGTATAATTTATGGTAATTTATGTTCTCCTGTGTATTTGCATGTGTTTGTGTTTTGTCTTGCCTGTGATTTTCAAAATGCAGAGAGTTTTCCAAGGAGAGAGAGAAGGCCAAAGCTCGTGGAGACTTCCAGAAGCTGCGTGAGAAGCAGCAGCTGGAGGAGGATCTGAAGGGTTACCTCGACTGGATCACACAGGCTGAAGACATCGACCCTGACAACGAGGATGAGGCCGATGAGGAGAGCAAGCGCAACCGTAAGAACCTCCTCCCGTTTCCTTGTTTACACGTACTCGACTCAAACGTTATGCAATCTTATCATGACAAGGGCCTTCACAGCGGTGTCAGTATCAAATAGCAGTATATAATATCTGCAACTATGGATGTTTTGATACAATCAGAAATTCATACTTAATTGTCATAGTAAGTGACATTATAAATAGATAAACAGTGTGCTGAAGCTAAAAGATGGATTATGCACCTGTATTAAGGTATACTTTTCTATAACTCCTCAATCAAGATGCACAAATGCAAACTTTAAATAATGGAATAAAATCAAAATAAATAATAAATTTAATGTTTACAATTAAGCCTTTAATTATTTTGCACTGCAAATCTATTTCTAATAACAATAAAGGGGTGCTGTAAGAAAATTTTCACTTCTCCCATTAACACCTGCGTTAATTAATGCAAATCATACAAAGGTTCTGTTGTAAGTTTTAGTTGGAGGTACATGCTGATCAGACAGATGGGTTGCATGTACACAGCAGGTTACAGTGGCTCTAATGTTTTTAGTCACGTAACTTAGAGCAGCTTTTTTCTTGAGGATGTAAACATTACAACTCAAATGGAATTTGATCCTTTCCGTTCTGGTCTGAGCCAGTTCTATATGTGGACCTGAATCAGATGCAGATTTGATCAGGGGTCACTCAAATACAATGAAGCGGATCTGCAGTAATAACACAGTAGTAGTGCAGAACTACATACTGATACTTGATAATATTTATATACTTTCATTGTGGAATGCACAACTTTTACTAGTAGTGTACATTTTTTACTGATACAAATAAATCAACCCTCAAACTTACTTTTATACCATTACTTTTGTTGTGGCTCAGTTGCTGAAGCTCAGTCTGGCTATATCTATAAAATATAATATAAACAGTGAAAGAAACAACAACAATAATAACAAAAATCCTAATCTGTAAATCTATAAATCTAATGTGATCACTAAGTCTGTCAGTGTAACATTATGAATGCTGTGGTTCGATATGAAACACCAATAATAATATAATTAATTAGAAACATGCAGGGCAGGCATATATACATGCAGATATTTATATAGATGTATTTGCTTTGAAGTGTTACATATACAGTGAACACTCGATGGCATTTGGATCAGCACATACAGACTCATTATATGTCACTGATAGAAGTGGAGTACCATCAGAGTTTATCTGAGACGGGGAAAAGGAAAAAAAGATATATTACTTGAGCAGTAGAAAAACTGTTAATCCAAATCCTCTTTATAGAAGCAGCACACATGATGCAGAACAGAGAAGCTGCTAGTGCTTCACCTTGTAGTTAGAGTGGAGGATGTGTATTTTCTGCTCTCGGCTCAGGTCAGTCTACCCTCAAGCCTCAAAACTAAACACATGCAAATGAAAAAGACAGAAACTAAAAACATTTCTTAATTTAATTTACATTTGTCTGCCTTTCACACCTGCCCTTTCCTTTAGTTGCAGTTTATGCGTAAAATAATATTTCCAATCGGACTATGACAGCAAAAATATTCAATAGAGTAAGTCTCCCAGTTAAAGCTGTGGAGGTTCTGTGTTACCTGCTTTACTGCTTTTTTCTTCAACATCCATCCTGGCTTTTGGTGTCTGTCGACGATACATGAGCCCCTACTAACATGTTGACATGTAAATGCTTTAATTTGCACTGTAACATGTTAGTACAGGGCTTCGTCACCTGCAGGCGCTCCCGTAACTAACAGCTCTCCATGTGGTTCTTCTGCCCTCCTCAGTGTCTGCAGCCCCTGTGGTTCCTGCTGGTCTTGTCATTGTTGGATATTGATATTTTGAATACTGTTGTTGTTGTTGTCCTGTGGTGCTTGTCTGCTCTGACCCATTTTGATAGCAGCCCATTCTCGCCCCCATGTTCCTCTGCTGTGCCGTTGTGTCTGAATGCATGGGCTTGCATGCATTACACATGAAGGGGTGACTCTGGCTGACCTTACTGAGAAGAAGAAAGGAAGGTTTGGGTGGTTCAGCCAGTCGTCCGACACTCATGGTAAATCCTGTAGTTTCCCTTCAGTGTTCTCAAAGTCTTGTGTGTATAAGAATATGTATGTTTGATAATTAATTCAATTCACCATGAAAGGTTAGAACAAATACCTCTGATTCTTTTCTGTCAGTTGCTACTAGAGTCAAAACTCTATCCCTGTAGGGGTCATTTTCTCAGTGACACATTGCTATACTTTTTTTGTGTCAATGCAGTCTTTAACAGAAAATCCAACACAGTGCTCAGCCTCAAAATTTGTCTTTGTTAAGAGAAAAATAACCATATATTTTTAACAAAAGAGCTGAGGGGATGAGATGTTAGTATGATCAATAAATTCTGATGTTGAGTATTGTACGTGATCATCTATCGATCATCTGTCTTTAGGATTGAAGTAAATTTTCCAAACTAATACTTTCTATTAAACAATATTTTATCAGCTCAACCCAACTCTCATGGGTTTACAAGACATCATTAAACAAAGTTGTATTTTTCACTTTTCTTTACAAGCCGTGATAACATCACAGTGTACTCTTTAGTTTGGTCTTAAACAAATACTGCACTACACTACAGAAAAGGTTCTAAAACACATCTGGACTTTTTCTTAATCCTGTAACCAATATGTCAAAATATAGAGGGCATTTTATGTAGGAGTGCGGTTCTTACATCCTGTTAAACAGTAAATGGCACATTGGTAGTGGTTAGAGAAAATTTGCAGAAGCCTAAAAGTTTCAGGTGTAGCATCTCAAATGTGTGTGTTGGTGTGTGTGTTTTGTGTACAGGCTAATGTTATGCCTCGTCTCTCTGTGCTTTACTGTCATGTTTTCCCTTGTGTCTTAGCCTCACAGCTTTTTACTTTTTGTTTTGTCCTTTTTTGATTTTTCTCTATCCAGTTTTTCTACCTCAGAGGTGTTGTCGTACTTTCTGAAAGTGGTTTCCTGTTAAATACATCTGATAAGGAATCAAAAGGACTGCTGTTTGATAGCATCCACACCCATGTCCTACTTCAAAAGCAAGAGCTCAGTGTGAATATAGGAAACAGGGCTAAACCCAGATCATTACTCCGGCAGTCAGCACTATTTTCAGAGCTAAGAGCTGTCTGACGACTCAGGAATCAAAGTCAAACCTACTACATAAGCTAAGCAGCAGCAGTGTGCGCTCTTGACACACACCGAGCTCCCTCATACGAGTTAAAACGCCGGGACGTTTTGCACAGTTAATCATCATCTGTCTGCACAGACAGTCTTCCAGAGCGCTGCCAGTACTTTGAGCGTAACATTTCAGAGGCAGCTTTAAGCGCCCTGCTCCCTTCTTCCCCTCTGCTCCTCATTGTCTGCATCCGTCAGCCCTCGTGGAGCAGCTGTCCACTCGCCTGTCCCATGTCAGCTCCCTTTCAGCACTTGGTAAATGATACTGATGATGACAGTAATGCAGCCATACTGCTCAAGTGCTTCCACTTTATAAGGTTAAAAGTTTTGTAGCTGCATTAATGATAACACACATGTATTTTTTCTCTCTTAAAATTTCAGTCAAAGTACAGTGACGTACTTGAACATACAGTATCTACAGCTATAGATAGACTTTAATAAGTCATTTATCTCTGGTGATTTGTACAGTTGTATGTTTCTGTGTGTGTTTTTTCTTTTTGAATTTGCAGTAACACTTTATTTGGAATCTGTAGTCTTGTAAGAGTTTATGTTCAGTATCTAATATATACAGTAAATTAAATTATATTTCAAAGTCAATGCAAAGTATGTGAATGTCCCTGTTTAACAGATTATGTCTAGAGTATATGCAGTGAAGAAGCTGATGAAGTTAAGCAGCTGATTTATTTAATCTTAAGTAATAACCATTTGGAAAACTCTGTAAAGTCTTTGGACGTGGCCTATCCACACAAGGTGATGACAACATTCGTGTCAGAATTGCCTGAGGGATTTGTTTTGTCTTCACTTTCTCAGGATGCACTAAATCTTTCTGAACAATCTTTGTGTCGACTGTGACACTCAAGTACACATGATTCTCTTCTTCTTAATGTCTGCTTTCTTTGCTGCTGCAGCGAGTGTTCCAGCCAGTGAAACAGAATCTGTAAATACAGAGAATCAAAACGGGGAGGATGAAAAGACACCATGCTGTGGACCTCTGTGGTGAGAACTTACAGCTCTGTGCACACACACACCTTTACCACAGCAGAAATGCTGCTTTTATTATCTAAAATTATAGTACACCGCTGTGCTCTCTGCTGTGTCAGTTTTTCTAGTATAAAATGATATAGTCATCATTTTACCTTGTTGTTTATGGTAAAACAGTAAAATCACATTACCTCAACACTTTTCTATTGTTTTGCTCTGTAATGTGACTGATTTTTGCCATAGGACACATGTGATCTTCAAACTAATGAATATTCTTCACCTTGCAACTTCTGCTACAGTCTCTGTTTGTAAACTTTGACAAACTCTTCTTTCTTTCAGTCAAAAAATTTCAAAGTCAAAGTTCAGGTAAATATACTTGTAGGTCTCTGTTTCTGCATAATACATAAAGCAGTTACTGTAAGGTTTGTGCCTGCATTAGATTACACAGTTGTGCTTGGCTTTCATTTTACTGTATTTTAATGAGACTTTGTGTGGATGATAAATCAAGAGCTTTTATAAAGTCAGCATGTACCATAAGGTATTTATAGAGAATAGCCTTATGCAGTATTTTTCAGCTCATTTACTGTGAAGTATGACTTGCGAAAAATATGTATTGATGCAGTTCCCAGTTGTCCCGTCCCATTCCTGCACTGCATTTATATCCTTTCCTTAAAAAACACTTAGGTGTTGTATTTTTTTAAGACATCATAATGCATGTGATAAAATTTTTAGTTTTTTCTAAATGAAATAAACAAATTTCTCTACCTCCTGTTGTAGTCGGCGCTGGCGCCGCTGGAACAGGTTTTGCCGCAGAAAGTGCAGGTTAGCTGTCAAATCTGTGCCTTTCTATTGGCTGGTCATCATCCTGGTGTTCCTCAACACCCTTACCATATCGTCAGAGCATTACAACCAGCCTTTGTGGCTGACACAAGTACAGGGTAAGAACAGAAACGATGGAACAATTAATAATACTGCTATTAATGTCTCATGTTTTAGGTTTCTTAGTTATTAAGTTGCACAGTATTGAATGTATGTGTGTATGCATTTATCTATGAGGGGTTTTTTTTATCTTCACCTAAAAGTTGAAGCTACAAGCTACTAATGTCACCATTTTACTTTGACCGTCACTTATTGTGCACTCATCCAGATCCACTTGCTGATTAAAATAAATCTCCATTTATTTGTAGTTTTTGATGCGCAGATTTTTCTCTGGTTTTCAGACGTGGCCAATAAGGTGCTGCTGGCCTTATTCACGTGTGAAATGTTGGTGAAGATGTACAGTCTTGGGCTTCAGGCCTATTTTGTTTCACTGTTCAACCGCTTCGACTGCTTCGTGGTGTGTGGAGGAATCACAGAGACTATTCTGGTCGAGCTGGAAATCATGTCTCCTCTTGGTATTTCTGTGTTTCGCTGTGTCCGGCTGCTGAGGATCTTCAAGGTGACACGGTAAGATCACACCATGGTATGAGTGTGTGTGTGTGTGTGTGTCATAGTATGATGAGTTTAATTAATTTTCTCTTACCTTGACATGTTTTACAGACACTGGCAGTCTCTGAGTAACTTGGTGGCATCGCTGCTTAACTCCATGAAGTCCATTGCTTCCCTGCTGCTGCTGCTCTTCCTCTTCATCATTATCTTCTCACTGCTGGGGATGCAGGTGTTTGGTGGAAAGTTTAATTTTGACGAAACCCAGACCAAAAGGAGTACATTTGACAACTTTCCCCAAGCCCTTCTCACTGTGTTTCAGGTATGAACAGAGTTGAGTTTTACAATAGGATTGCATATTGTTTTAATTCATTCATTTATTCAGTTAATAATGTGACAAAAAAATTCCCTTTTTAGGCAACAGTAATTGCCATCTAAAGCTTTTCTGAATAATAGATGTAAATTAAGTCTTGAAAATAATTTTGCTCTGTTCTCAGCTTGTCATAATTTGTAATAAATGGAGAGGTCAGCTGTGATCTTCAGTCCATGGGAATTGGCAATGTGTGTAATTTGTAAAGGAAAAATTATACCACAATTTGCTCACAGTATTTGAGCAAACAGTCCCATACCAATTGGCATCTCATGTGAATACAAAGTCTCTTTACAATAAAAAAAAAAAAAAAAATTACAAAAATAATCGATGTGATATATTAATCTTTTTTTTCTGTTTACTCAGTGGTTATCAAAGTTGGGAGTGGGATAATTTGGAATCAAATCATTTGTCCATTTTTTTTTTTTTTTAGCACGCTTACTTTTATGTTAAGCTTGATTTGCACTGACCTAAAGAACACCTTGAATTCAATAAAGTGTCTTAGTTTTTTTCAAGAGATCAATTACTGTAATTGTTTACTTCGAACTTTTGATTGAATATGTTGGGTCACAACTCGATGACCTTCAGCCAACAATCATTTACCACCACACTGGCGACTGTGCATGATGGTGGGTTCCTAAATCAAACACCAGATATCACTCCCTTGGATTTTTTTCTGTGGAGTTATATTACAGATATTGTGTATTGAATAAAGATACAGGACATCAATGACTTAATGGCAAGAAATCCAGTACCATCTCAATGTGCACAGATAGAGGTGTATTAGCCCCTGTGTATTCCATGGAGTCAGTTCGACCCCATTCCACCGCCTTCATCCATGGGATGTGGATGTGGAAGACAGCGTAAGGGTTAAATGAGGCAAAAAAACTTTAGTATCATTTATAATAATTTCCACACATTTGTCTGTTTATTTGCTTTTGTAATAAATGTGTTTAAAACGTGAAGACTTTATGGACACCATGTATTTTGGATGACCTACAGTCTACACAAAAGCAGTGACAAAACAGAGCGTGTTACTCCACTTTTTAGTATATTGTGATCATAATTGTGAGAAACAGACAATTAACAAAACAGATAGACCATTATAACCTTTGAAAATGTATAGTTTTTCCCTTTGAAAAAATGAACGTCTTTTAAATCTTTGGATTGAAACTGCAATTGCAAAATTTTTACGATATTCTCAAATAGTTAGCTTAGGTCAGTTTATCATCAATTTGGATGTAATGTTTTATTGATCATTAAATTATGAGAATAAGCCAGTTTATGCAGCGCTGGTAAAAAAAAAAAAAACCCAAAAAAACCCAAAAAACAATCATATGTATGTGGTACATGCATATTATTTAGCAGTATTGTGAAGTATTGAATGTACCTAAGTTTGTTTTTTCCAATGGTATTCCTTCAAATGCTCCTGCTGATTGGTCTCCTAACAAATAAATATTTTGATCTGTTTAGATCCTGACTGGAGAAGACTGGAATGCTGTTATGTATGATGGGATCATGGCATATGGAGGCCCTTCCTCTACTGGAATGGTCGTATGCTTTTACTTCATCATCCTGTTCATCTGTGGAAACTGTATCCTCTCTCACTGATAATAACACACACGCCTCAGAAACATAAGGAGCTGTTTCTGTACAAATATGTGCTATTACTTTAACACACTGAATGGGTGTTTCTGGTGTGAAAGTTTTATTCAGGATTTTTAATGAAAGTTGTTCCTTTACTAACACTTCGCTCAGATATCCTCCTGAATGTCTTCTTGGCTATCGCTGTGGATAACTTGGCAGATGCAGAGTCTCTCAACACAGATGAAGGGGACAAGAAAGGGTGAGAACTTTTATGAAGACAAAATAAACGACATATGAATAAAAATGTTGAATATAGACAAAAATACTCAGATGATCTCAACTTTATTCCAAAATCTGTTTCTTACAGGGACAAAAAGGATGATGATAAAGATGAGAAGGTATTCCATTCAAATGTCCAGTTGGAAATCACTAAGTATATTTTGCAGTTAAAGGAGAATGCACTGTTGTGTGTACAGTATGTGCACAAACACGTTTTATTCTTCTTGTGTGAAAGGAGGAGGAGGAGGACATCGATGACACAGCAGCGGAGGAGGAGGACCCCGAAGTTCCATCAGGACCTCGACCGGCCATTTCCGAGCTGGTAAAGAAGGAGAAGATCACTCCTATTCCAGAGGGAAGTGCCTTCTTCATCTTCAGCACCACAAACCCGTAAGAGAAACTCCCACCTCACGCTCTCACACCCAGGCAGCCTGTACACAAACACAAACATAAATGAATACTGAGGTGTCTGTGTTTGCTCTGGTTTCTTTCTGTTTCAGGGTCCGTGTGTTTTGCCACAGACTCATAAACCATCATATATTCACCAACCTCATCCTGGTCTTCATCATGCTCAGCTCTGTCTCACTCGCTGCTGAGGATCCGATCCGAAACTTCTCAGCTCGTAATATTGTAAGTCTAAACACACAAGTGTGCTGTGGCTGCAGCTTTTTGGTTTTATTGTTAGTTCAGCACTCAGAGGTGTCACAATGTCAATTCTTTGATCCTTTGACCATATTGGTGGTTTTGCAAGTTTTCACCCAAATACAGTAAGATAACACTGGTCTACAAGTAAAATGCTTCCAGAATAAAAGTAATTCAACTTTACCAAATTTGGGTCATTAATAAAGAAAAAATTCAGTCAAAAGTCCTAGTTGGTTGTAGTTTCTAAGATACAGTCTTAGGCCAAAATGTGAAATTCTGAGAATTAATGAGA
>JAQQZY010000023.1:20734770-20760242 GCA_030068375.1 Ostorhinchus rueppellii
CTTTCTTTCTTTCTTTCTTTCTTTCTTTCTTTCTTTCTTTCTTTCTTTCTTTCTTTCTTTCTTTCTTTCTTTCAACTCTTTTTGCACCGGACTATGAGAGCGTCCTGCTGCAGTGGTTTTGTTGCAGGGCACGACTGGCATGCATGAGATGCTGCATTGCTATGAGTTCACCAATGGCTCTTCTTCATTCCAATGTCTTGCGTGTCCGTGCAGTGCTTCCCAGCAACATAACAGCAATGCTGAACGCATGCTTCATCAATGCTGTGGCCAGGATTACCTAAAGAACCTCCTCAAGCTAATTCTACATTTTATTATTTCTGCTCATTCTGCACCTCATACTGACGGTTTGTGAACTATTGTGTTGGGAAATTAAAATGAAGCCATATCTGTCTGGAGTATCTGAGCCTTCTGCTATTAGTCCAAGCCTTTACGGTGTTGCGTTAATCATATTATCATTGTACAGGTCCAGTCAACACAAATACCACTATTATGATTAATATCTCTTTTTTTATTTTATCTATTTCTTCTCTGAGAATAAATGCTCTATATATTGTTAATGACATGGCTTGAAGCCTGTGTATGGGTGTGAAACTGTGTGTGCAACTGAGTAGGTTGGAATATCTTTTTATGTTCAGTTCTTCTGGTCAGTCATCTTCATTATTAATAAAAAAAAAAAAAACCCAACATATTACTTTCAAAATACTTGGTTCACAAAAAACATTTAAACCCAGTGAAGTGTGACATTTTGGTTTTAGTACTTCAGTTCTGCAATGGGAATCAATGATGCAATGTCAGTCATTTGTTAATGTGTATCTATGAATATACAGGGGAAAATAATAATTTTCAATGAGCTATGCTTTTATCATGACATCAATCCATAACATTTGTTATGTCAGCTAGCATCTCATTAACATTGTCTAAAGTGCACCAAGCATCTCAGCCATAAAATCCATTTAATTTCATCAGAAAAGACCATCACACCGGGGGAGTGATAAAGTTGTGTGCAAGTCTTACATGCTACTCATATATAAGTAATTTTATGTTGTTTGTCAGTCTGACATGTTTAATGTTACATATTAATGTTAAGCTGTAAACCTGTTGTGTTACAATCTTCTAAAGATTGTTATGTATATTAAGTATATTAAGTGTAAAGTGTTAAGATTATGTTTAATGTCTGTCATTATAGTATATCATTACATTAAGCATATGCGTAGTGATAATATGTACAGTAAGCTGTCACTGAATGTTTGTCTTTGTCATAGTGAAATAAGACAGTTCGTCCTGTAGTTTTAAAGTGTATGTGAGAACAGTAGTGACTTTGTTCTGTCTACGTCTTAACTGATAGTCTTGTGTGATTAAGTTTTAAAATGTCTTTTTTACGTGTTTGGCCCACTGTGTTTGAGTTCTACGGGCTGTGGGGACTTTTTACAAGGTCATTAATACAGGTCTTTGATTTTAAAGCCAACAGAGACTCCTCAATTGGATGAGATGGGGGTAAGATGCTCCGTCCCCCTGTTAGGGCCATGCCATGTTTAGAGTTGCATCTCTTTGTTTGGTATTTTTCTGTTGTCTTCTCCACCTCTTATGGTCTTCTGCTTATAGAAGTTTTATTTATTTTCTCATGTTAAAGTTTCCATTCTCTGTACTTGATTTCTCACTTTTGTTCAGTTTGCTCATTTGCATATATCCTCAACAATTTGCTTTCATTTTCCTAAATGTTTGGAGTTATTTCAAAGGAGAATGTGTCACTCAAACGTGACGCTGTGTGTCCTGTTAGGTGGGAGTGGTGGTGGGCCGCTCCTCACGTTTGTACTGTTGACACTGCAACATGGTCTCTGCCACTATTCTTGAGTGTGGTAGTGACCCATGGATGACCCCTGGGATCAGGTCACCCAGCTCTGACCTGTGAACCTCCTGTCCGACCCATTCGGGTTGGTCCCACTGTGACTCCGCATGCAGTGACTCTGGACTGAGGGTGCCATGCTTGTGCAGATGTGTCCTGTCAAGTATGGCAAGGTTTTCTCCAGCATGCTTGCCTCCTTGCTTCCTCCCCTGTAGGTCTGTTCAGTGACAGGGCTCCTGACAGTGCTTTGGATGCAGATGAACAGAAACATATCAGCTATAGCAGCATAGTACGAGGGACTGTGCTCAGTCTGCAATGTTTTAATCTGTTCGAATTTCAAACTTTATGTATAAATAAACTCGATGTTGAAACAGACCAGAAAATTCATCTGAGTTTGCTTCAAAAGTTGTCTCCAACAGTTTTCAGTGACACATGCGTTGCTGCTCTTAGCCCATATGTATCTGGTACTGAGGTCTCAGGTCAGACTTCACCATCCCATAAAGCACAGCCAGGTTCTCTGTGTTCCCTCCATACTCTGTTGTTCTGCTGTTCTCTGACTCTGCACTGTTCCTCAACAGAACACGGAGGACAGCGCTCGCATCTCCATCACCTTCTTTCGTCTGTTTCGAGTCATGCGTCTGGTTAAACTCCTCAGCAGAGGGGAGGGCATTCGCACCCTGCTTTGGACTTTTATCAAATCCTTCCAGGTGAGGCGGGGTGAGGTTTCTATCAGTGATGGGGGAACTTTTACTTTATTTATTTAGGCTTCCAGAGGTCTACATATAAAATAATATTCTCTCTACCTTCATCAACACATTTCCTCACAAGTCAGCACAGTTGAAATCCTGTATTATTTTCAGCAACACAGTGAGAAAAACAATATATTTTATAGAAGCATCAAAGTTACTCTTATTTACCTTTTTTCTGTTTTCTCTCCTCTCTTTGCCTCAAGGCTTTGCCGTATGTCGCTCTCCTCATAGCCATGCTGTTTTTCATCTATGCTGTGATTGGCATGCAGGTTGGAAACTAAACTTTACAAAAAAACTGTTAAATGTCTACCCCTGGTTTGTGATTTCATGATTATTATATTCCATTTCAGGTTTTTGGAAAGATTGCGATGGTGGATGGCACACACATCAACAGAAACAACAACTTCCAGACCTTCCCTCAGGCTGTGCTTCTGCTCTTCAGGTGAGAGGGGTCTCAGGGTCAGAGGTCATCACCGAGGTGACATAGTGTTTTTCTGGGCTCTCTTGTTGAACTTTTATTTGTTTCTGTGTTCTCATCAGATGTGCCACTGGTGAAGCATGGCAAGAGATCATGTTGGCTTGTATGCCAGGAAAATTATGTGACCCAGAGTCTGACTACAACCCTGGAGAGGAGATGACATGTGGGAGTGGATTTGCAATAGTTTACTTCATCACTTTCTACATGCTCTGCGCCTTCTTGGTAAACACAAAGTTTGTTATATACAGTATGTTGACATTTGTTTGGTCTAAATGTTTGAACAACCAATCAGATGCACTATCAGGGGTATCCTTTCAGCAGTTTATTATTGTACCCTGCCCACCCAAAGAGTTGGATGTTTCTGTCCAAATGATTTGGTAGACAGTATTCACCTGATTCTTTTCAGATTTTACACTCGTGTTCTTTAGATGTGCCTTTTTCTCAATTTTTGCATCAAATTTTTGAGAAGTTTTTCAAAAGATCGAAAGTTAAGACTCAAAATATTGTTAGTATTAGTAAGCTCTGCTTACTTTTTCATCTGTTTAACTTATTGTAAGACTAAAAGGCATGTCTACCAACTCCTCTTAAACAGTCAGTGCAGCAATTTTACGTCAGCAGAAAGACATTGAACTATGTCACAGCACTAACCAAATAAAAGTATAACACTTTGTTTTGTGCTTCTGCAGATTATCAATCTGTTTGTGGCTGTCATCATGGACAACTTTGATTACCTAACACGTGACTGGTCCATTCTTGGACCACATCATCTTGATGAATTCAAGAGAATTTGGTCAGAATATGACCCTGAAGCAAAGTACGTGTTTTACAACACGTATATATTTTTAGTTACGTTTCCATGTACCCATATGTCTCAGTTGCCACATGTTGACACTTGATGTTCAAACATCTGCTACTTCTCTCCTACAGGGGTAGAATTAAGCATCTGGATGTCGTAACGCTTCTTCGTCGTATCCAGCCTCCTCTTGGCTTTGGAAAGCTGTGCCCTCACAGAGTTGCTTGCAAGGTTCCTTGTCCCTCCATCTCATTTTCTGTTATTTACACAGAACACAGTGAAATGATGAATACTGTTAATCTGGTGTGTTCTGCTGTGTTGAAGACCTGTATGTGTTCTCTTCTTTCAGCGGCTGGTGGCCATGAACATGCCCCTGAACAGTGATGGTACTGTTATGTTTAACGCCACTCTGTTTGCTCTTGTGCGGACAGCCCTGAAGATCAAAACAGAAGGTACAAACTCAAGCTCTATAATAGAAAGTACAGGTCCCCTAGAGCTGTTGTGAGGTATTATTTACTGAAAATAGAGTTAAAAATAAGGAAAATGTGATCTGTCTTCATATGGATTTCTCTTATCAAATGATGTTCTAATGAATGATCTTCGAGGCCATTAGTTGTAGCAGGGTAGAGTTAAAAAGAACACATCTGATGGTAATGGGATATTAATGCACCACATGCACAGCCATCACCTCATGAGCAAATATAGGCTTTCAAGGTGTTTTCTGGAATCTATCAAATATTTTACTGTATAGAAAATGGCTTGTGATTGATCTTTTAGATCTTAACTAGTTTAGGGGAAATCACACTCACTCTGAAAGATATGTTAAGATTTAACATATATATCTGTGGCATGAAACATGTAGTTCTTGTCACTGGAATTGAAGTGATTTGATTGGCTGTTGGTCCTCTACATGGCTGTGTTTTGATTTCTCTGGTGCCTCTTAAGTTTGTTTGGTTTTTTTTTTGTACCACAAACGTGGAACATAATTAACTTATGACCATCAGATGTGCTGCTATTGCGTGGGGTCTATATCATGTCATAGGCTTTTTCCTACTATAATCGTTGATCTTGGAGAAAGGCTTAAGGCCATAATGCCAGCTAATAAAATAGAAATACAAATGGAGCCACAGAGTGCAACACTTTTTTCTTTGTCACAAATCGTACGTTGTCACATTCCACTGACAGATGCTCCAAAACACTGAATCGTTTTATCAGAGTTTATCTGTTAGCTGTAATTACGTTGTTGCAGAAGTTTAGAATGTGTGTGAACTGAAGTGCTTGTTTCTCTGGGGCATTTGTTTGCCTCTGATGCAGGTAATCTAGAGCAGGCCAACGAAGAGCTGCGGGCTGTCATCAAGAAAATCTGGAAGAGAACCAGCATGAAGCTGCTGGATCAAGTGGTGCCTCCTGCTGGTGGTTAGTGGAACATAACTACGCCTGTCAATGAAATCACATCCACCTCCTCCTATTGAGTTTGACACACAAATCAAACTAAAGCAGCTCGCACACAGTCACATACGCCATATGCTGCCCTCATGCTGTTTGCATAAAATTACAGTAGAACCAAACTGTTTTTCATAACTATATAGTTAACTAAAAACTCACTCAGTCACACACCCAGACAGATTCTCACTCTCGAGTAAAGCTGTATCGTGCTGTTTCTGCTCTGCTCATTTTCTCCTGGTTGCCCCCTCAGCAGTGTGTTTCTTATCTGTGTGTGTTTGATCCACACTCCTCCCTCCTGCCCTGGATGCTGACGGAGGCCACTGACTGTCTGCTGGGCTTTGGGCTTGCATGGCCTTGTAGACCACTGTGCAAGAGCATGCTCTGTCTAATTCTCTAATCTGTCTCTCTTTTTCTGTCTCTGCTCTCTGTCCTTCTCTGACTCTGTTGTTTTCTTTTCTGTCCTTTTCTCACTGCAAGAGCATCCACAGCTTATTCTCCTTTTACTTTTATATCTCTGTAATCCAATCTCTGAAGCACTTCAGAATATTCTGAAGCAGTTCTGTTTTAGGGTGGTGGCATGGAACTAGTGTTGCCTCTCTCTCTGATCTCTGTCCCCAGCGTGCTTGTTCAAAGTGATTCAGACCCCTGCTTCAGAATGATTCTCACACACTCTTGCAAACACTTTTGAAAGAAAAAAAAATCTGCAAGAATATGTCTATATGCAAGTAAAGTGCAGAATTCCCTGTCACATACAGTAACAGAAAGGCATACATGAGCTCAACCAGGTACATTTACACAAACATACAGACATGTATGATGCATAGATCTGCTTGCTTGCATGTGCTGCAGTAGAAAAGTAAATGGCATTCGTGTATATTTAAGAATTTAGCTCGGATATCTCGGCTCATTCTTTAAAAATAGATGAAATTTGAAATCAAGCAGCAATGATTTGCATGGAAAAGTAAGTCTTGATGTTGAGAAGCATGTATGTGCAAACTATTAACAGTTTTTACCAGTTGATAGTGTTAAAGTAATTTCTGATATCCAAAGTCTGTTTCATTCATTTCTGCTACTTTCTGCCTCTTTTTCAACCATAGTGGAAGATGAGACAGAAACCATGTAATTATGATCTAAAGGGTCAAATTATGAATTAATTTCACATGCAGGTTTTTAAGTTGTGAATTATATGGATAAATCCACCTAACATCACCTAACAATCTGAAGATATTGAAAACACAAAATAATTCATTGTAGCATATATTTAATTTTTTGTGTTTTCTGAAATACAGCAAAGGACCTCGGGTGGTTCACATTGAGGTACAGTATATACACCATCAAGATGGATGTATATATAGTGTGGATATGGATCTTAAGGTGATGGAGCCACAGTTTAAAGTGAGGAGAGGAGTCTCCTCTTGTCTCCCTGGGCGCCGTGTATAGTGACCTGCTGACACAGGAAGCATTTGTGTGGTCTGTTCACTCAGATGATGAGGTAACCGTGGGGAAGTTCTATGCCACCTTCCTGATACAGGACTACTTTAGGAAATTCAAGAAACGTAAAGAGGAAGGCCTAGTGGGTGCACATCCCTCCCAGAACAACACAGCCATTGCTCTACAGGTGAGTCTCACCATGTTTATGTGGTGTGTTACGCACGAGAGAAAGGAGAATGTCTGTTAAAACTGCAGAAAAAATGAAATTATCGACACTGTAGTATTGTTAAGTCATGTCTGTTAAATGTCTGTGGATTTCATTCAAATGCCATCAAGTGTGCTAATGTTATGATTTGTAATCCAGCAGGACGTTCATGATCTTGGTGTACAGTATGAATCTGTTACTGTGATATATATGTTTCCAGTGTGTTATATGTGTCTTTAAATATCATGGATGTTGATGTTAAGCGTGTGTCACTGTGATCAACTGTCATTTCATGTGTTTTCTGTGTATCACAGTTCATTCATCAACTCAGCAAAACTCATCAACAGCAAAGCTTGTTGTTGTTTCTGTTACCTTAAATGTACGATATATGGTTCATATCCCATATATCACTGTCATGAAGAATTAATTACCAGCTTTAAGTTTATTTATAATCCAGTTTTTTATATCTTTCTGCTAATTTTGTTATATACACATAAACAAAGGAAAAGGAAAAAAAAACATTTTAATGCGCTCAGCAGAGCCCATGTGAACTTAGGCACAGCTGGATGTTACACAAGTCATTTCAGCTAAATGATATTCACAGCAGGTTGCACTCAGGAGAGCACATTTGTCTGTCTGTGTTCTCATCTCTCACAGTCTGTCAATACTGTTAATGTCAGGTGTTGTATACTC
This sequence comes from Ostorhinchus rueppellii, assembly GCA_030068375.1. Taxonomy (NCBI): domain Eukaryota; kingdom Metazoa; phylum Chordata; class Actinopteri; order Kurtiformes; family Apogonidae; genus Ostorhinchus; species Ostorhinchus rueppellii. The sequence goes on from JAQQZY010000023.1 coordinate 20,742,409, forward strand.
CAGCACAGATGTGTGTATGCCCAGTGTGTGTGGTGGTGACTGTACAATGTCAGATTTCCTACTGTGAGCTGTAAGATGAAGGTCCCAGCTGTAGCGCTTAGCCCTTTTATTGTCATGGTTACAGGCTGGCCTTCGCACGCTGCATGATATTGGGCCTGAAATTCGCCGAGCGATATCATGTGATCTGCAAGATGATGAACTAGTAGACTTTATTCCAGAGGAAGACGAAGAAATTTATAGGGTAATGGATTTAATTTTACCTGACAGGGGAATGTTCATGTTAAATATACATGCTTTGCTTGTACTATAGTTATTTATTGGTGCTTATCATGATAATAGTTTAACGCTGATCAGCTAAATACACAGTAGAAGTACTGTCACCAGTCTTTTCAGCTACATTAAGTAGCTTTTTTGCTCATTTAGTTTCTTTTAGCCTCCTTTGTTTTTCTTCCATTTCTATTCCAACAAACAATTAGTGCATTCATTTTGCTCATATATGTCATATACCATAAGCTTCTGAACTTATTTTTGCTCATGATATTTCTGAAAAGAAATAGCTTCCAGACTTAACATCAATAGCACATTTGTTTTGCACTTTATGAAACAAAAACCCTGGTGGTTTTACTCTGAGCCTTCGTTCACAGCGTAACGGTGGACTCTTCGGTAACCATCTCATGAACGGTGGTCATCGACGGTCTAACGGCCATCAGACCAACGCCACACAGCGGCCTCTGCAGGTGCAACCCCCACCTCATTATGCTCATATGGAGCAACCGGTGGGACGACTGTCTCGAGCCAATGCAATGTCCCACCCCAACCACCATCATCATCACCACCACCATCACCACCGTCACCACAACTCCTACGGAAAGTCTCCCAAGTCCACCAACATCAACCTGAACAACGCCAATGTGTCCAGTCTACCCAACGGAGGACACCACCGCTACTATGAACATGCACCTCCTAATGGCTACCCAGGTCTGCGCAGTTCCTACTACGACTATGACAAGCCCCGAACCCCACAGGGTCAAAGGTATCCACACATTTATCATCAGTCTAATGCAGAATCTCTTATAGGAACAATAATGTTTGTAAAAATATCTGATAAACTGTACTGTCCAACTCGGTCACCAGTGTACCCTGTGTCTTTGTATGCATTTTGTTTGGTGTTTTCTTGTTCACATTACTTTACAAAACTAGAAATCATGTGAACCGAACATGTAAACATTATTAAGATTTAAGATAAGATGCAATAGTCACAGGATTATTGTCGTAGTGCTTAAAATCTTAAAATCTTCAAACTGTCCTAGGTTTCTATATGTGCCAAGAAAAGACACCAAGAAAAATTTAGTAAAGTCACAAAAAAAATAATACACACACAATGGACTATATAATTTTTCTTCATAAAGACACACTGAATTTGGCCTCTCGTATGTTGTCAGAGATTGTATGAATGGTGACAAAATACTGATTAAGTGTCAGGCGTTACATGTATATTATTACCTAAGATTGTTAATTATTTATAACAATGAAACTTCAAATACTGCTTTCTATAAATACTGTTATATTTTCCCTTCATTTACCATACTTTTACCCAACTTTTATACCCAAGAGGCTGTCAAGTTCTTTTCATGAAACTATCTCAACTCATCGTCATATAACTAAAAAAGAAAACACAGGGTTTAGTTTCTATGCAACAAGAAAACCTGAAGACACGCACTGCTTTTTTCCCATACAGATGAAACCCAGCTTCTTATCAAACCTTTCCTTTTCACAAACCTTTATTGTAAACCTTTCATTCCATAACGGATCACAGAGCTGCTCTCCTGCTGACAGCTAATTTCATAAGTATTTTTTATCTCCTCATGTGCTCTGTTCAGTCAGCATCTCCAGTGTTGGGTTTGTTTTTCTTTAGTACCCAATAAGTTTGGGAGACAATTTCATTGCTGCCTCTTTACAAAAGAGAAATGAGTTTTAGTTAGTTTCTTATCTTAAGAATAGAAAATGGAATTGTCAGCTGCACTGGAGTCAACGTCTGCCATCGCACTCTCTCCTCCTCATACATATATATGAGAATGCTGTATATGTTTCATATACTGTATGATATATATGTCACACTTTCTCCACCCTTTTCTCTATGTCCTCTCCTCCCTTTCTCCTTCCTAACCAAAATGCTTTCTCTCAACCATCCCTCTGCTTTCTTGGACAGAAGGCGCTACTATGAGACCTATGTTAGGTATGTTGTTTTTTAGGTTTGGCTCCAGCAATATGTCTTAGCAGCAAAAAGGGACATTCTTTGTCTGCTTATTTGTGTAATTTTACTTGGTTTTAGAGCGATGAATGGTTGCATCCTTGCTAAGTCAGTGTTACGTGTTTATATGCTGGCCAGTCATTTGTCCTCTGCTTCTGCTATGACACAGTTGTGTCAAGGCTTTAAAGTAAAAGCAGAAATAGCATCAATGTGAGTGGCCAGCATATCGCTGAGACGCACCCTGCTTTATGCATGTGTCACAGTGAAGTGCTTGCTTTGAAGAAGGACCCAGATGCTCGAAAAAAGACAAAATGTATGAGAATGCTTTTAAGTTGCATTTCTAGTTGGTACAAAATGTGTTGGATGCTTAAATTCCCAAATTGTTTAGACCTACATTCAGTTCGCTTCATCAGTCTAAAGCAGAAGGAGGTGTTTTTAAAAAGATGAATGAGTGACATGAGAACTGTGGAATACTTCGATACTGTGATGTTCTTGAATCTTCTGCCTGTTGTCTTGGTTCAGCTGTAGTGAATTGTTTAATATTTACATGAGTTGTTAGTTGCACCGCTGCCCCCTGGAGGCTTGCGTCTGCATGGCAGTGCATGGCCCTAATCCAGTGACCCTCTGACCAGCAGCAGTGTGCACTCTCTGACCCATGTGACTTCCCATCAGGTCCCACGGAGGGGACAGACGGCACCCAACCATCCGCAGGGAGGAGGAGTTTGATGAAGACCGCCTCTCTGGGGAATACTACAGTGGAGAGGAATTTTACGAAGACGACAGTATGCTGTCAGGGGACAGGTAGTAACTCTTTAATGGATGATCATTTGTCCTTCTCACAGCTGGAATTATCCCTCAGATTATTTTTTAGCTTTTGTAAAGAAACATTTTAAACAGAAATGCTCCAGTATTCCAAACAAGTCTTACATATATATCAACAGGTATCAGAACAGCGACACAGAATATGAGACCCCAAAAGGTTACCATCACCCTGACAATTACTATGATGATGATGAGCAGCCTCTTTACCGGGACTCACGGAGGTCACCAAAGAGACGGCGGCTTCCTGCCACACCTCAAGGTATTTCTTATTCTGGGGCATGAGCTACATGTGTCCAATAAAGATGGAAATACTAGAGAAGCACTCGGAGAGCACAGACCTCCGCCAATGCAGTGTTTGTACTTTCATCCACTAGATGGCGTTGAATGTACGGATCACCACCGAAATCTAATCATCTGTAGGATACCCCATTTCTGACAATCTATGAAAATTTCATGAAAATCCGTCCATAACTTTTTGAGTTATCTTGCTAACAGACAAACGCTGGCAAAAACATAACCTCCTTGGCGGAGGTAATAAGTGCAGAAACCACAAAATGTCTACTTTTGCTGTGGCTTTTCTTTCTTATGCATCAGTCACACAATAAATGCTGATAATCATTGTTCTGCAGCTGACCAGGTGTCTCATGGAGTCAGTTTTAAACACAGGTTGTGTTGTAGGCCATAAACAGCTGCTGTATAATGAGTCAGAAAATAAAATGACACAAAACTTTCAATGACCTTCTTCCAGGTTTAAATCTTTCCAGTGTAAATGCTTTGTGTGCTGTAACATTTTGTATACTGCTGGTCCATTCAGGTCACAGGAGACCATCCTTCAACTTTGAGTGTCTGCGAAGGCAAAGTAGCCAGGATGAGCTTCCACATCAGCGAACTGCTTTACCCCTGCACCTTATGCAGCACCAGGTAAAACAGGGGCTCACATAATACTGTTTTTAGCATTTGGATACTAATTACCTGTGTTGAAATTATAGGAAGATATGTTTGGGTGTTAATTTGGAAATAAATATTTCATTGGTATAAACACAATATTAATGAAGAAAAATTGCCATAAAACAGAATATTGTACACAGGACACTGTTATATACATGCAGTTACTTTGAATAAAGTGGAGCAGCTGACGTCATGTGACAATATCTATCCCAGACGTTTGTGAGAGCTGCTTACAACATGTCAGTGGTGTGGAAGTGTTTTTTTTTTCAAGTTCACTGTAATATTGTCTATGAAACACCAGTATTTACCAAGGATAGCGCTGAAGCAAGAACAAACACAACACACCAAGCCTCCTAGTGCTTTGTTTTTCTTTTGTGTTCTGTCCATCATTCTACACGGGCATGTATCTGAATTCACATCTGTGTCTACATTGTCCTCCGTCCTATTTTCTTATGCATCATATCAGTAAATAAACTGGTCTTTTAGGCTTCCAGAATAAAGGGAAAAATTACAAAATTTTAGTCACTGATGATGAAAAATTAAGTCTGCTTGTTGGCTCACCTTTTGAATGCACAGTATTGGGTCAGAATTACAGATTGAAATAATGAATAAAATGGATTTTACAAAAAAGAAGTATTTGTCTTTGACATCCAGTTCTATTTAAAAATGCTGTATGCACATTAGAATACATTCACTTAATGTTCCACCTAGTCCCCTATAAATTCTAATATATTTAATAACACGTTATCATACTGTATATGTTGCAAACATCCACCACACTGCACTTTTATCATTTATTTTCCAGTTCATCCTTTAAATATATGTAAGATGTAGCCAGTGTTTATTTCTGAATCGGCTAAGTTTTTGGGTATCAGCCTCAGTATTACACTTAGCATGTACATGAGAAGTAAATAATGGTTTCCTGTAGAAGTAGCTGAGTATAACATTTATGACTTGACCCATCAGGTTATGGCTGTAGCAGGTCTGGACTCCAGCAGAGCCCACCGCCTCTCCCCAACCCGCTCCACCCGATCTTGGGCCACTCCCCCTGCCACCCCAGCCAGTAAAGACCAGTCACCATACTACACCCCCCTGATCCACGTGGACCACCTGCACAGGGAGAGTGCCGCCAGCAGCCAAGTGTCCGTGCGGAAAAGCTCGTGGTACACAGACGACCCTGATTTCTCCCAGAGGATCTACTCCCCCGTCCACCTGCAGGTGCCCCCTGAATACCACAACCAGTACCACCAGAAGAGAGGCAGCGCCACCAGCCTCGTGGAAGCGGTGAGTCTGAGGGTGGAGTGGAACAATATAGACACTTTTTAGGGACATAATTAGACTACAAAATAAAATCTAGTCAAGTTAATCAGAAGAAAAAAAGTGGGTTACATTTTATGTTATAGCGTGATGATAAATATGACAATAATGGTAGATAATAGTTTTGGGATGGACAGGTCATGTTTAGGCAGAACTATGATACAGGGTAGTAAGAGGGGAGAAACACATTCTAATAATGGAAATGTAAAGGTCACAATGCTGTGACTAGTTACCTGGAATCATTTGTGGTAAGTTTTGTGTAATAGGGCTGAAAAACTACATGGATCACTGAAGGGATTAAAGACTCTTCTAGGGTTTAATTATGGACTGGCTTATGGACTTTTTGTTCAGTAAAACACTTATAGATAAAATATCATATTTATTTGGTGCTTTGCCTCTTTTACTGAATAAGAATGTCTTATTTTTGCAGATTTCTGGACAGTATAGGTTAGCAAGTCCTTCCAAAGTTTGACTGTAATCAGTGTTAGTTTTGTGATGGTTACACTGCCTTCTAGTTCATGTTAAGACATAAGCTTCATTACTTTGATTTAGTAATTAAAATAAATACTTTACTCACTATATTTCTAACATGTTAACTAGTTACTCTTGAATCTGTTACATTTCAAATGAAATCTGTGGAACAATCCCTGACCACATCATTTGATATCACAGTCACGTTTTGAAGAACACCGCTGTTTTCTAAACAAAAGCTGACGCGCAAGATAAGCAGAACAAGATTACAAATATCCACAGTAACACATTTTTCCTCACCTTCTGTCGAGCAGGTTTTGATATCAGAAGGGCTTGGGAGATACGCCAAGGATCCCAAGTTTGTTGCTGCCACAAAGCATGAGATAGCAGATGCATGTGAGATGACGATAGATGAGATGGAGAGTGCAGCCAGTCATCTGCTGAATGGAGGGATGGCGCCGGGCATCAACGGGGTCAATGTGTTCCCCCTTCTGACCCCAAGGGACTATGAACTGCAGGACACTGCAGCCAGTTACAGTGATGAGGAGCCTGAAGCAGAACCCAGAGCTCCATACGAGGAGGACCTTGCAGATGAAATGATCTGCATCACGACTTTATAGCAGAGGCTGGAAAAATCGGCAAATTAGAACCTTGTCAGACTACAATCAGTTAAATTAAAAAAAAGAAATGCATCTGTTGGCTCTGACCAAAAGAAGTGCCTTTTACAACTGAAGAGAAAAGGCATATAGATGAGAGACATTTTAGTCCCGTTCACGTAATTGTTCTCCACCTGCCAGCAAAGGAGGTGACAGTACAGAGCCAGCCCCCATCCCAGCTGAGCACAGAGGGACTCACTACCCTCCTGTCAAAGGCCTTGACCTGGAGGAGATAAACAGGCCAATCAGAGGAGGACGTTGATGCCACTGAAACAGATGGACCAATTGGCGACGGTGGGAGATGCAGTGCAGGGCGGGTCTCTACGGGTGATGACAATCAGATGTACGATGTCATTACCTCAGTCACTTTATCAAGGTTTGGCATATCATGCAAGTTTTCAATGCAAGCATAGAAAGGCATATCTCCTCCCTTAGTTGTTAGTATAACTTGATCCCCTTGTCATTAAAACAGATCGTATTTATGATTGCTACAGCTGAGTCAAAAAGTGAAGAGCACCAGTAGTGTTGTACCAGATTATGCAGGACTTCCCTGTCCTACTTATAGCATTATTCAACTTGAGATATGTACTTTTGAAGCGACAAAAGCATTTGTTATAAATGCACTAGCAGGCAGGTTATTTTAAATTTTAGAATAGCCTGATTAATATTTCATAGTTGATATGCTGTAAATTGTATTATATAACAAAAGAAACTTTGTAAAGAGATATTCTATATTTTGTAATTATGTATCATTTAAAAGATCAGCAATATGGACCCTTGTGACTCCTGTTATGCTATAAAAGCAGACTTGCATTATTTTAGAAGGTACAATATTCTAATATTTATTTGCCTTTTATTTTTTGCTAATATGCACCCTTTGTTTTGCCTATTAAAACAGCATTTTTAAGAGGTTCTGCTTGTGTGACAACTCTACTGCACAAGATATGCAAATGGCTTTGATTTCTTAGCATAGAAGTACAAGTGTTACTTCATCAAACCAGTTGCATAAAATTAAGCCCCCTTTAAAGGAGCATTTTTAGAAGGCAAGCCTCAAGGATACAGTGCTGAAATTTTATACAGATGTGACAAACACATTTGTTTGCATATTTTGTGCAGGGCATGCACAAGATTTTGAAATGCATAGTGCATTCATAATGCTGCTTTTTAAGTTGGTTTCTGAGTCAGACCTAATTTTCGTCAGCCCCTACTGAAATGCCTTTTTGCTGCTGAAGGAACGAAAATGATAGATGGTTATAACAGGGAAAATTACTATTACTCATAGCTTGTGCTGGGATTTTCCATGACACACTCCTTGTTGATCATGGTGTGATTCCATCAAACCTCTGTACTGATTCTTCACAATCACATCTTAGCCTTTATACCGTGTGTGAGGACTCTGAGCTTGTGGCAGCAGGAGAAACATGCACTCATCCAAAAGCCAGAAACAGCCTAAGGTGTGTTTTAGGTGGAATGACAGAGGGTGTCCTGGTGTCAGGATGCTGGAGAGAGGCTAAGCAATACACCCCCCCTCCCCACCACCACCACCAACCCCTAAACCCCCCTCCCCTTTCTCTCTCAGCCTGCCTGGTTCCTGCATACAGTATACCTCGTTAGGCAACGGTGACTACATATCATTGTCTCAACGTATCTGTTTGTCACAGCGTCCCACACCAGAGTTTATGAACAGGATGAGGTCTGGTTGTGTTTTTTCTCTAATTGTTTAAATGAATGATGGGAAAACAAACAGTGGATGCATTAAAAGGAGCAACAGAGGCCCACGAGTTGGAATGGAAGACAACAAAATATCCTTTATTTTTATCATTTATTCATCACAAAGAGGATACTGGACTAAATAAATGGAAGTGGGTCTTTTCAGGCATTACCATGGCGACTTTGAAATAGGTATGTGATCTGTTGTTCATGAGTGTTTGATTTGTAGGCGAGTGCATCCTGTACTCTAATTCAACCGAATACTGTCATGAAAATGTAGGTTTTCCATTTTGTGTGCACATTGAAAGGGCTCTTTGAATTGTTTGTGAGTAAAAAAAAAATGTGTTCTAGTCCTTTTGTTGATGACTGTCTATAAAAGGACCAATGCACATAACAGGCACATTGTACTATTCGTAGCAATTACAGTACTGATGAACTGAAGATATGCATTATTTTGTAAACACTTTTAAAAGTTGTGTTAAACTAAAGATGAAAAGAACTTACTTTTACCTCATGTCAGGGATTCCTGAAAAAAAGAAAATAACGATTTGGTTCGGTCTATACCAATGGTATCTAAATATTAGCACATAGCTGTTTGTCTTTGCACAAGTAACTGTATAGTGCTTTTGTTTCTCCTTTTTCTAAACAGATTTGTGTATCAAGGTGAGACAATTTTGTACTTTTTGTGACTGTGTGTATGGTTTAGTGGAATCTATATTTGTCATTTACACCTCACCTTACAATGCTGGGAATGAAAGAGTATTAAAAAAAATTTAAAGGTGCACTGTTCCTCTGTTCACGGGTAGGATAAAAAAACATAATGGTAAAGTACCTGTTTACAGAGAAACACAAATATTGATTTGAACGTTTCTATTTGTTTTCTTCATATTGTTATGATTATATTTACTATTACAACTATTAATGTTCTGAAAGCTGTATTAAAATAGAAGATAATGTAAAATATGTACAAAGTATGGAAAGACCCATGGTAATGTTCTCTACTTGAAAGTCTTGATATTTGCTCCTTAATGTTTTTAATCAGTAAACATAATTTCTCTTAGTAGCAAATGCTTTACTCTAACCTTCTAGGTTTTGTATCAATACTTTTTTTTGTATTTTTCATTTTATGTTGGCCTTGACTTCATTTGAATCGATACTGATATTTTATTTTCTATTGATCATCATTGAATAAACTTAAGATGAATTATGAATCTCTGTTCTCGTCAATTAAAGAATAAGCAGATATGGAACCACAACTACAGTTTTACCCTTTACATTTTACAAATGGTTCCCGCAATATAATCCCAGTGCATTTATTAAAAAAACAAAGACTGTAAGGATTTTCCTGAAGTATACATGTGAGCTGCATTCATATGGAAGCGTATCTGCACTCTTTTTTCCATACTTTCAGGCAGAAGATGATTATGGCTTCATATGTCAGGCAGGAGACACTTTGGACATTGCAGAGTCCACCACCGTTGCAGCCTCCGATGCCTCATCTTCCACCCAGTCCTGTCTCCCACACAGCAGGAAGGGCACTGCATATTTACGAAACTACAAAACGAAAGGACAGAATTACACACCCCTTCAAAAGCTTTGACCAAAACAAACATTCAGCAGCTACACACAGACGCTGTCATGCCCATAGATAAATTATTCTACTTCATGTACATTATATGTGTAGTATGAATGTGGTGGTAATAAATTGGCACATTTCTATGATTTCCTGAATATAATGGATAGAATAAGGTAGACTTCCTTTAATGCTTGTCTGTAATTCAGACAAATGTACACATCACAGACATCAAGTACTGATAGAAAGAAAGAAAAATCTGTTTAGAAAAAGCCAGAGAAATCAGACTTATCCTGATATTAATTTTATGCTGTGAATTAATGTTTGTTTTTTTCATCGTTTTAATTGCAATTTTTGTTTTCCATACAATAAAACACTGTCTTCCAAAGACTAAACACAAAACAAAACATAAACAACAGCTCTCGCATAAGAAATAAATCAGAAACATATCCGAATACAGAAGGTGGTAGATCAGAACTACAAAGTATGGGAGTCAAGTTCATGAATATCTTTTAAGTTCATAATAGTCCTTTTAATAGGGTGGAAGGAAGGTCCGGTCCAATATAGTCCAAAAATGGGCGCCACACTCTGTAAAACTGATCTGTACTGTTATGAATGATACTGGTCAAATATTCTAAGGGGATCAGATGAAAAATTGTTTTACACCAACCACAGATTGAGGGAATCCTCTCACTGACCCACTGGAGGAGACTATTTTTCCTTGCAGCAAATGTCAGAATATTATACAGTCTTTTTCCGGCTACTGTTTTCACATATTTACCAAGTAAATATGGATTAATGTTGCATAAAAGTAGTAAATACAGATGCAGATCCAAAACCAGAAGACTTGCTCACACATAATATTTTTCTTTCTCCAATACTAATATCAGATGTGTTACTTTTAATGATCACTAGGTGGTGCAGAAGTGCCAAAAGAGCAAACTAGTTGATAGAAAATGATCCTTAGTCCCTGCAGTTTTGGATCACACACAGGCAGAAATCCCATTTCAGTTTAATGTTGAAGTCCTTTTAAAGTACCTGTTTGTTGAGGTAGATGTAGATAAGAGGATTGTACACTGTGCTGCTCTTGGCCAGGTAAACGGGCACGGTGCCGACCAGAGGGTTGATCTCCACATCAGGGTCATAGACCACCAACATGGCCAGACTAGCATAAGGCAACCAGCTGATCAGAAAAGTCAGAACCATCAAAACCACCATGAACGCCACCTTCATCTCTCCTTTAGCCACAGCACCACCCTCCACACAGGCCATCTTCGTCACCTGAAAACACAAAAATAACACAGAAATAATACACTGGCACCACTGTCTGGGGTGTGTAATGTGTTATGTCATATACATTACAACATCAGTCTGACTGCAGACATTTGTTGCATAACATCCTTTTAATCTGTTCATCTTTTGTCTTATCATTAAACTAAGGCAAAAAATACTAAAAAGGAAAGACATAGAGGTCTGGAAAAAGATACTGCTGTTGTTACTATTATTATTCAGTTGTTATGTATTCTATAAACCGGTGTTTCCCAACCAGTGTTCTGTGGCACATTAGTGTGCCCTGAGAAGTCTTCAGGTGTGCTGTGGAAAAGGATCCAATTTGACCTGAGTGGTTCTGCAAGCCAACAGTGTGCTATAGGTCCATACGACTGCACCAATGATCCACTCTACAACAACAGCCTCCTGCGTCCCTTTGCAAAATGAAAATAAAAGTGAACTGGCCCTGACGCTCTGTGTTCTGTTGATAAAGCCCTCTCTGTAGTGATGCACTGATTAGCAGGTTACCCACAAACCCCGGGTATCAGGTTGGGGTGAGGGGGATATGCATCCCATACTATTATACAACAGATCTCAATCCAGAGGGTCAGTCTGAGAGATCACCGGTGCACCCCTCTGCAACAATAATAAATATAAATACATACTGAATACTTTTTGTGACATTTTTGGTTGGGGGTGTGCCTTGTGATTTTTCTAAAATTAAATATGTGCCGTGACTCAAAAAAGGTTGGGAAACACTGCTATAAACTACTGACAACATTTCTCACAAGTTCCAAGTAATTTATTTTTTTTTTTTTAAGAAAATGACAAACATGCAGTGTTTTCAGATCTCACACAATGCAAAGAAAATAAGTTAATATTCTCTTTGAGTGAGGTGATGCTAATGTTTGAACTGAGGATGAATTCAAGAAGCAACATGTGGTGCAGTAACCGTGGTTTTCCCTCATATGTTAATACTCTCCATCAGTTTTTTCAGTGATTTGTGCATTTTCCTGAAGCAAAATGTATGCAACTTGGCTTTCATTGCTGTGTTTTTCATGCTCCTTTTGCTCACATTCCAGAGGTTTTAAAGGAGGGAATATGGAGCGGTCTCTATCCCCCCCCCCCAAAAAAAACTCTATGTGCCCCAAAAGAAAAAGAAAAAAAAAAGTCCTAAAGTGGGTGGCTGTGTAATTCTTTGCAGTCCTACCTGGTGTAATGTCCACAATAGTTTTCCATATGATAATAAGATAATGGCAAAGGGAACTGCAAAACACACTGCAAAATAAGCCACGATGTAGGAGACGTTTGTAGGGTCTCTGTTGTGCCAGTCTGGAGCACAGGACGTCCCAACACCTTCCAGCTCATACCTGCCCCATCCAAACAGAGGAGGGACGTTCCATATGAAGGACCAGAGCCAGGAGGAGGCGATACCTGCCACTGCATGATGCTTCTGGAACGTTATCAGTCCCAGGGGCTTGCATACTACAAACATCCTCTCCACTGCGATCAGGGCGACAGTGCACAGAGATGTGATGCCTACAGAGATGTCAGGTGGAACAAAGTCAGGGAGGAATAGTGGAGTTGGTCAATAAAAAGTCAGTGAATTTTACTGTAGAATGAGACCAGGAGTGTATTTAAGGGTTAGAGGTAGGGCTACAGTTGGGACTTTTACTTCAGTCACATATTAAATACAGAAAGTAGCAGATATTATGAATGTTTAAGGCACATGATGCTCAACAAAGAGCTGCTCTTCACTCTTTACTCTCTTTACTCACCACACAAGGACACGGCAAAGCCTTCCATCACACAGCCTGTTCTTCCCAGGGAGAAGTAGCCCTGGGCGTTGTTGACCACAGACAGCACCCCTCCGGTCATGGCTGTACCCAGGTCAGCCACTGCCATGTTCACCAGAGCATAGTTAAGTGGCTGCCTCAGCTGCTTGTGCATAAGAGTCACGATGATCACTGTGGCGTTGAGTACAATGGCCGGCCCAGTAAAAACGGCCATGATGATGGAGAGGCAGATGAAGCCGGTGCGTGACAGAGGGGGCTCCCCCTGTGGCCCCAGGTAGAAGGAAGCGTTTGGTAAAATAGCAGCATCTTCCATGATATAAAGCTGTAAAAATGGTGCTCCTCTTTCTCTTCTCGTTCTGGAGCTTTGAGATGTTGGGATGTTGTTTCACTCCTGGAATGTGTTCGCTGAGATTAGAGTCTAAGAATAAATCCACCAGATTTGGATTTAGCAGAGTAATTCCTACAAATGATGATGATTCTTAATCCTTCACCTTTTCCTTGATTGTAAAGGCACTTAAACAGAATGACTCTACACTGGGTCTCACTGGGATTACAGGACTGACAAATGGCAAAAACCAGTGAACTGACCATCACTGCCCTGCAGAGGGATAAAGTGAGTGAGTTAAATAGAAGAGTTTTGTTACAGTACACAGTAAACACCGCACAGTTAAACAAATGCTGATTATCTCTGGTTCTGTCACTCATTATCTCCCTTCTGGAGTGTTTCTTTTTTCTCTCTCTCCCTGTAAAACCAGGGGTCAGTGAAAGTTAAATCACTATTATTAGCAAGTTGACTGTTTATTTCTAGAGCACATATGAGGATCACAGAGGAATACATGTCAATAATTTAAAGAAAAGATATACTACTGCACTGTTACTATACTGTTAATTATATAGATATTTAACAGGAAAAATCAAAGTAATAATTTAGGTAATTTTACAGTTTAATTGTGTTCTTTCCTCTTGAATAGGACCCTATTTCATTCAGAGTTGAAGGTGTGGAATCAACATCTGACTGATTCAAAACTGTCAAATAGGGATTTTCAAAAAATAATAAACCTCACAAGAAACATGCATTTATTTTATGTATCTTTTGATCATCCATAGATACTTCCTGATTACTTACCCAGAGCAGTAAAACCTCTTTAACAAACATCAGGCACAGATCTGAACATGTATCTTTGTTTTCATGGTTTTTGTTTTTATTGAGCAAAACGATACTTCTGCTTACAGACAATATAACCCTCACTGACAGTTAAGCCACTCAGTTTGTCTGTTTCTGTTTTTGTTCTGTAGCTCATCTTAAGTTAAGAGGTTACAGCAGAGCAACCCGGTTTAACCTTATAGTAGTATTACCAGAGAGGTGAAGTAGTGGGTTAAGCTTTTATTTATGCAATGTGTTGTCTGGACCCATGGTCTCTGAAGTAGACTGAGACAGAGTTACACATGTAATAAGTAAAACATAATGAAACAGTGTCAGATGGGAATTTTGCCGTTTAGGATGATGTTAGACAGGTTAAAGGTCTGACAAATTAACAGACTTTAACGCTGTTTGCTGAAATATTAAACAAACTGTATGACCGTTTCATATGTACTGTATAAATCTGTACATATGGACACTTAGCAATTGATGTAATCTTTCATCAGTCACAGTTCACTTCTGTGACACCTTTGAGCATTTGACGACAAGCCAAGTGTCACAGGTGGCCTTAAAGGATTTATCGTAGATGTCTGCGATGAGGTTAAGCTGTGGGACTTAACAAGACTGGATGAACCATGTGCCCGTTGTTTCACCTTCTAAGAGGTTTACATCCAATCAAATCAAGATGGAGATTACAACTGTTTAGTGTGAGAATGCAAATAAATCTGAGAAGAAAGTGGTTATGAAACTTTTTGTCTTTTGCTTTTGTTTATTTCAGAAAAATACAAAAGTATAATTAAAGTTATATTAGAATCTCAATAATGTAATAAATAAATAAATAAAAATGGGGGATTTACATGTTTGCTTTTCAAAAATATTAGGCCGAAGAGTATAGTATGTGAATAATATGTTCTATCATTCACTTCAGATGTTATATTATTGCTTCTCTCTGTAACTTTTTACATACTGTTGCCCATAAAGTTGGAATAATTTTGTTATTTGTTACACATTCCGCTTTTTATGCTTATTTATACACATCAGCAATCACCTTTGACCAATCTATACAGAATAAATCACTTTGTTACAATCATTTCAGGAGAAGAGGTAACAGTATTTTATGAGCCACCGTGTACGACAGTTAGCCTCCAACTTCTGCCACAATGTTCTAACTTATCAAAATCTGATTGTCCTGTTGCATTTATCTGCAAATAAACTAAACTCTGCTCAAATAAGCTACAGAAGGACTGTGGGATACTCCTGGAGGATATGAAAAGAGTTATGGTCTTTCTGCTTAGTATACTAGATTCAGCACCATGGACAGCACCAAAGACTGAAAACACAAGGAAACCAAATGGGATCTGAACATACATGAAATACAGAAAATGGAAAGAGACCTCCATTAAGGTGTGTGTGTGTGTGTGTGTGTGTGTGTGTGTGTGTGTGTGTGTGTGTGTGTGTGTGTGTGTGTGTGTGTGTGTGACTTATAGCAGTGTAGGTTATGACATTAAAGAACCCAATGAAATGCTGAATTATGCTTTGTATCTTCATCCTCAGGTCAGGGATCACAAGTCTTGCTCCATGACGCTCCGGCAGGACTTGAACCTGAGTCAAACCCATCCCATTAAAAGAATAAAACTTGACGACTCTGTCCAGTATCGTGACAGAGAACCGCTTTTATTTGCCGTCGATACTTAATTAAAGCATTCAGAGACCCGGGTGTAAGCGGGGGCCGGATGATATTGTCCGTCATCCAACACAAGCCTTATCGGCAAGTCCCAGACAGTACGGGCTCCTCACAACTTTGATGTACGATGCAATTACTAAACTAATAAAAGCCTCAAGTGGAAACAGGACTGCTGAGGTGCTGGGATGGGGTGTAGGAGGGAGAGGAGGATGTATAGGGATACGGTGCATCATCCCGCCTACTATCTGACATCATTATCGCTTCCTAATCAGGGCGCGCGCAGATGGGAGTATCTTATCAGAATATGGAGCACCAACCCAAACTTTTTTTTTTTTTTTTTTTTGAGCGTGATGAGTTTAGCTCAAACATCTTGTCCCTGCAGCGATCATAATATCACACCATCAGTTGGTTTTAAAATAAGCATCCAGTCTGAAAAGAGAAAAATGCAAAGTTTACATTAAATATTGCCTCTGGATATGTATCATTTGGCTTGTTTTGTAGGAAGCATTATCCGACTCTGACTGCCAGCACGCTCCCAAACTCTATAAAATGACTCCTGTGATAGATAAAGTGCATGCTTTCTTTTTCATTTTGCTGCTGGCAGTGCGGAAGCCTTCATCAAGTATCCGCAGTCTCATTATCGCCCGCTCAGCCATTTTATGTCCCATCTTAAAGGCTTCTCCAAGCTTCTTATTTGAGCTTTTTGTGTATCTTAAAACAACCAGTTTTGGAGTAGAGTTATCACATGTTGGATATCTCTGCAGGGGCACACTATTCACTGAGCATGTGTGCGGAGTACTGTACTATAACGCAGCGTCAGCAAAAAATGCAGCAACTTCGGAAGAGTTCGGTGCAGATTTAAGTCAAGACATGGAGACGTGGTCAGGAAATGCATGGAGTGCGTCGTAAAGGAGAGGCAAAAGCGCAAAATTTGGCGATTTTTAGCAGCTTAGTAGCACATGTTGTCCGTGCTGAACAGGTGAAAGCCAATTTGTGGAAGATCAGGGTTTCATTTCTTCAGGTAAAGAAGGATTCCAGAAAGAAAAGCGTGCGTAAAATGATCCTTTACAGATAAATAGAAAGAGCAGAGGAAGGAAGGAAAAACTGGGAGGTGAAGCTCTCTCTCTCTCTTTCTCTCTCTCTCTCTCTGTCCGTCTGTCTTTCTATGTGTGTGTGTGTGTGTGTGTGTGTGTGTGTGTGTGTGTGTGTGTGTGTGTGTGTGTGTGTGTAAGGGGGAGGTCTACAGTCAGATACAGTAGGGTACGTGTCGGCCGGAGCGCAGCAGCTGGACGAGTCGCGCCGGTGTCCAGTTCAACGGCGCTGTGACCGGATTTTACCGAGCACAGATTCCCTTCCCAGAGTTGAAGATGCAGGGGAATTGGAGGATCCTGTTCTCGCACAAATGCAGCACCAGCTTCCTTCTGCTCTGGATTTTCATCGGCTTGAACGTGCTGGAGGTGGCGGGTTCACAGCAAGGCATCCCTCTGTCAGTGTGAGTAAGAAACAGCTCTGCAACTTTTTTTGTTTCCCATCGGCTGAACTCCTTATCAGGGGGAATACCATCAGGAAGGCATCCTATTTAACCTGACAAAATGAATTTAAGTTCAATCAAACATTTTAAAGTTGTAAAGAACCTCACTGGTTTTTGCCTCCTTTATTTTTACCATGTGGTGACTAACATTTGACCAGATCCAGTCCTAGTCCTGTCTTTGTTTCTACACTCAGGTTATTCACTTATTGAACTGAACACTGGTGATTAAAGTAGACACTGAAAGTACTGAAGGGGGGGAACACTGCAGGTTAATTTAAGTCACAGGATGTTCAGTCACATGCTTCAACTATTTATCCTACAAGCAAAAATTATAGTGGGGATGAATAATAATAATTAAAAAAAAATAGCAAATGCAACATTTAGGGTCCACTGTACAGTTCTGATTAAAACATGAACATTTTTTAACTTCATCCACTTGAGGAAAAATGTTTCTTTAAAAACATATCTTCATTTAATCCTACTGTTCTTTGAAAAGTAAATAAAAATCATTTAAGAGCATCATTAGTTCTGTATAATTTGATGTTGATGTAAATGTTTGCAGTCACAGTCGTATATTTTCAACACTTCATATAATCCCAAACATGGAACACTGAAGTCAGAGTATATATGTTTTATTTAAAGTCAAACTGGATCTGCTGTGTATT
>JAQQZY010000023.1:20760335-20787095 GCA_030068375.1 Ostorhinchus rueppellii
TCATCCTTTTGGTTATTAAAACAAACATCCCAAATAACCAATCAAAGATTTGCCTGTGACACCAAAAGATTTTAAAACTGTGAATGGAGATGTGATTTCTTCATTTACTTGTATAATGACGCTCAGCTGCAATTTTCGAACTTAACAAATCTTTGGCCAGCAGTATCTTTTAAGTGATAATTTTTTTTAATCAGCAAAATTGTATAAAATAAACTAACAAAATACAGAACATTTACTTGAGTGAAGTTGTTTTCCTTTTGATTTTAGGAATCATTTGGGAAAAGGCTGCAGAACCCAGCTTAGTAGTATGCACCCTTGGTTCTGCGGATACCTGGGTTCTTTTTCACACTTTAAAGTCCTGCAGAATTTGGCGTGAATCGGCCTCTTGGACGGCTTTCTTCACCTTCCATTAAAGTACAGTGTTTTGTTGCCAAGCCGACTCATTTACAGTTTATTCTATTAAGAAGAAGCTCCAAGAACCACAGTATAGATCATCAAAATTACATACATTCATCTTTTGGGCGGGTGAAGGTCAGGGCCACTGGGGCATGACTATACTCATTTGACTGATGGATCTGGGAGAAAACACAGGACAAAATGATAGCTAAGGAGAAAGTAAAGGTGATTAAAGGTAGCTGGGGTGAAGAGAGGGTAAGTATTCAGAGTGGAGAACAGACTTTAACTTACATCAGCCTCCAACTTCAGACTTCCAATCATTTTTCATAAGTGTATGCTGTCAAATGTATTTTTGTTAAACCATGCTTCCATGATGATGTTTGTTACATTTCAGTCTGTTATCCTGTTGTGGTACATGCGTTAAAGGAGCATTTGTCTGTGTTTTCTGTGTTGTAGTGTAAAGCTGTGGGCATCAGCATTTGGTGGAGAAATCAAATCCATTTCTGCAAAATATTCTGGATCTCAGCTACTTCAGAAGGTATCCCTTTTGTTTCCCAGACGTTCCTTTGTCTCATGGCCATGTAGTTACACACGTCGTACTGTACGCTGTGATGCTCTATTCTCTGCAGAGACATTTGGGTGTCTCAGCTGAATGCTGATGCGTTATTTTAGAGGAGACTCAGGTGTGTTTGGCAGAGATAGAGCGATGTGTGTTAGTATGTGTGTGTGTATTTGTACGTGATACGGCCCATTAACCACAGCGCTGATCCCCCCCCCCGTCTCATCCCTCCAGTTAAAAACTCTGTGGAGTCAAAAGTTTCAACCACTGGAAATGAATGTGACAATAAAACAAATTGAATAAGGGTTCAATGGGTCATAAGGGGGTGTTTTGAAATAATGAACAAGTGACACTAGCAGAGAATCCGAGTCCAGATTTAACTTTGTGGCCACTTGATGGCAGAGGTGGGTTCTGTTCACAGGCCTCATGTTTAAGAAGGTCGTCAGGTGGATGAATTGTGAACTGTCTGTTTCACTTAAATAGGACCAGAGCAGTGAGTGTGAAACAGCTGGAGGTGGAGCTACTCTGTGTGAATGCTGAAGAACTGCAATGCAGTGTGAAGTGTGTGTCCAGGGTTAAACACTGTACACCATGTGCATCTGTATGTGAGCTTCATGTGTCTCGGGAAAATGAACCTTTTTGTTTTAAATGAGTTAACAGCATAAATTCAAATGCTTAGTAATGCTTAAATTTGGCACATAATCTGTAATCCATAGTACATTTATCCCCATAACTTTTGTAAAGGATTCATGGTTTCATTGTTGTTCCTTTAGTGCTGCCCTGTGAAAAAGAAAGCTTTACATTTCCAAAATAGATCAAAGAGATAACAGAATGATGAGACAGGAAGAAAAATGGACATGAAGTTAAAGTAATAATACATAAAAAGGCTTGATAGTCTAATAATCTACATATTTTATTATGTTACGAATCAAGAAACTCAAACCCAGAACACACTGCTGTGTTACATACATCTGGTGGAACTAATTTAATGTCCAGTGTGTATTTTACAAACTCTCCAGTTTAATAAAAACACACCAAGTCGTAACGTTTCATAGCAAATTATCAACAAAATACACAGTTAAGAGGAACTGATATTTTTACTAAGACTGTACCGTGACCAGTATGTATATATTGTAACTGCATACATAACTCCATGAGTGCTTATGGCTGTATGTAACCTGTAGCGTACCTATAGAAGAACTCTGTACAATAATATGAAGAGGCCTGCTTTAACCTTTTCATTAGCTTGATAAGTTAAAACAAAACAACAATGAAGAATAATGTTAATGCTAAAAAAAAACAAAACCAAAAAAAAAGTTGAACAACAGCCGTCAAACATCGCTTTGTGAAAGACATTTTTCTGTTATCATCTCAGGGTATGAACGCAAACGACTCCTAACATAAATGTTAGATTATACCAGCTTAGAAATAATATATATTTAATTGGATGTCCACTGATGTTTATCAAAATTATTGGATACAAGTGTAAATTCAACTACGTCAGATATTTGTTGTTTATATATAATTCTAATAATTCTAACAATGTATTGGTCATACTGCTTCAGTTCCTGTCAGTGAACAGAGGGAAGATGTGTGTTTGATGGATTTTGTAGAAGGATGTAGACTTTAATCAAAGCAGCAGGGTTTTACAGAGGTCAAGTGTCTCCTTTTAACGACAAAGAAAGTCCTGTGTATCTGTCATGCTGAAGACTTTATTTACTTTTGTTGTGTCAATGATCAGCTGACAGGATTATGACTTGGCTAAAAATGGTAAATGAAACTGGTCCCTAAAAACAGGACATGGGGCTAAAAACTCAAACCAGATGTAGACTAATGTTATGAAGCAAGTTTGGAAGCACCTTGAGTCTATTTTAAAAATAAATACTTACTGAGATAAAAGAAAAACTATTTTTCAGATGAAACACATTTTTATGCTATTTTACATTACATTTAATACAAAAATCCATGTGTAACATGATCAAAAGGACATGAAAATTACACACTCTTATTTATTTATTTTTTTAAATATCTCTTTATTCTCTCACAGGTATGTTTTGGGAATTGAACTAATTATGCAAAGCAGAGTGTTTCACAAAAATGACTACTGTTGCAAAATCATTTGCGATTTCTATGCATTTAAGTGGGCAGGTTCCGCATGTAACACAAGTGGAGATGATATGCATACAAAACCTGGAATGAGACTGCCAGTTCATGAAAACCCTACATGTCTGAATTACAAAAAACACTAAGATCATCAAATTTAACACAGTTTCTTTAATTATAGCGGTATATAAGACCATTTCAAGCCATGTTTTCAAGATCAAATGCACTTGACACTTCGGCAGCTTTTCATGTCCCAACTTTGGTCCTATTTTTGGCCCCAATATTTAATTAAAAATTCATTAATTTTGGAATGGGTCAGAGCAAGGGTATACTTTTTCTGCATTTATCTGAGGTCATCATTGGGTACATCCTGGAGGGAAATATGTCTACATTTCTTTTTTGTTATTGGGTCTAAACAGCTGGCACTAAAATGTACCAAAAGGTACCAAAATGTACCCAGTTTCATAGAAGCGCCCAATTACAAGATACACTGTTTTATTTTTACATCAGTTTTATGTTAACACGTTTGTGGGCTGTACTTGTATTCTATTATGCTGACAAGTATTTTCTTTTGTACAGTGTCATTTAAAGGAGCATATACAAGGGACATCATGTAATGTGCGGCAGTCTATCCATTTTTCTGGTCTCTTAATGCACACGGCAGCCATTTTACTCACGTTAGAACATAAATCCTGTTTAGACCACTCGCACTCTGACCCCCTCATCTATAACAGTCTTTACATGTCCCTTGTAGGTTAAATTCCTACATAAATCCCTGCTACTCTTATTAATCCTCTGCATTTGACCCATTACTATTTTAGGAGCTGTGGGCTATCACAGCGCCTCGTCCAGGGACCAACTCCAGTTCTGAGGTCAGCACCACGATCAAGGTCAGCGGCAGGATGATCCCTAAAGCCCCAGTCGTGTGTCCTGGAGGGTGGGATGAGCCCATATCACCTAGAGGTCCACGCAAACACGGGGAGAGCGTTCAGACTGCATTCAGGAAGAGGCTGCTTGGTTCGACCATAACACCAACCTGCCCTGAGGTGACAGCTCCTACGAATAAGAGGATTTAAGTTGGAAACGCAGTGGAAGTTGGAGCACCATGTGTTATTTCTGTCCATTTTCATTTGTGCTGCCAAATGTGTATTCCATCTTTGTACAAAAACATTGGGGGTTTTTTCAATATGCCCTGCAGATTTGTTCCTTTTTTGTGTGTATGTAAGCACTTTGCTCGTGTTCCTGTTCATAGACGCATGTCTGGAGAGAGCAGAGCAGAGCCAGTCAGCACAAAGCAGTGAGCTGTGAGGGAGCTGACGGGTCGTTAGGGGCTGGTCATTAAGGCTGATCATTAGATGCTTTTATGGTGAATTACCCGATTTCACAAGGATTTCTGTAAGAGGGAAACACTAGAGTTCTTCAGGCTCCCAGCAGGCAGGCCTCACTCTACACTGGTCATTACTCTAATCAATAATCATGATCAGTGCCTTTGATGGATGGGGCTTAACCTCCACTTGATGACTGGGTGACTGAGGGAGTGGGGGGCAGGGGGGGACATGGCACAGGGGGTGCTGAGGCGAGGAGGACAGGCGTGAAATGAACTGTTCTGCTCCACTGCGAGCCCACACTCTTCCTTTCAGTAGGTAATTTGTCGCCTCATGTACTGGTGTGCGTGCGTGTTTTGTGTTCACACAATGTGTTTGAATGCGTGTTACAAGCCCATGGTGCTTTATGTTTATTTTTAGATAAGGTTATGTGTGTGTGTGATTTGGCTGAGTGGACAGCGTGAGGGGATCAGCCTTTTGTTTTTATTTGGTATTTGTGCATGCAGTACCAGGTACATGTGGGATTATGTAATGTTATATTCCTCCGAGCTGTGGCGGGCTTTGTTCTGTATCAGTGAAGGTCCTGTGCATCCGGCAAAATCAGCATTATGTGAGGTGTAGTTCATTACCCAGAATCGCCCAAGCTTGACACGTTATTATCTTTCTCCTGTGCTTTGACTCCATTTCAATTACCCTCTTACCATGCATAGCCCTCAGATCTGGCACCGCCCCTTGGCCACCCAATATGGCCATCTCCAGCCAATCAGAGCCAAAGAGGCGGCATGTGCAGCCAATGACTGAGACCAGATAAAGACTATCAATCACTCTGTGTTGCAGCGTGGGTTTTATCAGCCGTTCATCTGAGGCTGGCTGCACGGAGCTTGTCACCCAATACATGGAGGTTTCTAAGCCTTGTTTAACAAGTCTGCATCTCTGTGTGTTTTTGATCCACTAAAACAACAGCCTTCTAAAATACAACAAAGCACACAAGGGAAAGATGAACGTATAAATGTTTGTTTGTGTGTTTTAGTGTCATATCATCCAGCTGTCACTTTGTAAACCATGTGAGCTCAAGGGTTACATTTTTCCATTTTTAAAAAAATATATATTTAGATTTTTTTTTCTTTTTTTGGTAGATGCTATTTGCACCCAGGTGTAAATAGTGAACATTATAATTTACATCCGGGTGTAAATAGCAACAGTTACTATTTACGCCCTGGTGTAAATAGGATATATTCACACAGTTCTTCAATTTACACCCAGTTTGACTAGCATAACCATAACTAATACAAAAAATAAACAGCTAGATATACTATATACCAATAATAAGTATGTGACTGTCATTGCAAGCATATATTGCACATACAGCGACATTAATTTACCTTTGTGTTGCATCTGTTAAAACTTGAAATTGAAATGCAGTTGAATACAACTCCCAGAGTTCACGTAACCTGCGTGTAGAAAACGATTCGCGCTCTTTTCACAGGAAATGCCACCAATAGACAGGAAATTACGCAAACATTCACCTTTCGCCCAGATGGGTGTAAATAGAAGAATTGTGTGAATATATCCTATTTGCACCCGGGTGGAAATAGACACTCCGTTTTTTTCCCCAGTCAAATTCACAGACACTCTCTGCCAAACACTCTGTTTTCAGAAATATAAAGAGCTTGAAAAGTCAGTCAAGGTGGAAGAAATCGATGGTGTGAAACTGGTGAAAAACCTGGCAGTGAAGATGGAGGAAATGTTCAGGAGAAAAGCAGAGGCCACCAGGGTAAGTGCATGAAGTTCAGTGAACTATCTGAGCTTCCGCTTTTATTCCACAAAGGTTTAGCAGGTTAAAGAAGCAGGTTGTTCACTGGTAAGAGACTCATTCGGATGTAAAAGCTCCTTTCGGAATACATAATGTATCATGTAGTGTATTATACTGTTGTCACTCAGCCTGGCTGCGACCTCATAGTGCAGAGGAGCTTGTAACCATTTTAATACTGCACCTCGCAGGGACTGCTGGGAAATGATAACGTTTATCTCGCGCCGCCTGATTCCCCTGCGCGACAATGTCAGGACAATTCAGCCAGTAAATTACTCTCATGGGAAGAGGGTTAATTTAATAAACCAGGTTCGAATCCGCCAACAGCGAAAAGCATGTTGATTATGAATAACATAATAATAATAATAATAATAATAATAATAATAATAATAATAATAAAGTCTAGATTTTAATAGTAAATTGTGCCTTTAAATTGAAGTCATGACCTCAATAATCGGTGAAGGTGAGGGGGGGGAAAATATTATGTGCCTCAAAATCAGAAAATATCGTAGCCTATTTATTTATTTAATGGTTTTTCTTCGCCGAGTGCTGACAACATGAGAACCCAGCATGGGGTCAGTCTACACACAAGCCTCAGTTGTGTTTATATAGCAGTTATTTTGACAGATGTGACAGATGTTAATTACCTGCTTGGCTCCGAAGACCGAACACCGAGTAGCGTTTTAGGAGGTGACATTTCCCCGGAAATACAGAGCCAAGCACTTTTCCAGAATCGAGTTATTATAGAAGCTGTGGCTGCTCAGTGCACTGTATGAAACCCTGCTCCACCCTGCCTCCATCAATCATTTCACAGCTGCTCTCCACACTAGTGGCCTACATTTTATGCGTAATTTTATTCTGAAAAACTTGTCTCGGATGATGGAAATAATTTGGTACAATGTCCTTTTTTAATCGGGGTTTAACGTGAAACAAAAACTGAAGTTGCGGTAGATTTCATTGGGGATTAATGTGGAAATGGTACTTGATCATATTTCTTTTAATGGCTTTTCTTTCTTTCTTTCGTTTTTTTGTTTTTTTTTTTTTTGTAGAAATTGAAATATAAAATGCCAAAGAAAAAAAACTCACAGTGGACGCAATTACTTCAGGCCTTTAAGAGTGCGATTATAAGGAAACTTCATTTTATTCAGTCCATAGACTTAATAGGAAAAGGCTGTATATTTAGACTATTACAGTGGGGGTTTTTTTTCTGTCATTAACTAAAGGTTTTTCCTCCTTTTAGCGGCTGGTGGAAGCTGCGGAAGAAGCGCACCATCAGCATGAGGATAATCCTGATCTGCAGGTAAGCTCTGAGACGGACAAAAGAAAAGAAAAGAAAAGAAAAGAAAAGAAAAGAAAAGAAAAGAAAAGAAAAGAAGGCTCAAATTAGTAGAAATGTGGTGCGTCACTGCCTTGGATCAGGATGAATCATTTTTAGTCGGAGTGAGGAGGAGCGGTTCCAAGGTGACACAAGGGTAATAGGCCCTAAAAGTCTTTAATTGCGTTGGCATCGTCCTTCACACCTCTGTCCCGTCAGCGCTTTGATACATAATGCTCCTCAGATAAGAAATGCCGCACACATTGAAGGCTGCAGCGTCATCCCGTCATAACTCACACTGACTGGAACTGTAATCATATCTCAGAGGATGCGCTGCTCCACTTGTACTTTACAGCTGGTGGATGCAACGGCTGTTTTTTGTTTTTTGTTTTATTTATTTTTTTTGGTCGGGACTGTGCCATGATTAGGATTCATTGTTCATGGTAAAATAAGAGCAGGCCCACTTTTTATTTTTTCTGTATTATCTGATAAGTCTTAAACAGGCTAATTTTACTTCTAAATTAAATATATTTTTAACAGGAAACGCTCATGCGCTCTGGCTGTTTTCAGGATATTACAGGCTCTCATTGCGCATTTCCAGGACGCACGGAGCTTCTTCAGACTCTGCAGAGGGAATGCAGTATTTCTGTCGTTTCTTGGTCTTTCTCTCTCCCTCTCCTTCCTCCTTCTCCCTCTCTCTCTCTCCCTCTCTCTCTCTCTCTCTCTCCGTCCACTGGACAAAGATAAATGAAACTCTTTTGCGCGGCGCATTGTTTCACTTTCATGGCTCTAGATTGGAAACCCACTCGAGCAACAAAACACTAAAATAACGGCAGCACTTTACACTTAATGGAAGCATTTACATCATATGAATACATTTCAGTCACCTTGTTCCCGGCCCGTTTCTCTGCTGTTCACATATCCAGAACAAGGCAGATAGATTTTACTTTTAAACCCTCTGGCGATAAACATGACAGCTATTTCTTTAACGAAAATATCACGCTATGTTTTATATGATATTGTATTATGGAGACAACAGGGCTAAGTTTGCATTTTTTTAAGGTTGCATCATTTTATGGACAGTTTAGTATTTTTTATTCTGCTTGAATATAAAGTATACAGCCTCTTCATAACTGAAGTCATGATTAAAATCTTTAAATTAATTAATAAATAAATAAACATATGTATAGGCCTATATATATTTATATATGTTTGCCAAAGACATAAAGTTGAAACATTAGCCAAAAGTAAATATTTTGCTGTCTCAGATTGCATTTTCAGGGTTATTTATGTGATGTGAACTGCCCCAGAAAAAAATACTAATTATTTTAATTTCAGTAAAATTCTCTTAATCTGTTTAATTCTATTCCCTAAGCTTCTGACAGATCTCAGTGTGCAGCAAAGGCCCATATCACTAAAATTTCACCTTAAAACACATTAAAAATAATAAGCAAAATCAATATCCACCTGTGATAATGATGCAGTGTCATGATAATCCTCCTCCTGGCATCATTTAGTCAGCCTCGCCTCCTCTGACACCACACATTTTTCACGCACCATTTCACTGACCACAGAGATAAGCCGGCTGCTGTTATCTCAGCTGCTTCATGTCAGGACAGTCGAGTGTTTGCATTGACCCCGAAGCACCGCTCAGTTCAAGGGTGTTCAGATCAGGCCTGACAGGTCCGCAACTTCAGGCTTACTCTAAAAATTTGCAGCTCTCTGCTTCTAAACAAAGGAAATCTGCTTGCAATTTTAACTTTAAAGGCCTAAATAACCACTAATAGATTTGTTCATAGGAGTGTTGATTTACAAGCAGTACATTGTACTTCACATTACAAATAAACCACAGACAGAAGAAAAATAATTACTAAATGTTTTGGGTATGTTATTAACCCTTAAACTAATCTCTCTAAGTTCAAGGCCTTCATTTCCAGTTCATTGATGGTCTGTAAATACTTGAACCATCCATATTGTGTATTAATTCAACCCTATCCTGCCAACACAACAAAAACAGACAACTGAACTCCCTAGGGACCTGAATAAACTAATGCTCGAAACAACCTTTTTATAAATCACTCACCTTTTTCTTATCAAAACATTATTATTTCTGCAATTAATGCCATCTGAAAGAAGTAAGAGGTTATTGTGTCAAAGTTACTAATTAGTCTACAGATCACATGAGAAAATCTGTGCATTTTTATCTGTCTTCTTCAAAATAACCACCACTACCCTTCGACTAAACCTGAACTTTACTCACTAGTTCTATTTATTAACACTGCACTGGCACAAATGGATGATTTTGACTGGAATTTCCAAAGATCTACGTTGAAAAGACAGAAAATAATAATGTGTCACAGGTAACCCCGTTGGGAGGATGAAGGTTAAGAGACTGTTTTTGTTGTTTGTTTCTGTTTTGTCCTTAAAAGAACAAAAGACAGAAGCTGCAGTTTCTGAACAAAATCACTTTTTGACTTATCAATGACTCCAAAAATAACAAAAAACTGGACGCATTCATTAACGTGAACATGTTGTCAAACAGTGCCTGAGCTTTAGAAATACCTCCGTTAACCCTTAAAGATCTACAACTGGTTTTGCGTTGACACCCAAATGAGGTTTTTTTTTAACATGTTACCTTTCCTATATATTAGCATTTATCATCACATTATTCTCAGTATTTTGCATTTTCAGTGAAAATCTGATATTTCCCTTTTACTGATGATGTAGCTCTTCATCAAACCTCAGAGTAAATTCAAAGGTTATTATATCAAAACAGAAAAAGTTTAAGGAAAGTGGCTTTTTATGTTTTATATCATTAACTGAACATAAAAACAAGTGTCTACAACCACTGCTGCACGTGTTTTAATGGTGAATTGATATTTCAGAAGATGACGGTGTTTTCACATTCACTGGAGCTTCTGGATATCCATATGGGTCATATCTAATGATGATGATGATGAAAAGCTGTATTTCACCTGAATTATTTCAATGTATTGATGAGATCAGAGACAAAACAGTTCAGATCAGTAGATGTTTTTAGTTTCCAGTAGCTGTAAAAATGTACTCCTTCAGTAGGGACATATATGATGCACTCCCACAAAGCAAGCAATAAATTATCTAATATCTATTATATAAAAATGCATCGGATAATTGTGTCATGAATCACATTTTCACACTCCAATACAGCTCCAGTCGGTGTTAAACTGACATTTCATTCTTCGGTGGATCCAGTAGATTCGATGTAATCCACAGCATCAGAGGAAGAAGGTTCAGAACAAACTTCCATGAAGCTGTTAGTTATAACAAATCCACTGAGAGTGTGGGAGTTTCAAACAGGATGTGCACAGAACAAATCTTAGTGAAACTGAGCCCCAATGTGTGCAGGTAGTGGATGCACCGTGGGGCCTGGCGGTCTGTGGTGGAAGGCAGATTGCTGCAGTAGGGCCTCCAGCTAACTGCAGTGGTGTAAGAGTCAGTGGGGCGTCTCGGAGAGCTGCAGTGTCCCATGGCCTGCTCTACAGTAATAACCCTGGTGGTTAACGTGCCTCTCTACAGCACTATCAGTTCTGCTGAGGGTGCACGTTTCTCTCCCCCGCCGCTCCCCCTCCCCTCTCTCAGCCCCCCCGCACCCACCCCACTGCAGCTCGTCAGAGAGCTGCTCAGGCGTGGTATGAGCTGTCAGGGGCTGCTTGATGGTGATGCCCGTGCGGCCTCCCCCGAGTGTGATGCTGTAGAGTCCATCACCAGTCTCTCCCTCCTTCCTCCTTCCATCTCTCGTCCTCTCAGTGCAGACAATAAGGACCACCAGAGGCCACAGAGAGGCCGCTCAGACAGGATGAGGCAGCCTCTGTTCTGCAGCAGCAGCCAGTGAAGGGCAGGGCACACTAACTGCCGGATTTCACTTTAGGAAGGCCGGGCATTTCACTGGCAGTCACTCAGTTGTCTTTGTAGAGCGAAGTCCTTATCATGCAGTTAAGGGTGGCACTGCAGCCAGGGTAATACATACACATTTTGAACAATAACATACATTTCCATGTTACATAAAATCTGCATAAACTCATATTTCTGTGTAAAATTCTCTAAGTTTGAAGCTCAGTTACCAAAGGACATTATTTATTATCACTTTTTCATGTACGTCAAAGTGTCCTTGAGCAAGACTTTCACTGGCGTATTTACTGAAACTGCCTCGGCCAAAAAAGTACGAGACGCACACTGTTACATTATTTAAATGATATGAGAAACTGTATCCGCTTTATATTCTCGTTGTCTTTATTTATGATGCTACTTACTGATGTTGGCTTACTTGGTAATATCAAATATGTTCCATAATGAGATGCACATAATCACCTTGTTGCTTATTAACATAGATATTGGTCGACTATTTTGCTAGTTCTTGTAAAGCACTTGATGCCATCCCCTGCATGACTATATTCTACAACTATTAAACTCTTTTCCCTCAATAACTTTCCAGTTACTACTTATCTATAGTAAGGAAAGAAGATGATGTAAACAAATATATTTATTG
Source organism: Ostorhinchus rueppellii (assembly GCA_030068375.1). Lineage (NCBI taxonomy): Eukaryota > Metazoa > Chordata > Actinopteri > Kurtiformes > Apogonidae > Ostorhinchus > Ostorhinchus rueppellii. Next base: position 20,772,369 of record JAQQZY010000023.1, read on the forward strand.
GGTGCCATTAAATGAGAGTGATACTTCTTATTAGCTTATAAGGGTTTGTTTTGCGCTGTGGATAAATGTATCTATTTCACATTTTGATATGAGACTGGGTTGGGGTTTCACAACAGCTGTTATAAGAGATTCTTAGCTAATAAATATCCAATGCTCACCATAGTAAACGCAACTAGTAAAAGGTAAATATAGGTATTTTAATGTTGTGTTTATTTGAATCATTTTAACTTTTCCTTTCCTAGCGGGTCGCCAGTGATCCAGTCACCAGTTCATATTACATACATGAAAGTTTCTACAATAGAAGTGTTGTCAGTATAGGCACCTTATTGTGAGAAAGCTTCACAATTCAGTTTATTTTACTAAAATATAAGTAGTCCAAGAATCAGTGAGAAGAGGTGTGATCGATTAACTATGGTTTTGTGTTTCTTCAGTTATAAGTTTTGAATCTTTTTATGGTAAAAAGGCCAAAATGAACACAAATTAGGTGGGAAGGAAGAGGTTAATGTATTTTGTGGCCCTTTTTTATTTGTTCATTATCAAACCAATACACTGATTGTGTTTTCAAATCAGATTTAATACTTTTTTTTTTTCCTCTGAAGCAGATAATTTTTCCAAATTTGTATACCAGTGTTATTAATATAGTTGTTGTTCTTTTGCTTTTTTATAGATGAGTGACAGCCAGGTTGCAGCCTTACATTTCTGCAGGTTTCATTTGACTTTTAATATTTTCTAACAATAATTCTCCATTTTTTTTCAGTATGAATACTTTAATGCTGTCCTGATCAATGAAGTGGATGAGGAGGGTAATAACGTGGAGTTGGGAGGAGAGTTCCTCCTGGAGCCAAATGACCATTTCAACAACCTGTCTGTCAACCTGAGCCTCAGTGTGGTGCAGGTTCCTACCAACATGTACAACAAAGGTGAGAAAGCTGCCAAAATATACATGTTCAATATTCAAGTAGAGGTACAGATACATGTGTGATGGAAGGCTGAAAGTAGAAGGACTGAAGAACTTTTTTTACTGAAGTACAAAAGAAAAAATACTGAAATAAAAAAACTGGATGCTAATATCAGTTGTTTTTGTGCAAAGCTAGAGAACCTTGCATCACATTAATATGAGTTGATGTCAAATAAATTCACTAACAAAACTACAAAACAATTTTGAGTGTTAGAAACAGACTCAGAGCGTCACACATTTTCTTTGTTTTTATCTATCTATCCTTATTCTTGTTCCTGCATTTATTGTTATGCACTGAAGGTTAAAGGATTTTCTTGTGTGTGTGTTTTTTTCTCATACTTTGGCTTGATGCAAACTAAAACTAAATTGTAATTTCCCTCAGATGCTTTAAAACTGGAGTGGTGAGCCTGCAAGGAGGAGAAATTGCAGATATGTGTGTTAATATGTATGGTGTAAAAGTAGAAAGTTGACAGAAAAATAAATATCCAAGTCAAGTCCAGTTACCTGAGCACTTGGTATTTGTTGTTTGCTACTTCCCACCACTGCTGCAGCTGAAACACTGCCAGAGGGAAGGTTCTCATCAGACTGTTATTTACCTGCAGAGCTGATGAAAAACGCGTAAAGAAGGAGGGCAAAGAGTAAGTAGTGAAAGTGAGGAATGGTAGCTGAAGCTGTATCAGTGTCACAGGCTGGGAAAGGTGTAGTTTGAGGATCGATAACAGTCCAGGCATAAAGCGAAAGCAACCGCAGACCTCTCCAAGACTTCAGAAAGAGTGCAAAGAAGGGGGGATGGGAAAGATGTTTCTCACACGCTAGCTGTCTAGTCCCATCTTGTTTTATAACGGAGTGTGTCAGGCCGGCTGGGCTGCTTTTGTTTGGCTGTAATGGACTCCCCATAACTCTCTGTTCACAGCACAAAGGGAGGCGCCTCCAGAAGGAGCCAGGGAGGGGCTGATGTGGTCTCAGGCTTTGTATCTCCTTCAAAGGGGTCAATAAGGGACAAAGGTCAACTGTGCGGTCGGTAATGGTGACCAGGATGATTACCATTATCACCATTTAATTTACTTGTCTCTCTCCTCAGATCCTGACATCGTGAACGGGGTTTACTGGTCCGAGGCTCTGAATAAAGTGTTTGTAGACAATTTTGAGAGAGATCCCACTCTTATCTGGCAGTACTTTGGGAGCGCCAAGGGTTTCTTCAGGCAGTACCCTGGTGAGTGTCAGTCTGTCGCTGTGTTTGTGCATTGAACAGAAAGGTTTGTCTCAAGGGAGCCGTCAGTGCGAGGAAAGAAACAAATCAGAACAAATGATAGAGAATGACTAAAAAGGGTAATTTGACTAATGTTGTAATTTTACAGACCATCAGAGAGGATGCATATATACAGACTGTAATTAATCAGAATTTGCCGGTGTGAATCTAGAGCCTGTCTGAAGAAAAATCCAAGGGAGCTGAATCTAACCAAAGTTATCAGACTGTTACAGTGGTTTTAAAGCTGGTTGTTGCAGGGCTGCAGTGAAGGAACAAAGATGAGATGCAACTGATTATATAGGCCTATAAAAAAGCTTTGGACTGTCTGTGTTGAATGTATCAGGAATATAATATATATTATAAAGAAGAGAATGTTTGCAGCAGCTGGAAAGCACTCCTCATTATTCATAATATATTTACAGCCCTTTTTATGACAGATCTTCTGTCATGTCTAAGTCAGGAGAAGTTAGTTTTATTTAACCAAGATGAGAAATTAGGAATCATACTTAACATGTTTACAAGTTTTCAGACAGGGTTGTATTTCTACATGCATAATAGCCAAGGCAAGGCAAGTTTATTTGTATAGCACATTTCATGTACAGGACCATCTAAAGTGCTTTACATAAAACATAGAAGCATTGCAAGAGAAGCATAAGAAAAGAAAGTTAAAATATAAAATATGAAAACATAAAAATCACAAAGAACAAAGACTTTCATTAAAATAGACATTAAAATCGCAAAATTCAATTCAAATTAAAAAAAGATAAAAAAAATTTAAGCTTAAAAGAAACTGTAGATCTAAACTTCTGAGTAAGGACTCTATTCAAATGCAGCTGAGAACAGGTGGGTCTTTAACCTGGATTTATATAAACTCAGTGTTTCAGCTCATCTGAGGCTTTCTTCACATAATAGTTTATGTGAAGATAAGAAAAATGATTGTATGCACTTTACATCACAGTAATAATATGGTAGGCTAACCTGATAATATGGTAACTGGGGTAATACAGAGGTAATAATGTAGTAAGACTATGTAACCACCAGACTATGTAACAATTACTATTTTATCAAGGTGAAATTAAATGAAAATAAATTAAATTGTATTTTGTAACTTTTCTGGAAATGCTTTTGGGAGTTTGTGTGAACATGAACCAGGGCTGAAAATGGAAACTTTTTGGTTTAGTGTAGTTTAAACTTTAAAGACAAGTATTGAGATTAAATAGAAACAAACTCTGTCACAGCTAAAAGGTTCCAGGTTGGATTCCCCTCTGATGTGAAGCCTGTCTGTGTTGAGTTTGCCTGTTCTTTATGTGTTATACATGTTTCTGTCACGTCCTTCAGTTTCCTCTGCCACTGAAACAGTAACATTTAGGTTAATTCTCCTGTCACTGACTTTGACAGACGTACTGATGAAGATCTGGCATGCTAATGCTAATTGCTAACACTAGGTGCTGTGTGTATGGATAGGTACAATGGAGAGACTGAATGCTCCTGAAGGCATAGTAAAGTGAATTAACTTTTAACTTTTTAAGCATAAACTTCTGCGTTCTACAGCTTTGATTTGTGGGTATTACAGAGAAACTAGGAAAAATATATTTCAAGATTAAAAGTCACAGCATTAATTATATGGTATTACTACATTTTAAACTATTACCGTATTATTACTGAGCTGTAACATAAAGTGTTACTAAAATAATTATATAATCATAAATTATGAGAAATAATGACAAACATTAATGACAAATCCATGCGTGGGATTTTTCTATGTCTAAGTACCTTGAAACTCCTTAAAAATGCATCAGTGATATTCAGTAGTATACTTACATGTGCTTTTCCTCAGCTCGTTGTGGACTTTGGGGACACAGTAGCCTATAAATAAGTCACATGACCACAGGGAATAATAAGGCTGTACGATTTTAATGGATGTACACTGTAAAAAGTAAACATTGAATCAACGTAAAAAAATTTCTTCAATAGGTCACACATATAAAATGAGTTAAGTGAATCAAATTAAATGACATTAAATTACATTCAATGCAATTTAATTTGGTTCACTTAACTCATTTTTTTTAATGTGTGACCTACTGAAGAACAAATTTTACGTTGATTCAGTGTTTTACCTTTTACAGTGTAAATTTGTAGATGAAAATGAAGCAGACTGAGAACAATTTAATAAATAATAAAAGACAGAAGAATAAACAGAGATGATTGAATGCCTTGGTTAATATAATATATTCATCATGATCTAATAAATAGGAAGTTAAATAGATTTTTGCTTTGGTGACATGTAAAGTACTGTTAGACTTTTACTCAAATCCTTTCAATTCAGTGAAGTTTTGCTGGTGAGACTTTATGTAACACTGTGTTTGTACAACTTTGCCTTTTTCTGCTTCTGTATTCAGTGAGTTCAGTTCATTATCTTCTCCCTAGGAGTAAAATGGCACCCAGATGAACACGGAGTCATTGGTTTCGATTGCAGAAATAGAAAGTGGTACAGTATGGCTCTTCAGACTTCACAAAATGGCCTGCTTTTGTTAGATTATCTGTCGACTCGCTCGCTTTAACACACTCAGAGTCCAACGGTGTAATGTCCCTTTAATGTCACAGGTACATCCAGGCGGCGACATCTCCTAAGGATGTTGTCATCTTAGTTGATGTCAGTGGCAGCATGAAAGGACTGAGGCTGACCATCGCTAGACAGACTGTCTCCTCTATATTGGACACTCTGGGAGACGATGACTTCTTCAACATTATTGCAGTAAGTTTTGAATCGATAGAAGTGCAGTGTTAGTATTTACACCTCTTCAGTATGTTTCCTTCCACTCCAGTGCTGCTGATTAGTTTTAAGAGCTTTATATTTTTAGATACAATAACTGGAGACTTACATGGAAAAAGAGGGGGGTTATAATCTTTACTACCAGCTAAAATTCATGTATATTTTCACAGTATAACCAGGAGATCCACTATGTAGAGCCTTGTCTGAATGGCACGCTGGTCCGGGCCGACAGGACGAATAAAGATGTGAGTCCTATCAAACAGACACATAATTAATGTATGTGGATCGTATCAGGTTGTGTGAGTAATGTTTAGACCTTCCCTTTCCACTCTCATCGTTATCTGTCAGCATTTCCGTGAGCATCTGGACAAGCTGTTTGCCAAAGGCATCGGGCTGCTGGGTGACGCTTTGACCGAAGCATTTACAATCCTGAATGATGTGAGTTCCAGTACAGTAATCATCTTTTCATCAACCTGTTGAAGTCTGTTAATAGGGATCCTTTAAAAACATAAATCTTCCCAGTCTATAGCTCATAGAAATATTGTATCACGAAGGAGATCAACTTAATGCTTTTTCACTGGTTGGATGATTGTGTGACAATGTGGTGGAGTATTTATGAGTTTTCTCAAAATGAATCATTCGTCTGTGGATTCATTTGACATGAAGTAATGAATCTGTGCATGTGCATGTGGTCGGCTATCAGAAATACATTTTGTTTTCATTCAATTCAATGGCTCTACTTGACCAGAACATAGGGAAAACTTTTATTTACAAGCAGCGTTTGTTTTAGCAAGCTAAGTGTTCAAGTACATCACTCTGTATGTTTTCAACTAATCATAAAAAGTGGCACACTCTAGTCAGATATATTAGAGTGTTTGGGTGGTGTGTTGCCTGTCGAAACGCTCCAGTGCTATCCCTGTTCCACCCTCCAAACACAGACACATCTATTCTGAAGAGTGATTAATGGCTCTAATTAATGTCAATGATTAATAATGTGGCTGATTGGAACACAAAGCAGATAAGGCCAGGAGCCACGCTGCACTCCTTTTATCTCCCTGTTTTCAGGCAAGCTCGGGCTGCGCTGCTGAAGCTGAGAGAGCGCAGCTTTTACCTCTGCGTTTGTCAGATTAATTAAAGCCCTGCAATGAATATGGTAATCAGGTAGCCAGTAGCCTACTGTTGAAATTCATTGGTACGCCGCTGCCAAGAGAATGAAGTTAGCCTCCAGCCTATCAGAGACCAGATCAAAAGCAAAAGCAAAGTCACTTCAGTTGAAGAGCACTGCAGCATTTTCACTTGTGGTGCTTGTCAGCTGAAAGAGAGGCAATGATGTGATCCAAGCTGCACCCTCTCATGGGAGGATGGAAATAAATTACACTTACCTTTATTCATTTAATTATTTACCTTCTTATTCAGCAAGAGCATTCATTTAACTCTAAAGCCAGTGTTTGACAAGGCTGGAGATGAGTGTTATGGATGATTAATCTGACCTCACAGTAACCAGAGGTGTTAATTATATTTCATATGTCCAAACATTTTCTGAGGTAAGTAGAGTAATACTGAGTGATACGATTTTTTTTTCTTTAAATCCACTCCTGCTAAACTGTACTTTACCCAAGACGATGCTTTTGTTGCACTGTGCCCTAGTTGTGGAGGTGTGTGTCCTTTACGTTGATTGAATATGGATAGATTCACACACTGTAATTCTGTAAATTCGCTATTGCTGCATTAATGTTTGGACCATATGCATCTATGTTAATATCCAGTCTATGTGTGTCAAGTCAGGCCTAGTGACCTTTTAGACAATTTAGCCTCAAAGCAAAAAGTAATCCATGCATTATATGCTTTCTATCCTTACTTTTCTCTAATGAATTTAGAGTCAGTGAATTGATAGTATACAGTAATATGCATGCTCCATCCTGCACTGCATTAGATGGAAAATGCAGAGCAGAAGGGAGAGATACAGGCAATGTTATTACAGGACAAAGAGGCATAAGAGGCTGCAGGTTGACAAAAGGCCTTGTGATGCCTGACCCATGTGTTTGCAGAGCAGCCGTGCACAGCAGGTTTGAGCCTATGATCGTGTCACTGTGGGCTCCTCTTTCTCTTTCCACCCACCCTGTTACAGGTCAATAAACTGCTTAATTACTGCGATGCATCTTCTTCCATTAGAATAAAGACCACCACATTCCTGAGATGTATTTACCCTGAGAATCAGTGCATTTTATTGTCCGATGATGTTATAGTTGCTGCACCAGATAATTTCATCATACACAATAGACATAATGGATATTTATGAGATGATAATGTAGCAAAAGGTGAGGGTTTACATTAAAAATGCTTATAATACTACCAAATACGTGGTTTATTTTTCCTGTGTGTTCATATGTGTGTGTTTTCCTGCAGTTTAACCAGACTGGTCGTGGCAGTGTTTGCAGCCAGGCCATAATGCTTGTGACCGATGGAGCGACTGAAATGTATGATGATGTTTTTGAGAAGTACAATTGGCCAGAGAGAAAGGTGAGACTCTATTCCCTCTCGTCTATATTGTAGCTAATTTTTGATGTTACACGTGTCCTTTTTGTGGATTTTCTGCTTACTCTGCAGTTTTTTTCCCCCTGCAGGGAATGATGTATATTTTAATACAACGTACCAGGAGGAGCTCATGTCTTGACATTTTGAGGAATTGGTTTTTACTTTATTACCTGTGATGTAAAATCCACATTGATATGATGTTTTTCAGTGTGTTGACACGTTACAGAGCAATATTTTTCCCCAAGAGAATTAAGCAAGGAAATTAAGCACTTTCAAGGGCAAAGCCTGTACAAGCAGCTCAGTCTCAAAGGCTCTGAATCTCATTTCCCACAGTTCTGCTCTCCACACACTCAAACTCAACTCTGACTTTGAAATCTTTTGTTAGGTTTCCCAAATGCAACTGGAATAAAATGAACTGCTGAGCCATTCACAGAGCGGTAAAAACAACAGCTTAGGGGCTTTTGTTCAGTTCTCTCAAGCATATGTGTGTTGGCAACGTTTGGCAGGACACAGGGCAGTATTTGGCAGGATACCCATCCCCCCTCACACACCCTCAGGGTCCTTATATGGCAGCAATTCAGTGTTTTCTATATGCTTTATGCTTAGCAAAGCATCTGGAGTCAATGAGCCGTGTAGGTTTGGCAAAGTGTCAGACAGCGTTCTTTAAAAGGACAGTGGGACATGCCCTTATGTCCTACCCCCGACAAAAGAAAATTAATTCAATTTAACTGCATAAATTCTTCTTTATCTTGTGTAAAAAAACACTTACATGGTAGGCTTAGGAGAAAAAAATGAACGACTAAGAATGAAAAAAGAAGTATAAAGGAAGTGAAACATATGTTTAGTCATGAGGATTTTTCATCCTGCCTTTATCTTTACTGTTGACATCTGTGTCCTCTACACAGGTGCGTATATTCCCTTACCTGATTGGACGAGAGTCTGCATTTGCCGACAACCTGAAATGGATGGCTTGTGCCAACAAAGGTTTGGGACATTTTTTGAGTAACACTTTATTTGACAGCTTGGTATCATATTGTTGAGTCTGATGTATAATTTCTGTACTGTAATGTGATAGCTGGAGGATGTGTAGGTATCTGTGCAGTTTGGTCGTGTATGTTTATGTTTTGTGCGTACATGCATGCGTGTGTGTGTGTGTGTGTGTGCTGGCTCAGGCTCTTTCTGCCAAGAGGCAATGAAGTGGTACTTGGGGGGTCAGAGGTCAATCCGCTCTAATCCCTCTTCCTGTCAGAGTGTCTCCCCCTCGGCTGCTCACTGCTGATGGCTCCCACGTGTCGATGCTCCGGATGAGTGCCCTCTGGAAGGGAAAGTCACAGCCAGGAAAACAGATCACAGAGGGATTGTGGGGAGACAAGCCCCAAACCCCCTTCCCCGTACAGTCCCCCACTGTGAAGTAACCTCACATGTCCAATATGAAAGATTGTCAGCAGCAGCAGGAGCTGACAGCAAGTCAAATGGCCACTGTGTCACTAAAGCACAGCGCAGTAGAGTGCAGAAATGTGGGAACCATCAGCAATGCTGCAGCTTTTCACTAAAGTGCACTTCTGCATTTTAGCTTTTTCTTGCAACTGCAAAACAGGGGAGTTTTTTCTCCTTTTGTTTTAAGTGATTACTTTTCAGGTGAGATTTTACATAAAAACATATGATCCTGTAAAGTATAGACCCAAAGGTATGGCTAATGGAAGTCCAACATTACAACAGTTTTATGTAACTACATTATCATAGATCAAGATATTTTGGATTAAAAAAAAAAAAATTATAGAATACTGATCAAATCCTGTTGAGACATTATAAAGGCAGGATCAGGTCAAATGTATGGCTGTATATATTGTAGTTAGTGTTAAAATATAATAAGCATCAAAGTTTTTATTTAGATTTTGTTGTAGTGAGTTATTTAATATGTTAACATTTATAATTATTAAATACATGAGGTGCTCTTTTACTCTTAAATGTTTCAAATAGAGGTAGGACACACTACAGAGGGTAATGTGAGCTTGTGTTTTTTATTGCAGGTTATTTCAGTCAGATCTCCACCTTAGCAGATGTTCAGGAGAATGTCATGAGGTATCTTCATGTCATGAGTCGTCCAAAGGTTATCGACCATGAGCACGACACAGTGTGGACTGAAGCTTATGTGGATAGTGCAGTAAGTGTGTTTTACAGAAATGAGTTCATATTGTCAGTTCATCATACTATGTGTTTGTTCGTACTGTTCAGTGACATGCCTGCAGAGTGTGAACAAAAGAATAAGAACGGATTATATGACAAGACAGGATATAATTTGGTCAGGAAGTTCTCATTACAGTGCTGTAGGTGCTCATGGTGTAACTGTGCTGCATTGCAGGACATTGTAAAGCCTTCATGTTATTTTGTTCATCCTGGTACAGTATGTGTGTACATGTGTGTGTCTGCTCCCTCATCATTACTCTTCATGTGGCTGAAACGACTCCTCATTATGAGCTTCATTAATCTGCATGGATTTCCCCTCCATGTACATCTGTGTCCACAAAGTCAGCACAGAATATGAAAGCTTTAAAAATTCTGCAATGGACACTTCAGTCTCCATGTGTCTCTTCTTTTCCCTCAGCTTTCCCAGGCTCATAAGGTAAATATAAACCTACTTGTTACTTTTGAGACTTTTAATAATCCAGTAAGCGTGTGATTTTGCTTTTACTCAACATTTTTACATCCTCATGGTTATAGGTTGATTGAAAACAGGTTTTTAAAGCTGATTTTTTTGTAGCAGGAAAAAGTCAATACCTGACTATTCAGCCATTATATTACCTGCACTCCTGCCCCTGAGCAATTATTTCCTTTCAAAGTAAGTAGTTCTAATTTAGAAGGCCTGAATCATATAGCAGACATTTAATATTATCAAAGGCCTGAAGGGCATAGAAGCATACTGCTGCCATATCAAAAATATTAAAAAAAAAAAAAGATCAGTATATTGTTAGAACAAAAAAAAATCACATGATACTGTGATGATTTGAAAATTATTAAGTTGTAATGTAATTATTTTTTACATTAAAACATAAAACGTTCATTTTAGAATGTGATAAAAACCGGAAATGTATGTTTTAGTTAAAGGTGTCCATAGAACAGATAGAGGGATATAAATCAGTGTGTGTACTTTTTATTGATTACATACTACACGTTCGATGTTGGTGTCATGTGTGTATTTGGAGAACAATGATTGGTCAATAATGTCACATGACCATCACCCACTGTCTCTGGATTTAGTGTAAGTTAATTAAATTCATTTGGTAAAGGTGTAATGTCAGATTTGTAGATTATAGATTGACTCCTTTACTTGTATACCACATGGTTTTTGCTGTTGTTGTGCAGAGGATGTTATGTGTGACTGAATAGAAAGTGAATCCAATCAGCTCCAGGTTTGTTGGTTTGTCATTGATCGGGTAGAGCAGGGGTGCCCAATCCTGGTCCTCGTGAGCTACTATCCTGCATGTTTTAGATGTGTCCCTCTTCCAACACACCTGATTCAAATGATCAGCCTATCATCAAGTTCTGCAGAAGCCTGATAACGACCGTCAGGTGAGCTGGAAAATGGAAACATCTAAAACATGCAGGATAGTAGCTCTCGAGGACCAGGATTGGGTACCCCTGAGGTAGAGGATCAGGAGGATCTGTGGATGTGGTTCATGGGTGTATTAGAGACCTGTGTGTCCCTGATACCTTCAGATTCTGGTTTTACATCCTAATCTTGCTTCTCAAACTCGTCCTCAATGTGAATAAACTAACCACAGTTTTATTATCAAGTTCATTACAGCACAATAACATAGAACTTAAAGTGCATAAGTGATCTGTATTCCTCTATTCATCTGTTCTCCATGCATTTTCTTGACGATAACTTTTCTGTTTTTACAAAATATCACATTACAGAGAAATTGAGATAGAGGGAGCAAGCCTTCGCCTTTTGGAGTTCTTTTGTATCTTGGGTCAAGGATCAGACAGAAAACCGTTTATTGATACGACCAATACTTTTTGAGTTATTTGTTGTTTTTTTCCCACAACAACATGATACACCAAACCCCATTCACATACAGGGGGTACAGAATGCTGACAGCTGATTGGCTGAAATCGTCCCCACTCTAACTTAGAGTGAACAGGGTTGGGTTTTATAAGATAAGATAAGACTTTGCTGATCCCACCGTGGGGAAATTTAACAGTTAACTCTAAATCACACCAGTGCAAAAGAGAAAAAAATGTTAAGTTATTATGTTACAAAATCTTGAAACAACTCTTCATATCTCTCATACTGTATTTCTGGGATTTCAGCAATAATTCATATAACAAAATGTTGGGAAAACTCTTTTCTTTCAAAGACTGTTCACATTTTAATCTTCAAATATTTCATTTTTCATCTACGGGGCTCTAACTGCTCAGAGTACCGATGTTCCTCTAATTCAGTCCAATGTTAAATGTCTGTCACTGACACTAACTTCACATTCCAACAATCACAACTTATTCAGTTCTGACTTTTTTTCCCACAATTTTTACATCAATATGTTCAGAAGATTCACCACAAGCATCAACTTTAAGAATTTTTTAGATAGGATGTATGGTTATGGATTGACAGCACTTTATGTGAGAGGTGGTTTCGTAGTGTATTCAGCACAGACACCCAGTTTCCTCCGTAAAGACCCATGATAGAAACTTTACAAACAAATCTTTATAAATCTCTGGGATTTAAGCAACAAGATTTAGATTGTTAGAAAAGCTCTTTTTTTCAAAGATTATTACCTCCACCAAGGAGGTTATGTTTTTGCCAGGGTTTGTTTGTTTGTTTGTTAGCAACATAAGTCAAAAAGTTATTTTGATGAAATTTTCAGGATATGTCCACTGTGGGTCAAGGAAGAGTTGATTAAATTTTGGAGGCAATCCGGATCACTGTCTGGATCCAGGAATTTTTTTAAAGGATTCTTTATCTTTATCATTGCAAGATAGGGCATGGTGGCACAGATCTCCATATGAGAACGTTCAGTGCCATCTAGTGGAGGAAAGTACAAACACTACCTTAAAAAAAAGTACAAACACTACCTAGGTGGAGGTCTGCGCTCTCAGAGTGCTTTTCGAGTTCACATTTTTATCTTGAAATGTTTCATTTTTGATCTACAGACCTCTAAACACACAGATCAAGCAATGTCAATGTAATGAAGTCATACAGTAATGATGTAAAGCCGAGTCAAACAAATATACAATGACAGCTATCAGTGCTGCCACCCAACAAACTCAACAAATGACCGACTTCTAAAAAAAACTCAGCTCCCCATTTTATCAACTCTGCTGCTTCTAGAACCTGTGGATTCCCATGGGTCCACATGCTAGTTCTAACATATCTCTCCTTACCTCAGGGTAGACCACGTTGTGCACCTCCATTTTAGAAATCATGGCACCAGAAGAACTGAGTTAAGACAAATGTAATTTATTTGTAGAAATGAATTATCCAGGTCGGAATTATTTCTGAAATAGTAGCCACTGGCACCCACTGAGCCTCTACATCATGTTGTATACAGTAGTGTGTTTTTCTGTTTGTCATTGTTTTTCAAATGTGTGTGTTAGTATTTCCTAGGAAGTATATAGTAAGTGGAAGCTCTTTTCTCTAAGGGCCAGAAGCAGTGGAGGAGCATTTATTGTACTTCTCCTCAGTATGGATTCGATGAGCGTGCACACACACTCACGCAGACACACACATAAGGGTTGGGAGATTGTCCTCTGGAGTGTGTGCTCTTGTATCTCAGCCTCAGACACACCATTCATCATTCTGTGGATCATTGCATTTTATCTCCTAAAGCCCATAATAAAACTGACATTGGAGGAGAGACCAAGGAAGGGAAAGAGGGAATGGGAGGGAGAGAGAGAGAGAGAGTGTGTGTGTGTGTTGGGGGGGTTGGGGTAGCAGTGGTGGTGGTGGTTAGGCGTCCAAGACAAGCGTTACCTGTGTGTGTATGTGTGGACTGAAGCGGTCCAGTTTCCACTTCTATTGTGTGTTGTGATGAATATAAGGCTCGACCATTCTTCATTTTGTCAAGCAGGCTAGTACACACCACCATTCACAGCTCATTTGCCTCATATACATGCACGTACACAAATGAACATCAAGTACACACCTACACACACACACATACACTCAGCTGTGTTGACTCATGAGGTGTGGGAATAGCAGACCTACTTTAACAGTGCTCATGTGTTCAATTATGTCAGCTTTCATCCCACAGAATTAACCTTGTCTAACCCGGCTCCACATGGGCCACACATGGTTCAGGTTTGACAACAAAAAGGCCACAACCAGGATCAAAAATCACAGTCCAGGACTTTACTCTGATGTAGCATTTAGCCATTTTGACCAGGAAACATGTTTATCTGTGTCAAATCTCTCTGGTGATTTTGACATGTTGTGTGTTTGCATTTACAGCAAAGTCATTATTAAGTACTGATGACCCTGAAAGCCCCTGGACATTGTTATTACAGTTAATGTGAATTAGGGCAGGGATGGGCCGTGCATCAAGTTTGTCATTTATAGCAACAAGGAATGTACGGATTTACCTGCAAATCAATATCAGACATATATAGGCCTATTAACTGACACTGGCCATTGGCAAATAAGAAGTTACTTCACCAGTGGTACGAGCCAATATTTATCTGTTGTGTTCAATTATAGTTTGTTGAAGACATTTCATATAAAGGCCTGAAAGACTTATAATGAAGATCTCTGATGACAATTTCTTTATTTCCCTTGGAATTAAAGAGCAAATAACTCAAAAAAAAAAAAGAAAAATGAATATACTAAAGATAACATTGGTATGGGATATCAGTCCACTTACAGAATTCGGCATCTCTTATAGAAAAATATTTTTAGGTGAGATGCAGGAAGGACAGTGTTTTTTGCTATAATGTGAGGTTGCATTTCATACCATTTTATGAGTTTTCATTTGGTTGAAAATATTTTTATGGACAAAGATATCAGGACACACTAATGGTTTTCCCATTCCTGTTAATGTTGAGTATTCCCATGATAAAAACATTCACATCAGTTTTTCTCAATAATTATAAGAAAAAAAGACTGCTGTTTTTTTCTTCCTGAGTCATCGTTGTTGACAATGTAAACAAAATGCAGTGTTTTTAATCATCAAATCCTCATCATCATCTCATATATATATATATATATATATGAGA
>JAQQZY010000023.1:20820140-20830415 GCA_030068375.1 Ostorhinchus rueppellii
ACAAGGTCAATCAGGCCCCTCCTTGGTCTTATTTAACAACACACTGACAATGAAAGACCTAATTTGGTAATATCTGCTACCACACACTAAACTGGTTCCTCTGACTACACAAACTGTTCTTTGTCATTTGTTAGTGCTTAATCATGTTATGATACATAGAGCTTGCACTCAATAAAAGAAAGAAGTGACTTATAGAGTCCACATCATTAAAAAAACAAAAAAAACAAAAAAAAACAATAGGTGCTTTATATTTGGATGAACTCTGCTGAAGTTTTAAGTGTCTCATCTAGTCAAACCATCATTTTTTCATTCTCTATTTACATATTAGTGTTTATCAAAATAAGTAAAACCACATATGTACAACAGAAGCACCTTGTACGTTATATATTTACTCATTCAAAGGCTTGATGACATATTGGGCTGTTTATATTCACAGTTATGTTTGTCCACACAAAACAACTGAATAAATATCAATTCTACAAATAAAGTACACTGTTCTATGGTAAGAACATCTGTGTATGTGATTTGTGTCTGACCACTTCACCTTCTCATGGGCCTTTGACAAAGTAGCAGCTCCCAGTCAAATCCAACAAAACTCTACTTTGCTTCAGCAATGGAGTCATTTTCCCAGCAGCCCCTGGTGTTCCCTGTTTACACACTAATAGACTGCACCTGGTGGGATGGGATTCACCTGGGTGTTTTCACCACAAGCAGCTGCATAAAGGTGAAACTAAGGCCCATTTTCACAGAATTAAAGCTGGTGGGAATGTGTTTTTAGACTTATCAGAGGCTGTTTTATGGTTCTTATATCTGTTTTCAAAAATGCCTCCTAAAAAGACAGCAGTAGCAGCAGCCTCACCTGAACGGAAAGAAGAAACAAAAGCAGGTTAGTGTGGAAATGGTTGCGTGTCAGAATACTACAATAACAATAGATGCCTGACTAAAATGAATATAATGGACACCACTCCAAAAGTATGAGATCAGATCAGTGTTCTGGTTATACATGTGTGCATGTTTGCCCTGTAGATGCTGCGACACTGCGTAAAGTAGATCATCCCTCTGTGAGAAACATGGTGATGGAAGCACTTAAAGTGCTGGACTCACGAAAAGGAGTGTCAAACCAGGCAATACAAAACTATATTAAACAGAAATGGCTGATGGATCCAGCCAGGTTGAGGTACTTTGTCCGTAAAGAGCTCACCAAAGGGCTTGAGAACGGTTCCTATGTGAGGCCTCCTGGATCCACAGTGACCATAGGTGTCCTGGGGAAATTTAGGGTAAGAAGACATGAGTACTAGACTCATTATAATAAGCTCATGTGTCTTAACTTTTTATTTCATCTGCCTTAAGCTTGCCTCAAAAATCAAGATGGCCAAGCCAAAAGCTGAGAATATGGATCCCAATTTACAAAAAGCCCCTAAAGTATCCAAGGATGGAACCAAGAAGCTGAAAACTGGTAAGCCAAACCTGATTCACTGCTACAACCAGTGGAAGAGTTTTTGACATTTTTCATTTTATGAAACTTTAGGGGACAAGAAGAAGGATGCTGCAAGCAAGGAGGACAAGTCAAAGGTAATGTAGTCATATGGGACTTGACTCGTGACATGTATAGGTTTTCAGACCTAAATATCGCCTTTATTTTAGGAGCCAAAGCCTCCCAAAAAGATCAAGAAAGCTGAGGCAGTATCATCTTCTAAGGTTGCCCCAGCAAAGAGGCCGAAAGCTAAAAAAGCTGAGCCTAAGGAAGGTGAAGGACCATCTGATGCAGCCAAACCCAAGGCAAAGACCACCAAGGTGGCAAAGGAAGGAAAAGCCTCTCAGAGCAAGGCCGCTAAAGCTGATGGTGACGCTCCTGCTTCTAAAGCACCTGGGAAACGAGGGAAGAAAACCGCATAGTAACGTATTGTTTTTAATTTTGTAATGCAATAAACCTATGTATTTAGACGTCTTTAACTTGACTGTTTGGTCTCACTGTCTGTGTTCATGGAAAATGAACTTCACATGGAAATGGTAGGTGTTCCTCAGGATTATAGGCCAGCCTGTTGCTTGGTTAACATGTACTTTAGGTAAATGTGTCCATTATTTGACATAACTGACTCATTCTGCACACAATGCTGCAAGTGATGCATTCAAGAATTTCTGGAAATCCACTAAGGGCTTTTAATGTAGGAAAAATCTAAATCTGACCTTGCTTACGAGGAGCAGTGAGCTACCAATAAAGTGCAGTACCTTTAAGTCAAGAACAGACATATTTTTGATGGGTGGGGGGGGGATGTGAACTATTAAAGGCTCTGGTGCATTTGGGAACCTGACACTGTTATGACACTGTTTCTGTTGGTACACCCAGATGAAACTCATTTGACTGTCTTCAGCCTTGATTACAGGAAACACCTGCCATGTCATGATAATGATGCAATAAATGTCAATCTTTATTTCTTGAGTCTTATGTATTTTTCTCCAGTATCTTGTATTGATGGGAGAGTTGGATCACTGTAAAATCTCCCCAGTTACATCCTAAAGCTTCTTGGCATGGTTCAGATCTGGACTCTGGTTAATCCATGGGTGACTATCATTCCTTGAACCATTCTCACAATTTCACCCTAATGAAACCTATTGTCTGGGAAGACTAATACAACTCAGACCAGGTCATCTATTATATTTGGGCAGAGGGCTGACATTTTTTGGACATACCACTACTGAAATGTATTAATTGCAGTAATTATCTGCTGAACTATTTGCCTGGTTGAAGCTGGAGAGTTTTTTTTTTGTTTTTTTTAAATAGAACATACACAGGAATCTGTTTCCAATGTCATACACCTAGTCATCCACAAAATGTCTGAAAATATGGGCATTGATGAGTTTGTTTTACTTTTGTTTTTCCAACAGGTTTTATTTTTACTCTCCCTTTACTTTCAGCTCAAAGTGCGTAAGTACGTTCACTCTTGAATAGACCACTTGTGTCTCTTTCAGCTTATGAGGATGGGCCTGACTTGTAGATACTTAATAGGTATGATAAAATTAAGAGTAATTTCTGGAAACAGACTGAAAAGTAAACTTTACCTGACATTCTTGTTCACCTTTCAAGCTGCATTAGACTATATGCTTTATTTTATACTGTTCAATTTAGTTTTCTCATTACTCCAGCCTTTCTCTTTGGTCATCATCTCCTCTTCTTAACTCTTCAACCTTTTAAAAGTCCTCCCCCCTGCATGATTAAGGGTGAAGATGTTTTGAGAGTAACTTATCTTTATTAGGGTCTAGTCTTACACTTAAAGGGAAACCTTCGGGAAACCGAATTCTAAGATTTTTCTTATAATTCCATGGCTAATAACTTTGCCCTACAAACCTTGATGAATCGGCCCTAGAAGTGTGTCCACTTGACAACTTACCTGCAACGTTCTTTGGTTTTACTAAGCCATCTTGGGTTTCATAAACTAAGACTGATCTGATTGTTACAATTGGTGTACTTTATGAAGTACATCTTGTAAAAATCTGACAAAATAATGGAGCATTCAGTTCTTTTGTCAAGCTGACATGTTACCTCTGTGAGGCAATAATAAATGTAGGGAGAAACATCTTTTTGAAGATGTTCAACATCAAAATAGCATCTTAGTGCTTTCAGAGTAACAATATGAGCGAACTTCTCTCATTGAATTACATGTTTGTGGATCATGAGACATGTTATAAAACACCTTATGTAAGCATAACTTGATTCCATCATTCACATTTCTAAGAACAAATGGTTTTCTAAGACAATGTCACCTTTTAAAACAGCAAATTTATTTGTTTTTAAAAAATAAAAAAATCAACTAAAAAGTTTTACTATTTCATTGTCACTAATAGAAACAGTACGGAAGCACTGAGTCTTTGAGCATTTTAACTGCTCTTCAAGTATGTTATTTCAGTTCATAGATTATTCTTCTGCAGTGGGAAAAGCCACCAGGACAACAGGATCCAGTTGGCCCAGTAGGCAGGGTCACAACTCCAATGAACTGTTCTTGATATTAATGTCCTGGTTGTGGCAGAACCAGTGTTACTGACTTCACACATCCAAAGGAAACGAGTCAACAGCCTATTATTCCTTGATCCAGTGGCAAGTCTGATTCCAGAGCTAAGTAGCAGATGTGCAAGCACCCCGTTCTTCAGAGTGTAGTGAGCGAGAAGAGGAAGAGTTGGTCACACAAGCTGAAATTTAAAAAGGTTGAGTAAAAGGGAAAAGAAAGAGAAGACTGATGGAAAACCAGGATGGCAAGATTAGAAGCAAGAGAACTTACAGAACAGCAAGAGAAGAAAGTGGACAGCTAATTCAGCAGAACACTGTCAGCTCATTACAGTTAAAAAGAAATAAAAGCCACCTATAATCTGTATTTAAAAACAATGACTTCAAAACAGTATCACTTGAATTGACCAGAAAGTAATAAAGTTACAGCTTTGTCTGTGGGAAAACAATGCAGTTTCCCACATGTAAACAAATTCACTCAGAAGAGAGAAATCAAGTGTGCAGTTCTCTCAGCCCCTCCTTCAACCCAGTTACTCTCGTGCTCGTACCTCGAATGCACAAAAACAGCAAGTCAATACCAAACATCCAACCTTCTCGCCTTCATTCTCCTCTTATTCTTCTCAAAACACATTTCAAAAAGTGATAAAGTGACAGCAAACCTCTGATGCAATCCTGAGTGTTTTGAGAAGCGACTTAAAAAAAGAGGAAAAGGTAGGACTATTGAGCTTTAACTCCCTGTATGGGTTAATGTCCACCTTTTACACATCAGCCCCGAACCCCTTGTACCTTCATCACATAACTAGGCCTTCTGAAGCCGGTCATCTGGGGTCCTGGAGAAAGCGATGTAGATACTCTGAAATAGCATCCCAGTGCCTCCAGAAAAAGGCGAGGATGATTACAAGGAGCAGCGTAGAAAGTGTGCGGCTGCGCGTTTTCATTAACGGGACAACACAGTTAGCCACCGTGGACACAAATACCAGAAGGACAGCCATGACAGCTAGCAGCACATTGATTAGTTTTCCGAGAAGAGTTCGTGCCGTGGCGTTCTCCAGACCCTCGAGCTGCACCACCTGCTGTTGCTGCTGCTGCAGCTCCATCTTGGATATGCGTGTTTGACATGCCTCCAGCGCTTCCTACAAGTTACAGGTAAAACCGAGTGAGCAAAAGTGCTGTGATCACAAAGCAGAAACATAATGTTATCAGCAGTTGTGTTTACCTGTATGTCCCGTGCTCTTTCATAAGACTGGTATGCAATCTTCTCCTCCATGCTGGCTAGTTCCTGTTTCAAGTTCAGAATTTCATTCTGGTGTAGTTCTGTCAAGTCATTCAGCTGTTCTTCTAAACGTTCACATCTGCAAAACAGTAACAACAATACATCAGCAAATGCACATTTTTCAGCCTACAGAGAACTTACTTCACAAAAAAATACAACATTATTGATTCACTACTTACGGGGATTAAAATTAACAGTGTTTACAAAGACAGCCCATTGTGGTTCTATGGTGATCTCTTTCAGTCATATGAATTAGTGTTTAAAATGTGTCAAACAGTATAACACTAGTCTTATTAGTCTGATTATATCGAGGACGTTGAGGTAAATATGGCAGCATGACAAACCTGCAACATTTAACATGGGACTAGCACTCATGCCCTTTCTAAAATGATGATTGAAATTAAATATTTTCCTTAAACTATGTCTGTGTGATGTTATTGCAACCATCACAAAGGTCATCATTTACATTTGTCATTTTAATTGCAACACCCACCTTTTCTTCACCTTTGTCAACTTCAACAAACCTAAACTGTGAAATGATCACAGTCTAAAGCAACACTCATTGGTGTACTCTTACATTATCTGAGGTAGTTCCTGTCCTGTTTTGTGTATATGCCATTTTTAGAGTCATTTTGCAATCAACCTATTGTCATGAAAGTTTTAGGTCTGTTCTACCTGTATCGTTCCTCTTGCAGTGCCTCCATGATCATAGTGTAGTCCCGCTGATAATGGGCTTTCAAGTTTTCAAAGGACTCCTCAAGTCGACCTTGGTTTTCTCGCAGCTCTTGGATCTCATGGAGCACAGCATCAAAACCTGATGCCTGGCCATGTTCAAGGGTGTTGCCTTTTGAGCTTGGAGGTCCTCCCGGAGCACCAGTAGTGCTGTTAGCTCCTGCAGAGCCAGATGTTGCACTAGAACAGTCATCATCACTGCCATACTTTGGGCTGGACTGCAGCTGCCCTGTCCCAAGGGCCCTTGTTGCCCCAGGGCCAACACCCTCATCCCCCTGGGTTTCATCCAGAGAGTTATTCAAGGCTGCAATGTTATCAGCACTGCCGAACTTGTTACGGATGAGGGAGGCGATCTCTCTGGGTTTGGACACCACAGCTCCAGCAGCAGAGTGAGTGGCTTGAGAGAAACTGGAAAGGCCACCTGTCACCTGGAATGAAGAATATCAAGTCACTACTGAAGCTGCAGCTGCTGTTGTTAAAGTACTTGTAATGGGACTATACAAGCATATGAGCTCATGATGCCACAACACACTACTTTAAAAGGAGTGATATTTAGCTTTTTTTTAAATGGAACTAGAGAAGCACTCTGAAAGTGCAGACCTCCGCCAAAGTAATCTTTGTAATTTCATCCACTAGATGGCACTGAATGTACAGATCGCCACCAAAATCTAATCATCTGTAGGATACCCCATTTCTGACAATCTGTGAAAATTTCATGAAAATCCATCCATAACTTTTTGAGTTATCTTGCTAACAGTCAGACAAACAAACAGACAGACAAACGCTGGCAAAAACATAACCTCCTTGGTGGAGGTAATTATGCATTTTAAAATGTTTCCCTGTGGTCTACCTAAACTGTAAATGCTATGCTTAGGTCTGAATTAATTAAACTCTACAGGTCCATCTTCGACCCTATTTCTGAGTAATGACATTAGGTTGTTTTGAGCGCTGGCCCTTTCAATGACCCCGCCCCCTCCAGGTTGTTGACTGTGCTGCTCTGTCCTGTTCAGCCACTTGAATTCCTTAATACAACCAACAACTGAACATTTTAAGTACTTCTTTTAAGAACTTCAGCTCGAAGTTTGAATATATTTTCGGTATGGACTACAACTCCTGCTGCTAACAAACAATTATGGCGTACTCGGAGAAGTGTTTGTCGGAAGTCTTGACCTTATTTGTGTAAATGGGATGATGTCACTAGTTATAAAACATAACAAATGAAAAAGGAATTGAAACAGGTTGTAGAACTTCACTCAATTTTTGCTGGAATGAATATAAAGACAGCTTTGCAGTACCTGGGGGGGTTCAAATTTAACCCTTATGAACTATTAGGGTCCAAATACACAAATAAATGAACTAACAAAAGTGGCTTTAGCCTTACTCAGGCCTTAGTGCTGTACTTATATTCAAATGTGTGGAGCAGTATTGCCATGGCTGTGCTGTCAACTCTGATGAACAAAATATATTGAATAACTAGTTCTCGCTTGATCTGACAAAACTGAATATACTGTGTACTGATCTGTCAGCATAAAACACAAAGAACTCTGATGAAATATGAGTACATGAACATAACAACCCAACTTTTGCCACCTTCTTCAATGTTTCTCTAAAAGTGACAGACTTTACTATTATCTTAGACATTAAGAAGCATCACTCATTAAATATCAGTTAACAGTGATTCGTTTGTGCGGTGCTACACCAGTAGAAACTAATCGCCATTAAGTGACACAGTATTGAACTAGTTGAAATTTCAGCAGGAAAGGTCTCAGTACTGCACAAATCAGACTAAAAGGCCTCAGTATGGTATCTGAGAGGACTGACTTAAGAAGCCAACACCTGTGTCGTACTGCTGCTACTATTAGCTATTTTTATGTGTGTTCATGAACCATGCTGGTAGAATGTTTGGCAAATCAAGTCAGTCTTACTTTAGTTTTTCATTTTCACACACCTTGGCTCCAACACCTTTCAGGCCCTGGTGCATGTCTCGGAAAACATCTTTGGGCTGACGAGGGATGCCGTTATGTTCCACCTCTCGAAGCTTCCGGTGGTAGTGCTCTAACTTCTTCTGCAGTTGTTGGATAGTGAGAGCTGACTTTTGGTTCTTCTTTTCAAACACTTGTTTGATACGTGCACTCTGCTGTTTGTCTGCATTATTAGCCAGTTTTAGGTATTCAGCCACATTGTCGTCACGTGCTGTTTGCTCGATCTTGATTTGTTCTGTGAGCTTGAGGATCTTCTGTTGGAGTTGAGCAATGGCCTGCTTAGTACGCTGGGGGTCTGGGGTGCTGTCAACTACATCGTACCCATCTGCACCGTAGGAGAGGGCGTTGGGTGACACGGCAGGGCCTGATCCGTCATAACGATCCGACTGTATGAAAGAGTGAACCAGAGAAAAAGAAAATGATGTGAAAGAAAGTTAATTACAGTTGTAATTACACTGAGCAACACCAAGTGACAAAGCATCTCTGTCTAGACATGAGGGTCTGCAAGGGTTTCTTTGATTTTTTTATACTGCTGTGAACAAAGGCAGCTGCAAATAGGTCTCTTAAAAAAAAAAAAAAAAAAAATCAATATCCGTTTAAATGTAGGCTACGTAACATGTAGAGGGTTTTCTCCACTTTACTTTGCAGTCAAACAGTCCTTTCTGAAAAATGAAAGCCCCGAGGTGATCTTCAAAAACACCAGATATCGTTAACAAAAACAGGAATTCCCCAGAATCTTTGCACTGACTGGTTAGCTCATCTGTATTAATTTGTTTGTATTTGAACTAATATCTTAAAATCAAACTAAGACAAAAAAAAAAAAAAAATAGGGATTTCGATAAAGGACTCTGTTGGTTTTGTATATAATCCAGTCAATATAGGGTAAATTTTTTTAATTGTGGAAAATGAATTTCACAGACTCAAAGGCAGGTAGGTTACACACCTCTGATTAGAGGTTGTACTTTTTTTTTTTTTTTTTTTTTAAATCTCATAACATGGTTAATAGATTTCCAAATTTGCAATGGCAGATTTATCAGAGTAGAGTGATATATCAGTACCTACTTAACTATATTGTTCTGAAAGTACAAACTGATGAAATAGTTCTCTCAGTATCTACTTACTAATTTAAGCACATCTGTCATTTTGCTTTTACAACAGCAGCTGGTACATGTTTTAACAAAATCTCTAGGTCCCTATCCACTCCATTTTTTATTGTTCCAGGAGATAATGGAGGAGGTACATATGACTGTTAATCAGACAAAAATAGACCAAACAAACCTGGAATTAACGAAGACTTATGAAATGAATTTGTCTTCACCTCTCGGCATGTGGTTGTCAGTAAATGGCGTAACCCAAATACTTGATAGAGAGCAACATTTTTAACTCTGTCCATTCCACTGTTGTTTGTGGTTATTTTTATGCATACATTTTTAGCCTGATAAAACTTTTAAGTCAAAAATTACCAAGACACTGGGACTGTACAACACTAAGGTCTATTAAAAAAATTCCCATCCTTTCACAGTATCATGTGGTTTTATGCCAAACACTGCAAGTTAATCAACAATAAGTGCACTAGTAAATCAATCATTTAACAACACAAGCATTTAAAAGGCATTAAGTAGAGGTGAAGAAACAACGAAGAGGCCATTGCTTTAGGTAGACTGTGAGTGTCTGCAGAGCGATCGGCTCTGTCAGACCTAATATACAAGAACGAAAAGTTCATTACACAAGTTTGACTTTGTTCAGGCCTGCAAGCCTTCTCTGACCTGAAGTACACTCAGAGACAGCAACAGCTAAATTTAGAAAGGCTTAAAGCACATAGTGACCAACCACTCAAAGGCAGTCTCTGACCTTCCACTGCTGACAGCTCATCTTCACATTCACCAGTTCATCCAGGCACATCTAAACCATTAACAGGCCTTTAATACATAACCACAATTCACGTGGTCTTGACATTCTTTTACAGATATGGTACATGAGTCAGTATTACAGTATTCAGGCATTCCTTTATTTTGCTGCTAAAAATCAATGCATTTGATTCCTCATGGGTACACCGTGTCTGTATAACAGTCTGAAAGTGCAAGTCCAGTCATGCTTGTTTTATATCAACATACAAGGATTTGATTTAATAACATATCTGAATCCTGTAGAGCTGCATTAATAAATAAGATTTCTGACAGTTTAATTTAAGACATTTTAAGACCCTTTAAACCAGGGGTGTCAAACTCATTTTAGTTCAGGGGCCACATTCAGCCTAATATGGTATAAAGTGGGCCGGACTAGTAAAC
>JAQQZY010000023.1:20830763-20857874 GCA_030068375.1 Ostorhinchus rueppellii
AAACAGTAAATAACAGGCAGAATATTATTAAAATTCCACATATGTCTCTTAAGAGATTTCAGGTTGTTCACTTTTTTTTTTTATGAAAGGCTAGTCTGTAAATGTAAATATTTTTGTGTAATTTTACTTTTTTTTTTTTACACTAAAACAAGGAGAAAAATGTACTGTTTTCATTATTTATAGGTTATTGTGATATTATTTTACTGCTCTGATCCACTTTAGATGGAATTTACCTAAAATTATTTTAAAATCCTTGATTGTTAATATCTTTAGTGTAATTTTTACATTTCACAAATTCATCCCAGGGGCCAGATTGAACTCTTGGGTGGGCTGGATTTGGCCCCCGGGCCACATGTTTGACACCTGTGCTTTAAACCACTCTCAAAAGAACAGGTCAGGACATATACAAGGACAGGAACAAAAACAGGAGTCTGGGTTCTGTGATGCTTATGCCATGAATGCAGAATAATATTGGATGGTGGCAGGCGGTGACTTCGTTCTGTTTTCCTATACAGCTGTAATGACTTTATATGTGAACTTCTACATCAACTTTTCTTGCACAAGATATGGGAGCTTTTCTATTTGTTATTTTCCTCAGGTCTCAACCACACATTAAATGCTCTGTTCTCAAGCCAGATCTGACCAAATTTATACTTGTCCATATTAGACAGAATTCATATTAACACAGATTATTTCAACTAATTGCTTGTATAAGTGGCTACTTGATGAGGGGAAACGCCACATCCCAACACACCAACCAGGAGTGCCTCGATACATTTTGAATAGAATTCCCCCTTTTGATTATTGGCTTCATGTTTTTTTTTTGTTTTGTTTTGGTTTTGTTTTTTGGTTCTGATCAATGACCCCCCCCCCAAAAAAAAAACAAACATCTTGAAGTGAGACTGAAGTTCATGCAACTTTATAAAAAAAAAACCAACAACTTCATAATCCAACTGATTTTTTTTTTTTAGATCTTTTAAAACTGATTTTGAGACATTTTAAGATGTAAAATTCAGATTTTTCTACTTAAGACTTCAGGCTAAGTTCATTGTGTGATATTTAGTACATCTAGTGGTTAGGTTTCAGAGTGCAACCTACAGAATACCCTAGCTCACCCTCCCCTACCGTGGCCATATTAAAAGGCCCACCATAGTACCACTGTTTACTTGGCCTGTTGTAGACTTTTGTTTCAGGGGATAATAATGCTGGAAGCTATGTGCTATAAAACAGAACCGGCATGAGTTTAATTAGATGCACTGACTGTCACTGCATCATAATCTGTTCAGTTACTAGCAGTTATATTCATGTCTCCTGTGAGTCACAACAACCTCAGATAAACTGTATCTATAAAAAGAGAAGCCCAAGTCCATTCTGTTACTCTAGAAACATGGCCATCCACCTTAAGTAAAAAAAAAAAAAAAAAAGACAAACGTTCTTAATTTCAGTTATAAAGTTATAAAACCAAATTCTGAATATTTGATTTAATTTCTAAAATTAGACTCATAAATAAAATCCCACTTTGATTTTCCACTGCAATGCTTTCTACACTGGACAACTGGGTTCTAGTATGGTTTATTTTGTCAACACTCACCTTGTCTGGCTCCTCAGTGGAGTGGTAGCCAGAGGTCAGCAGCATGTCTGCTAGAGCAGGGCTGCTGGGTGTATCTGTGGTTGAGGAGGAGCGCGGGCGTCCAGCCTGCAGCAAGACTTCATGGGTGCTGCGCCGGTGGATCTGGGGGCTCCCTTTCTGGGGAGGGTCCCCACTGCCCGTCTTGCTGCGGCGGCTCTGCAGGCTGGTGCCTCGCTTCATCATTGGTGGAGCACCACGGATCTGCTGCAGAACACGGCTCAGAGCTGCAGGAGGAGCGGAAGCAGCAGGGTTGTCAGAATCCAAAGGGGGGGCCGAGGAGGCAGGAGCTTCCCCTCCTTCCGACCCTACATCAGTGGGTTCGGAGGGAGGGGCGCTAGTGCAGGACGAGGCAGAGTCATGTGGGGAAACCGAGGAGCGTCGGCGCTGTGGCTGGAAGAACTGCTTCAGACCATGGCCCAACGCTCCCATGTTCTCCAGGGCATTATGGGTGATTTTGGACAAACCGTGCTCTGACTCAGACGC
Organism: Ostorhinchus rueppellii; assembly: GCA_030068375.1. Lineage (NCBI taxonomy): Eukaryota > Metazoa > Chordata > Actinopteri > Kurtiformes > Apogonidae > Ostorhinchus > Ostorhinchus rueppellii. The sequence continues at coordinate 20,832,877 of JAQQZY010000023.1, forward strand.
CCTCCTGCCGACTTCCAGGTCTGCTCGGCCTCCTGTGTCCGGCTCCTCTGGACTCTGCTCACTACTACCCTGATCCATCTGAGACCTCCAGTTTCACAGTGAGGTTCTACTCGATGTGCAGGGGAGACTAGCTACGCCCCGTCGACACCCCCCTCTGAGAGGCTGGTTGAAAGCCGCGAAGCAGAGGGGTTGGCGCTCAGTTGGGCCTTTTGAGTGGACATGCATCTGTGGCTGGACTCAAAGTCATGCTTTTCTACCACAAAAGGAAAATAAATGAATTATGACATGCAGCAGTGAATGATGAACATAATAAGCAGCAGCAAAATAAATAAAATAAGCAACACAGACTGGGTTGACACAGGCATGACCACTTTTACAGCTGCTTGATAATGTGTGTTCATTTTGTTTGAATGTCTTAAAGACATTCTGCAGTTGAAAATGCCTTAATACTGTCTCTCTACTGAAGACAGCAGGACTTAATTTTATCTACGCAGCATGTGGCATTTCTAACCATGCCAACCCAATAATGCAGAAACACAAAGTCTAAAAAACAAACAAGTTTGTGAGAACACTTTCTGAAAGGTTGCATGTGTTGAAAATCAGTGGCTTTCTTCAGCTTTATTGGTTGTTTATTCATGAGGATTCAGGCTTCACAAAAGCCTCTGCATAAAAGGCATAATTACGTTTCAGAAAGTGTTCAACATGGTAATTAATAATCAACATAATAGAAAGTGATGATACTAACCAAGAGACTACAGAATATGAAAAATGTAAATGAAATACTACATAGGAAGTGAAAGATATCCAGTGCTTAACTGTTTAATGTGTTAAATGATCCATAACGATGTCTTCTTCTGACCTTTTCAGTTTACAATGAGGCTAAATCCTGAACTGTAAAAGGTCCACTCCCAGTCTTCAACCCTAAGATCACAGCTTATATAAAAGCCCACTGGTTAACTAATACGCCATAGGACAATGAAACGTGAAGTAAGAGAGAGAGTGAGATACAGTGTAATGCTTACCATCAGCCCAGCGTCCCCTCGTCTGACTCACAGCTCAGGATTAGCTAAATGAGGCAGAAACAAATAAAAAGAAACTGAATTAGAATAACGTGCACAGAATTACATTAGTGCAGACTTTAACAAAAACCTTTTCACAGCTAGATGAGACAGTGAAAGGCTTCTATAATGCTCACAGCTATTGGTATCGTACTGTGGTCTAACCACTGCAGAGCAGCTCACCTAAGACACTGACAGGATTTGACAATATTTACATGACATTCACTCTGCACAGAGATCACATAATGTTATGCCTTGAAACAAAACATGACACAAACATTCTGCTCAAATGTGCAGTCAGGAACTGTCAGTCCTCAACTAATCTGTAGCTCAAAGGAGTACTGAATATTCACCCCTGAACACAACATTGTCTATAGATTTGCACTTGATGATTTTTCACATGATAACAAACTTACATACAGGAGATTTTTAACAGTACCTGTTATTACTAATTTACCAAAACATACCTAACACCCTGAAAAGCTACCACCAGTGTGATTTTTAGCTTCTGCTGCTCTTTGTTTATTTTAAGAAATGTGTATTTTGAATATGTTAAGGGGAAGTATCCCTTACAATATTTGTAATATCCTTTTTACAAAATGACATTACTAATATTTTTATGACTCATTTTTGTAGATGTATAGCCAATTGTAATGCAGTACCAGCTTCTGTTACACGTCAGCATGCCAGAATAACATAGTGGCATAACCCAGACACTGTCTGTCTGACACATCAATACAGTATTATTAAGGTGCAGCCTTATTGCATTTCACAGTGTCATGATTTATTTCTCAAAATGCATATTTCTGAAATACTCTTCTCCAGCCTTTTAACACCATGTGAGATGCAGTTTTTTCAAGGGAAAATACCAAAATTTTAAACTGACGGGTCCAAAGATGTAGTACATGGATTATTTTGCAGACAAATTGAAAAATGATTCCAAGAGTCAGCAAAGCTACAAAGTATCACTTAACAAGCCAGCAGCACATCTAGCAACAAAAACACTGAGATGGTCTGTGAGTGGTACACACTGACTCATTACGTGTTGGTCCTGCTGTTCGATCTGGAGAGCTGGATAAGAAAGCCCTTTGTTAAAGGCTGAGGTGGTGAATAGTTTAATAATGCACAAAGTCAATATTATCCATTTTCAAAAATCAACATCCTTGAATAACTGGCTGCTGTTCATTTCTCACTCATTAATCAAAACATAAAAGCTACGTACAGGTTTCCAAAAAAAAAAAAAAGACTTAGCCTAGACCTCACATATGTTACAGCATCTATAGGTGAGCATCACTCTCTTAAATAAACTTACCATAATGTGACGGCTCCAATTACCATTTACAGGCAATAACAACACCATACCCAGAATTTCATTTTCAGGATTTAGTTTCATGTATGATCCTGGATGAAAAAGCAACATTGCTCAACACCATTTTCTGATTCTCAATCACTGATCTAGGGACAAGCTTTCAGTATAATGTACAGCACTAAGCTTTGTTAGCTTGAAACCTAAGACTGGAACAAACACTGCACGCCGAATTGGAACTATATCCTTCTTCTACAATGAAAATACAATGGCGTCCGACTCCTCTAGGCCGAGGGCAAAGTGTTCTCTTTGAAGTGGGTCAGCCAACATTCGCCTATCACTCTCCGCTCATGCAGTGCTCCAAGGTCACTCCATCCACAGGGAGTGTATTCCATGTCTACAACACTGAAGCCTCTTCAACAATAGTGCAGTGCAGGTCTTTACACCGTACAGTTTGACTTTAATACAAAAGAAGCCTGGTCAGTAATCTCACTTATAATATATGGGAGACCGTATTTTATAGAATACCCGATTTTGATGCATCTTCATTTGCAGAATTAACTTGAATTTGTACATGTCGATGAAATTCTAAGAATCAGGCTAAATGTTAAATAGTACAAAGATTTTGCAGCAAATGGAGTAAACAGAATCATACACTTCATTTCTAGTTTAATAATATACAATAATGGAAGCAGTGAGATTTTCCTTGGTTTATGTCTTTTCTCACCATAACTGCAGATAAGCATACCTTCAGTTGTGTTCATCAGCAGATGAGGGGTGGGGTCTACTAACACAGGAAAAGATCTAATAAGCCAAGCAAATTTCCAGCACCACTTCTTCCCAGCAATTCTTCCAAATGTAAATCTGGTGGGGCAGCTGTCAAACTTTAGTCAGCTGTTTCCATGGACATTTAGAAAAATCACATGCTGCAAAGAAGACACAAGGAACATCAGAAATGCAGCATAAGCACCTGCTGGGAAAAAAATGCCCATGTTGTTGTAAGTCAAAATTTTTATACCCATTATAAGTCTTTTTGAACAATGTACTGTAGAATAGCACAGCACTTCTCTTAAAATGCTAAGACTGCAGCTTATGGGGCAATGTAGAGGCTTCCACCACTCATTGCTCAGTAAAACTATGTTTCTAGACATTGGAAAAATGAGCTACTCATGGTTAGTAAGTGGTTTTACAGTGGTGTTTTAGCTTCTACATGAAGTCAGTCAGCCTTTGTGTCATTGTACAAGAGGTAACAAATACTGCTCAGCTTGTTCCCACATTTAGCAGCAGCAAATGCAAGTGAATTAAACAACAAACTGAAAAAAAATCAGTCAAATGCACGGACATCTTTCCATACTTTGTAAACATTTGACATTCTTCAGATTAACAGAGATCAGACATAATAAATACTTTTTCACTCTTCTGGATATGCACACAAACAACTGGTTCCTCCCTTGTTCAGCTCAACAACCACTACACAGTGGCTTCTATCTTGCCCCACAGAGGTAAATAAGTAATTGATGTGGTGACATTTTTCTTTCCTTAGGACAAATACAATATAGTAGTGTGTTTGTTCATTCAATTTAGTGTCGGGTCAGCATTACATTTATCAAGGCACAGTGCATCTCTGTAATAAGACATAATAAGACAAGTTATGCCATTCTTATGAACAAGTACAGCTGTTCTTTAACAAGAACATAACGACAAACCATAAATTCCTTGTTAAGTCTTGGCTCAAGGGAATAATTCACAAGGCTAAATGAAAATCTGTTTCAATTTTGCACAGTACAGGCCTGCCAGGCCTTTTATATAATTAAATGCGTACTGTTAATTAATAGTGCAGAATGCCTCTTTGGGATTTTCTGCAGGACAGGAAGAGTGTGCCTGACTCACAATAGATAAAATAATTTATTAATGAGGTTAAGTTAAACTTGACACTGTTAACTAACCACATGTATCAATACAAACACTTCCGCCGGATGAGATCACCATCACCTCGAATGATTTATCTGACTTAAGTTAACAATGGAGGGCCTTTACACAAGACAAAAATTAAAACACACTTAACACCTACTTTAACATCTCATCTTACAACCAGGTTAGAGCGTAGTTAACCAAACCATTAAACATGAAGTAACAGGTGCATCCATTGCTAGGAGAGGTAAGTGTACTAAAGAGAGCGCTTAAACAAGACAATAAAAGAAAAAGTATGTGTCAAAACACTGTGTTTTGTTTATGATGCGTTATTACGTTGCTGTAAATAGCCCTGGCGGTGCGGTTTAACGTTGGCTAAGGATAAGAAGAGGATGAAATTAGCAAGTTGCTAGCTGACGTTCCTAGGCCTAACCTTAAAAACACCTAGCTGAGTGGTATTTATTTGATGCGTCTGTGTATAAATGAGTTTTATTTGACTGTACTCCTGAAGATGGAGGAATTTTAAGCTTTAATACGATATTGCTGCCCCCATTTTAGTGGCGTGTCTACTACTAAACCAGCTAGCACTACAAGCTAACGTGGTACAGCGAGGGTGTTGATTTCAGTGTACAGGACACACCGGTGTAGTGGTGCGGGGCGAGGTCATAATGTGTTACTTTGTTTACTGAAATTTGAGTCTATATATTGTATAGCTTGTATTCATAGGCGCTGTGGGGGTCACGACGTCAAAAGGCTGTCTTTTAAACAAAACTTAGACATCAAAAGTGTGCAGTTAGCTTACCAACCCTGTGAATTATGTGAGCTCACCACAGAACATGTCCGTGTCAAGTTGGTAATAAACTGCTGCAGCTGCTAATAAACATACTGACGTGCTTCTGACATCACTGATTTTGGATGCATATATCAGATTATGGCCACTGTAGTAAACACTTAGATACAAGATGACTTGATTAGATGGATTACCTACTTGCTGACAGCAGGATTTTTGATATTATCATGTAACCGTAGCTGTCTACTAAAAGCTATAGTTAAATATCATCCCCAAATGTCGCACTGGCAAAATTAAGATTTGTTCAGTAATGTTGTGGTAAAGTAGAATCTTTTCCAGATCCAATCCACCTGACCATCATAAGGTCCCCACAGGTGTGAAAAGCTCCAGTTGACAGGAGTGACTGTGGACTGAAGGTACAGGGTGGCCATCTGTCACACACTCCCACCAGGTTTCTTAATCACACCTCAGAGTTGTATTTCACAGTGGCGTATTTAGTTCGACAGTCACACAGTTACATGAGCTAGACATCTTTTCTCTGTACTGGTAATACGAACCAGCGTTTTCTTAAGGACATAATAGAGAGAGAAATTACATTCAGATAACGTTAGTGCCATTACAAATACTTATTCTGGCCCACTTGTCTGAAAAAAAAAAACAAAAAAAAAACCCACTGAACCAGGCCTGGGTGTTGTCTCGAAACTTACATCTTTAAGAGTTACATTTGTAAAAGCAAGAATTCGTCGTTCTCAATTGTTCTACTACAAATACTCGTTAACATCGCCCGTCCAGACTATGCTGTGTGGTAAAACAGACGCTTACTCTCCGCCTGGCCGCACTGCCTGTCAGTTAGCCGACTGGCTAAGGCTGACTAGCTAAAAAACATCCTTCAGCTTCAGCCATGGTTAGCTACAGGCAAACAGGGCACATCGCCAGGCGGCAACCCGAAAAACAACCTCAGCCACCCCTAACCCCTGAGCAGGCTGAACAACAGCGACTGGAAACACATTTCATTCAAAAACTAGTTCGTAAAATGTGTGTTTTGCTGGCTTCAACTTACATGGGCGCTGAGAGGATTGTGTTGATGACCGTTCATTTCTCCGATGGTGGGACACTCCCACGGTGACGTCAAATAGCGTGCTCGACGTCAGAACAGCTGAGTACCACACAGACAGCTAACCATCAGAAATGATCCACGCAGGTGAGACACTTGAGTGGGTACAGCACTGTGTTGTACATTGATTACTGCTATTTTACATGGAGTTGGAATGTCTGTGGCAGTGGGGTCATGACAACAGCATTTTGTTGCTATTTTAATGGTTTATGATGAGTAGACAATTAACAGGTATATTTACTAGATAAAGTAGGGTTATAGTTATGTTAGGTGTAGCAAGTGTTATGTCTTATCCTTAGTTTTTTTTTGTAAGTCAAGCAACATTTTCATGAACAAAACCAGACCAGCTGGATTTTGAAAACAACTAACAATGCACAATGACCTGGAAAAATGAGAACTGACACAGACAAAGGGTATCTCTTCTATCCAACATTAGGAACATTTTATTATTTTCTATACTTTTTTGCACCGTTGACCCATTGCAGCACTTCCTTTTTTTTTCTCCATGTATCTCTTCCATGTCTGACTGAAGTTTTCCTACAATTCCGCCCATTTTATTCATCCTCAAGAGAGTCATTGGTTTTACAGCAATCAGCTGCTCTATGGCACAAACAGATGAAGTGGCATCAGCCTGGATCACACTGAAACATTGTTCAGAAAAGAAAATAAGAGGAGACAAAAAAATTGGTGTCAAGTTTTAAAAGTACCTATATTAACAGTACAGCACTATCAGATTGAGTCTGCCTCTTCAAGGAGACATAGCACATGTAGATGATGATGACAGAATATGTTTTGGATCTTAAGGTGTGAAATTCTAAAACAGTAAAACTTAGTAAAACTTGAAACAATTAGCAAGTAACTGTCCTTTCCTCTACAGAGTTTAAGTAGAATATACAAGAATGTGTATAAAAGTGCTTAAAACTCTTGGTTTTGGCTGTTGAAATCTACCCAAATGTTCTCAAATAATACAGTAACTAAATTGGACTAATAATCTACCTGTCTGATACCAGTGTTTAAAAAAAAAAAACCTTACTAAGATACTTATTACAGGTTTATATGAAATCCAGGGATTGCAGTAGCATTATGGTATGTTTGTTGTTTATTCCTACCACCAGGTATGATAGCAAGGTTGCAACTAAACTTCCTTTTTATTTTTCCAATAGAAAATGACATTCTGTTTTATCTTGCTACATATAATAAATTCGGGTTTGAAGGTTACAGGTCTGAGCAGCAAAATCTTTCAGATTTATCAGAATGAATGAAGGACAGGTTGTGATACATCTGGGGACAGTCAGCTAGTTTTTAAAAGATCCTGCAGCTTATTTTCAGAAAATATAAAATGGGGACATGGCATTGCAATGATGGAGATGCTGGTCAGACAAGGGTGGGCTTGGGGGAGGTAATACATTCATATAAGATCTCTCGCAGAGATGGAGGAAGATTAAGGAAAGAGATGGAGGATGTACTGGAAACTGAGGCTGTATGGGAAGTGATTAGGCTTCCAGTATGCTCTGTGGTAGGGGCAGGTGTACATGTGGCAGGAGGAGGTGGGGGTTGGATGGAAAATTCCAGGTACTATCGGGAATTGTGGGATAAATTAAAACACACACATACTGTGGCATCTGCAGCATTTGAGGTAATAGACACAGGGAAGCAACAGAGCTTTTCTTAATCATGGATTATGCTACTGGGGCAGGTGTGGAAAATGGGAGGTGTGGGAAACTGTAAGTGCTGCTGACGTATGAAGGGAAAACACAACGGGCTGGTCCACAGTCACTCCTTGGCTTTCATTGTGAGAGCTGGCACCTGCAGTAGCACTGAGGGGGACTGCTGTTTTGTGGCAGCTGGGTCTCTGGTAGGAGCTGAAGTGTGTATTTTAGAAGAGGGCCAAGGAAACACTGGGTGTTGTGAGAAAAACTGGCAACTGAGGATAATGCAGGATGCAACCACTGCCACTAGGAGGCAGAGTTGTCACAGTCAGTCAGTGTAATGTCTGGTGAGTAAGGGCATGTGACTAAGTGCTCCACATCAGCAAACAGAAAAGTAAATACTCTTCATTCTGTACAGAAAGGTTAGATTGTAAATAGAGTCATTTATTAACCACATGAGGGCTCAGTGCAACTTAATCTCAATACGTAAACATTTTTTTGGGTGTGGTGAGTGTCAGCCCCAGGAGCTCTTCATCTATGTGACAGTTGAGCAGATCCAACTGCCACATACAGTACTCATGTACTTCCCCATGACAGTTTTATATCAGGTGGAAAAAGGTTAGGTGGATGTTGGTAGCACAGCAGGATGGGGCATCCAATGAATGCAGCAGCAGCACATAATGCATGCAATTAATTTATAACACTTCAAAGAATGAGGTAATATTAGGAATACATTCGCTGAATTCAATTTGCATTTGTGTAAGCAAGTGCAGGAAGATTTATGGGGCTCATTTGACTGACATAAGATCATTTAATTTATTATTGTGTTGAAGCGTCCACAACCTTCAGGCAATCTGGGACAGGTTTTACAGTGTTCCCTGGATTAAAACCCAAGTGAAGCAATCTTAGTTTCTGTAGAGTACACTTCCTGAATACCTGAGATCTGTTAAAGTTGTTAAATCTTTCAAATCAAGACAAAAAACATATCAGCCTCCATGTTGTTTCAACAAATTAGACACATAATGTTGCTTTTAACCTGTAATTGTTTTTACTTCAAGTGAAAAATAAGAGTTTAATGAATAAAACAACTGCTTACCTCTGTTTTTATTTAATAATATACAAATATAGTCAGCATGTCACTTTTTACTTTTAAAATACAACTTTAATATATTCTTATTATTCTGTGCCCTCTAGTGTTAATTGCTTTACTTGCCTAGTGAATATTGAATACTGATGTGGAAAATGAACTGTAACCTGTTGGGTAGCATAGCAGCCCTGGTGAGGTGCTGCACACATCCTTGTGCTGGAGGGCATTTCAGGGAGGAACATATGGCTCCTCCCTTGTTTGACACATGAAAAGAAGTTGACTCTAAACAGTGTACTGAGTAGTGTTACATTTTCTAAACTTCTTATGAGTAACCTATTGCTACCCACAAGAAAATGTATGAATTATTTGACTCAAAGACTGTTTTATGAAAGAAAAGCTGTAGATGCTTTTGTACAGGACCTCAGCGTTGTATGAGGGGTCAGGTAACTAAGCCATAGTCATTGATTGATCTCTCTTTTCATGCACCAGCAGCAAATGGCAAAGCTGAAACCCAATCTTGACGATTAAAGTTTTATCTGTTAGATTTTAGAAACAGATGTTTAAAGGAGGGGTATCAATATGGAATAGAATACCATTAAAGTATGTACTGTATAATGTTATCATTGATATTACATAATAAAATAAAATGTATTATAGTGCATAGACAAAATACAGTGATTTGTTTAATACTAATAAACCTGTTCAGACTGTATAAAGGGTGATTTGCGTTTATATTTTATGATTTCTTTCATGCAAAGACATTTTTGCAAAAGATAATTACACATATCATTTTGGGTTAATCTCTCCATAGGACAGTGACACAGGCTTATCATTTAAATTAATATGAAACTATATGAGGTAATAACTCAACAGTGGTTGATGTGTGTTCAGCCTGCCAGACAAACCTGAACAAACCTCCATCAAGGCAGTGCTGCAGATCCATCATGCTGCCATGGACAATGTTCTGAAGAGACAACTGCCCAGTACTGGCCATGAGCCAACAGACTGACCGACCTGTCCATTACAAAGTTTTAAGAGCATCAGAGTCTGAATCACTAAATACAACACAGGTGTTTTTCTAAGCATGTCTTGGCTTTGGAGTGCTCAGATTTATCTATGGGATCATGGATTACACAATGTAGTATAATATTTTAACAGAGGAGGTGGTAATCTCAAGGTGAAAGCTTTGTAATGTGTGTCACAGGCTATAGATTTTCTGAGGGGATGGCCTAGAATATTCCTGGATCTAAACCCAAGGAAACACAGGATGAAAGAACATCAGGTTTCTGAGCATTCACAGATCATTAACAGAGGAGCAAAACAACATCTCAGAAAAACATATGCAACTCAAAGTCAAAACTCTGAAAAACAAATGGTCTCACACAAAAACTTGACCCTGATGTGGACTGAATAGTAATAAAGGAATAATAATTCAGAATTATTTCATTAGAAGTATGAGATAAGAGCTATAGGATCTAGTTCAGGTATCCTGTTTGCTGGAAAAACATTTAAAAAAAACCCTGCCTTGAGACCTTCGCTCTACATAACATGTGGCTTAAACTAAGGTGCCATATGTTTGTTATACTCGATATATAATTGTATTATTTACAATCCATAAAAATACTTCTTTTTTTTTCAAATAATACACTGAAAATACACTTAAAATAAACTAAAAATGGCTACACGTAATAAAACAAACAAAGTTTAATACTTTTAACCAGTCTGATGTACTCTGATGTGAACAAAAGACATTTTACACATTAATGGAGAAACTAGTCTTTTATTGTCCCAAATACACAGACTATATATATATATATAAATCCTGATGTGAAACACAGCACATTTTTGGGGGGAATTAACCCTTTTCACATTCATCATTTTCATTCACTTGACAAACAAAAGAGTTGGGGTCCAACACTTTCACATTTAGAAAATTAAAGTATGTAGTAACATGTGCATATGTATCTACACTTTTATAACATTCACGCTTTAAGCAAAAAAGATACGTTGTGTGACATGAATTATTGGTGTCCCTTAAATTAAACCCTTAAATTATTCAAATGTAGAAACATGCATCAAATCCTCCACTGTTCCCTGTCCTCCTGAGATAATATTGATTCAAAGTAACAGCAGCCTATATGTTTTATTATGAGATGTAGATGTCTATAGTTTAGAGGTCTGTAACATCATCATCAGACCAATCGTACGCATGCATAAGTGTGAGCCCTGATTTAATTTGTTCTCCCTGATGTGCATTATTTGTAGCATCGCTCTGATCATTGGTAGCACTAGGTGACTGTGTAGACTCCTTAGTTTGAAAATTGTCTAGAGATGCAGGAATAGATTCTGTATCCTCCATCCACCCATAACCAACATAAGCTGGAGGAAATACTCCTCCATCCTTGTCTGTGCCAACACTATGAGTCCAAGAGGGAGGAGGAGGTGTGAACAGACCTCCAGCTACGAGCTGTCCGTGATGGAGAGCATTGTCAATGCTGCGCCTGAGATTAATAGGAGAAGGGGGGCACATGTCAAATTCTATAAGGGAAAGAACACATTCACGTTCACCAACTTTTTGCCACAGCACTGCAGTCTGAGAGTCATAGCTGCTGCTAACAGAATCAGTCTTGTGTTCTGGCTTTGATGGCTGACTGTTGCACGGACACATAACATTGTTGTTGATACCTGTTCTAAATAGGTTATACTTTGACCAGATATTTGGCATCAAGTCTTCCCAGGTTTTCTCTGATTTTCTTAGACACCCTTTCCTAACACATGATAAGATATGACCCCACAAGCCTTTCACATCCCCTCCTTTACATGCATCACCTCTGGAATGGGCTCTAGAGGGTGTCCAGAAAATCCATGATCCCAACACAAGCAGAGAAAATCCCCAAGATATCTCAAGAATCCTGGCACAGAACTGACTAAGCCACCATCCCCAGCCAAAGCGTCTCCAGTTTCCCAGCAGCCCATAAAGCCAGAGGAGGCTATATATCTGAAGGCTGCAGCTGAGAACCCCAATGAAGGCACAGGCTGCTGTTACCCGCTTTGCACGCCTCTCAATCCTGTGTGAAGGAACCCACTGTGGTATAGATGACCTGAGAACATGAGGCAAATTAATAAGAGATTTGGTGATGATTCCCATGCAGAATGGGATGCCCCAGCAGAGGGACAGGGTCTGGAGTAACAATGGAAGAGAAGGGGATAAAACTGAGGAACATAAATCTGCTACAAATAAAGAAGTGCAATGTGCAATAGCCAGGCCGCCAACCACCCACAGATGCCTTAGCTCTAGAGGGAAAAATAATAACTTCAACCGTCTGAGTGTGACCAGAGCGAGAATGACCTGTGTCCACAAAAGGACCTGCAGGGAAACATTGTGCAGTGCTGCTAGAGATGCACGAGACAGGATCTGACAAGTTCCATAAGGATCAAGTAGAAGGAGTACAGAACGTAGAGTACCACTCAGCACCAGCAGACTGTTTGTCAGGGCCAGGGCCTCACAGAGGGGATGAGGAAGTGTGAACGCACCAGCCAGCCCTAAAACTCCCAGCAGTGCCATCAGTATGAAAAGGCCGGCAGAGCCAAAGACGTGTAGTTCCCAGGCGAATGCCAGCGTACGCTTCATGTCATCCCACAGAAGACTGGTCCCGTTGAAGTTTGTAAGAACAACACAAGGGCTAAGACCAAGCAAACAGGAGCCTCCGGATCCTGCCAGGTTCTGATTTGTGTTAGATGTAAACACATTGTTTTGGGAGGGTAGTTTCGGGCTGCCTCCACCTGAAAAAAAATAAGGTTGAAAAGAAATACAGAAATGCTGATACAGGACTGTTCAGTGGTAAATTTCAAATAAATATTTTTCTGTTTTTTAATTTGTTGTTGCAAAGACTTATATTTTCCAGTAAATTTTAATGATTTAAACGCATACTATTTAATTTATGTCACTACAAAAATCAAAATAATAAAAAAAAGTCATAGTATTAGAATGATAGAATTAATATTAGAAAGTAAAGAGGCACGTAATCACGGGAGGGGATGTTTTCACCTGTATTCAATGAAAATCTACCTGATATTACTCAGGCTGATATTATGTTTATAAAGAGAATAAGGTAAGGTAAAGTGTGATTTATTTGCATTACAATGCAATGATTATGCAATTTTATTCTCATGAAGTACTTACAAGAAGCATTTAACATTAGTAAAGGGGATATAATGCCACTATTCTATGATCAAATTGAATAGATTATACGTTGAATAAAATATTACAAATCCAATCGTGTGTAGCATATACTTACCGTTCCAGAAACCATCATTAACAGTGGACGTCTGACCGTCATGTAACTGTCCGTCAGCTTTGATCAAACCACCTTTCAAAAACATTTCTTCTAGGACTGTGTATTCACTAGAGTGAGTTTCCCCTGATGTTTCCAAAATTGAAGCATGGGTTTTGCCAGCTTCTTGGTCATGAGCCTCTGGTATTACGGGAGCTGGTGTTGTATCTGGTCCTGTTCCAGACCCAGAATGGTTTCTGGTGTTGGCTCGCTCAGGCTTTTTTAAAACCGCATTCCTATTGATGAATTTCTGTTGTAGTGTACTGTCAGTACTTTGTCCACTGCCTTCCACAGACTCACTCCTGCTCTCTGAATAGTAGATAACATCTTGGGTCAAGCTGTCCATGGCATTTTGGCCTCTACCTGTGCTGTGAACTCTCCAGACTGGATCAGTGTTGCCAAGAGAATGTGCACTTTGAATAAGGCTTCCAAGTGGTGAGAGAAACACAGTTATAGTGATGAACATCACAGAATATCCCATTCTTTTATGCCTATGTTAATAATCAAAGACCTGAGAAACAAAAAAGAGAGGAAGTGAGGAAATTTAATGAAATACACCTGAGTACAGACTTTTTAAACAACACACAATAGTTTCAAAAGAGCAGCCTCTATAGTATGTCAATGTGGGATTGAAAGGTTATGGGGTAGAGCTAGTGACTGAGGTTTCCAGATAATCTTATGCTCCAATCCTGTAAGGGACAATAATTCCCCTCTGTAATCCCTTTGGTTTGCACACTTAACAACATCTGTGAAAGGTTTGTCTGAAGATAGATGAAATGCACCTTGGCAAAAACATTAAAGTTCACAGCATTAGACTGATCTGTGTTTTGGATGTTTGCCCTAAGGCTACAAATGTCAAGCTGCCACTTCAGTGATAAGGAACACACAAACACCAAACATGACACAAAAAGCAACTAAAGTAAACATGAATAATTACATGATTTTTAAATACTTACAACATCAAGCACATATTCTAAAAACACTTTCCTCTGATTTTTTCACCATAAGTCACCTGATTTCTCAAATGCAACTTTCAGAAAACCCAAATACATAAACAAATATATATGTCTTTATTTTAACCCTGTATTAATTTTAAAATTGCATGTTGTAATTGTGATATTATGTGTCAGAGTTCTAGACATTCTGTATGGAATAGACATTAATATTTAATAAGTTAAAATTAAATAATGAAAATTCCTGTTAAGTATTTAAAAGCTTTACATATGAAGGTATCTGTAGACTCCAAAAGTATTAGCATGCAATTCCCATCTTACCTGACAGCATTCCCAAAACACAATATTCCAGTGCCAAAATCATAAACTATGTAGACATTTCATAATACTCATTGATACCTCATGTGTAACTGGGACTCCTCTTGTAAACGCTTCTCTTCAGGACATCATGCAGTACTCCATCTCTGTGCAGTTCACCATGTGAAACGCCTGATTTTTGATGTGTCATAAGGAGCATCACCGTGGGTGTGACTGCTTGTATCCTCTTCAAGCTGACGTCTGTTTCTCATTACTGCACCAGCTGCTTACTTGGAAGCCACCCATTACAATGCCACCTGTAAAAATGAAGTAAGAACTTAAAGATTGACATATATTATTCAAAAAACCATTTGCATAATCACATTCTTGATTATCATCTTCACAAACCAAAAAAACCCCAAGAACATGAATATGTGACTGTTAATAAAACTCCATATACCTCACTTGCTTCTTCACAGTTGTGTTAAAGTAAATCCCTTCTCTAAAGGATTACATTAAGATTCTTACAGGAGCACAAAGTCACATAAGTGTTAATGTGGAGTCAACTAGGTATGACCTGTAAGTGTAGAAAATGTGCCAACGTGCTGCATTTCATTCTATTTAAAAAAACAAAAAAAACAAAACTGTATTCGCATTAAATTGCTTTAAACATGGCATGAAATTATGGTCATTATATTCACACATGTGCATGTATTACATAGCTACAGTGTATAGGCAATTAGACAGATACAATAGGTTATAGGTGTAGTAAGGTGGAGTTCTTAAAATGTCATTATTGATAGGTGACATGAGGGAAAACATGACTATACATGTAAAAGTACCACCACCACTTCCACCAGAAAGCCCTTGCAGAGCCACAGTTTGTCTGCAGCGAGTGTGGGAATTAACCCTTTCATACCCAGGGTGCTGCAGGGATAGCCCATCATCACAGTGCATCTATCAGGGTCCACCTTAAGAAGGGTAAGAGGCAGTTTGTTGTGGGGAGAACAGGGGGAGGCACTCAGTAGCACATGCCTGGCTCTTTAAGGCAGACTGGGGAAGTTAGATTCTGTTAAAGGTACAAGCAGTCAAATGTTTAGTAGACATCACCAGAACCCTCCAGGAAGGATTTTACCCACTGTCTAAATAAGGAATATACTAAGATTTACTCCAGTAGGATAATATATGAGCAAAATGTTTTAAACATTTAGAAATAAAACTTCACCTATCTATCTATCTATCTATCTATCTATCTATCTATCTATCTATCTATCTATCTATCTATCTATCTATCTATCTATTATAGTGATGAATAAATATAAATTGCAATAAAGTACTAATATGCTATGTATTATATACATATACACATAAATATAAATATATATATATACCCCAGTGTTCATCTGAATGATTATAGTGAAGTTTCCTGTCCCATTTTAACCCGAACATAATGATAATTTAGTAAAATGTGATTAATACTGGGCTGTGATTTGGAGTGTGATTTGGGCAGCAGTCGTGTTGGCATTTCCTTTCAGATATCATTCTCGGATTTGTTCAGCCTCATTCTGTCAGTGTTGGTGTGAGGATGGAGCTGCAGACCTCCGTCGGGCAGAGTCTGAGCAAGAATCGTGTCGTTTTTCGGGGCCTACTTCCGTCATTTTGTACCTCCCTGGATAAAAACAATACACCAGATAACATGGGTCGTAGTGTGGTGTAGGGTGTATTTACCTTGTCGGATACACAAATCTGCGCTTTGCGGTATTTATGAAACTTATTTTAACAGGAGAGCTGCCAGGATTTCCTCCTGAAATAAGCAGACGTCAGAGAGCTCGCCTGTTCGGTGTTGCTACATTTTATTGCAAACTAATCACAGCATATTTTGCGGGATTATACTGCTGCTACACACGCTATGTAGCGAAGTGACTGGCATCCTGGTGGTAACTGCTAGACGTTTATCGGCTTTTTAGTTTTAAACACCGTGCCTTGGCGGAAAGGAGAGGATTTCGTTTTATTTAAGGTAGCATGACAGGATCCAGAGCTACGGAGCTAGCTAGCTAACATTAGCATAGCGGTTAGCTAGCTTGCAATGAATGGACTGTTGCTTTGATATTTGTTGCTCTAGAGTGAAATTGTGTGGTTTCATGAATTTATTTTACACTAGAAGCCGCAATATTAAACAGCGATGTCATGCACATTAAGTGCTGGTTTGTCAGCCAACAACCCATATGGGTTGCAACGAAACTGTCTTGCTAACATTGTATGCTAACCTAGCTTGCTAACAATTATAATGTCACGTTAGGCACTATTTTTAGCTACGTGTGCGCTACCAGAGATACCATAGACAGGTCCCTGACGAGTAACACTGTAAATATTAAATTAAAACTATCTTATATTTATAATTTGTGGATTAATTGTACAATTTATGAGTGAATAGAGTATAAGAAGTTGATTAAATCTTGCCACAGTTATTGCACTACCAGCTAAAAGGACTTTGTTCCCTGTGTTTACCATGCCAACTCTACACCCAGTCCTTAACTAGCAGGAATTTAAATGGTATGTTTAACTAATTAGTGATCTTTTCATAAACGTGGATGCGGCTGTAAACAAAGGTGCTATTTGATAGAATATTGCTCAATAGACAATTCTTGAAGTAGAATTAAAATTATATTTAACTATATACTTCACTACATAGATACTGCAGGCTGTCATAGAGCTTTAGATACATTTTCAGTGTTACAAACCACAATCTCACCCATCTAGGTGAAGTAAAGATGAATGAGCAGGAGAGTGGAGTGGTCTCCTTTGATGAATATGTGCGGCAGAAGGCCCGCACTGTACCTCAGCACAGGATGAAGGAGTTCCTGGAGTCTCTTGCAAAGGGCCCAGAGGTGCTGCAGGAGTTCAGCCAGCAGGAAGGAGCTACAACCACCACTGCCATGGTTTACCAACAGCAGGGCACCAACTGTATCTACACAGACAGCACAGAGGTGGCTGGTTCTCTGTTAGAGCTGGCTTGTCCGGTAAGAGCAAGTTACTTATCATATGGTTGATATTGAATTGTGTTAACTCCTATCCTTCATATTCATGTCTGGCACATTTACATATATGGTTTCTAACAGGTACAAGTGACATCAGCTGAGATCTCACCCCAGCTGTCTTTACACCAAGGGTCAGAACAGCAGCTTCAAGTGCAGGTCTGTGTTTATGCTGGTGACGTGAGAGAAATTTATGACCATTCATAGAATTTTAAATTAAAGTTAAAACTAGAATGATCTGCAGTCAAACCCCTTTGTGGAAATGTGCAAAAAAAAAACAACTAATAAGACTGCAAGATTCAGATCTCACCCTTTCTGATTAATCCACTCCCATAATTTAATGGACTCCTCCTTGGCCTATGTTGTAGCCTTACACCAGTTGTTTGGTACAATTCTGGAATTTTTAAAAATTTTTATTCCTTACCTCTGTGCCAGGTTCAGATCCAGGGACAGCAGGGCCAGACAGTGGGCCAGGTTCTTCAGGTGGCCTCCCCCTCTCAGCAAGATTTGCAGGGAATCTCCACAGCCCAGCTCATCCAGCATGGGGAACTCACAGAGGAGCAGCAACAACAGGTACTGTCTCTATTAAATTCAAGGAAAAATATGTAGGATTTTTAAATGGAGCAGAGAGATGATGTTTGAATGGCTTATTTTCAAACATATTTGTCTTTAGTCACCCATAGCAGCCATTACTGTCGCTTTGTCACTAACCAGTCTGCATGTCACAGATACAGGCACAGCTGGTTGCAGCTGTAGCTGGAGGGCAACAAATCCAACTGTCAAGTGGCCAACAAATCCAGCAGATTCAGCTGCCAGGGGGCCAACATATTCAGCTTCAGCCTGGCCAACAAATTCAGCTACCATGTGGGCAGCAGATTCAGTTACAAAGTGGCCAACAAATCCAAATCCAGACCATAGAGGATACTCCTAGGGAGGGAGATCGAAGGTCCAACACTGTGTCAACTGTTCTACAACCTGCCAAAAAGCGCAAGGTGGATGTCCCTGTAGCTGTGTCTTATGCTGTTCCACAGGGTCAACAAGTGGCCACAGTTTTAGCCATCCCTCAAGGGCAGCAGCAGAGTTATGTGTCACTACGTCCAGATCTGCTCACTGTTGACAGTGCTCAGCTGTACAGTACTACTGGTACAATTACAGGTCCTACAGGGGAAACCTGGACCATCCCTGTGTACTCCACTCCACAGCAGCAGGGTGTAACCCATATTGCCATACCGCAGGAGTCGTACAACACAATGCAGGTTGCCACCACCAATGGAAAGGACAAATTGTCCTCCGATTCCTCAAGGTCTGCAGATGGTCAGTCAGCATCTGCTGGGACACAGGAGGAAATAGTGCAGACACTGTTTCCAGCACAGTTTATGAACGGGAACATTCACATCCCTGTGGCCGTGCAGACTGTAGGAGGGACATACAACTCCACACAGTCGGTCCACATATGGGATCCAAATCAGCAGCAGAGCCAAGGTGAAGAAGGGCAAGAACAGCAGCTCCACCTGCAGGTTAGAGCACACTTTTTAATAATGATCCTGAAGACCTTCAGCTTGTCCTATGCTTTGTATCTCATTTTCACAGCAGTGTGTGTAAAAATGCATAAATGTGTAACACAAGTTGGGCTTTCTGAAAGTAATAGTTTTGTGATTATTGTTGTTTTGATCTTACACAGGGTCAAGTAGAGGCAGAGGCTCAAGCTGAGCCCCCTTCAGAGATTCTGGTTCCAGTCTGTCTAAAGCCAGAGGAGGGCCTTGAGGTCTGGCGTCTGTGGGTGAAGCGAAAAAATGCAGACCTAATCAAGCAAGAAAGCACAAAACTTGCACCTATTGGACGTAAGTCAACTCATAATTATTTCAGCAAGCATTAGTATTTAAGTTTGCCAAAATGGTAGTGCTTATAAAGGTGCAGTTACATCATAAACACTGCCTCTGTCTTTGATGGAAATTAATTAATTTTTTCGCCTGCTGTGTTTTTTGCTCATGTAAGTCCTTCCTTAATAACACAATTTAAACTTGTACACAACTCATCTGAAGTCCATTTTACAGCAGAGTTGGAATTGTAAATACTGTTATTGGGCAACATTTATTTTATTGTCTTTACAGCCATATAATGTATATGGTAGATCATGTATTACATTTTTATAAACTGTTTAAAATGGCCATACTCAGCCAGTAGGTGTCTATTTTTTTCACCAGTCATCATTTGTCTTGCCAGTATCTACTCGGTAACATCCTCTTGGATTTACACGCAAAATGAATCCGTTTCTCAATCAAAAAATAAAAATGGATGTACAAATAAAAATAGAAAACATTGAAAACTTCCTTTTCTTGCACTTTCTCTAAGTAAAACATGCATATATAATACTCACAATAAGGTATTGTTCCGTCATCTGCTTAATAGCTTATTATATTCCTGTCTACATCCAGGTCGTCAGCCTCTGCGTTTTCAAGAAGACCTGGTGTCCAGTGCAGTAGCTGAGCTAAACTTGGGTCTTTCCCTGATGACTCAGGAGGCACGGGGAGCAGAGGAAGAACAGTTTGCACCTGATGTTCTTTATTATGTCTTCTTATGTATACAAAAGGTTAGTATCTACATGTTGCAACCCAAAGACTATGTACTTTGACCTAAAAGATTCTTACATCTGTTTCTTTTCATAGTATCTTTCTGAAAATGGGCGTGTGGATGATATTTTCTCTGATCCATATTACACACGATTCTGTGAAAGTTTACACAAAATCCTGGATGGTTGGAAACCCAGTGTACATCCTTTAGGTAAGTAAGACTCCTCCTTACATTATGTTCAGACATTTTTTTAAACACAGTAATTAATTATTACGTCACGTTCTTAGGTTACATCATACCAAGTCATGTGACAGAGGAGATGCTGTGGGAATGTAAGCAGCTTGGTGCACATTCACCAGCTACATTGCTCACAACTCTAATGTACTTCAACACTAAGTGAGTCACACCCTTTTAACAATGAATGGCTTAAATACAGTCTCTTATGTAATTTTGCTTGCATGCTAATGACACTGACCTATAAAATGCATCTTCATGACAGGTATTTCCGCCTACTAACAGCTGAACAGCACTTGAAAGTAGCTTTCTCTAAGGTCCTAAGACACACAAGGAAGAACCCAGCTAATATCAAGGACAAAGCAACCAGTATCCGTCTTCTTAAGGGACAAGGACCACACAGTGGTGGACAAAAAGGTGATCAAAGCTGTGATAAAAATCTAATTTTAAAGGGTTACGTAATTTAAAGTGGGGTTGTATGAAGTATTTGACAGCCAGTGTATTATCCACAGTGCCTCACAGAAGGCACAAGAGCAAAAGGTACAGGAGTTAGTGAGCTACTTTTCTGGGCAGGGATAGAAGCACAAAACTATATTTTGGCCATCTAAACAATCCATACCAGCCCAAGTGGAAGCTATACTTTGAGATTTTTCACCATTTTTGTTGACATACAGCCCTTTCCAGCAGGGAACTGAAGGTGTCGTATTGGTCACCTCAAAGTCACAAAACATTCTTGACAAAAACTGGATTTTTAGTCATAGGTACAAAATATCTCAGTTGCTTAACTTGTGTCACTGAGAGTCATGAAGGCAGCAGGACACCAGCCAGTCTTGTGTTTTGTTTGCTTAAGAAAGTCTTAAGATAACTTTCACTTGACTGTTTTCTTGTTGGTTGGGTGGCTAAAATAAAGTTTTCCTGTCTTTTTTTTTTTTGCCTCTGTGGTGGTATTCTGGCTCACAGGATGATGTCCTCTTCTGAAATGCCATTTGATATTGATTTCAGTCAGGATTCTTCTCCCTTTGTGTGTTGCTTCAACTTACGTTTTGATAAAGGCACACTTTTTTATGTGACACTCTTTAGCAGAGATTTAACATGCTGGCCCACCAAAACAGCTTCTTTCCCAGTGCTATTTTGTAAAGAAACTCCTGCTACATCCTGCACTTAACCCCAGCCAGCCAAGACAAGTGTGCTTTGTTTAGAGATTACAAACTAGCTATACACTGCAAAGAATTTTTTTTTTTTTACCCCATTCTGGAATGATAGTGCTGAAGTGACAGAAGTGAAGTGAAGTGCTGGAGTGACAAATGTATCTCCGCTTAGAAAATCTGATCTAAATCTTGCTCTGAAATGATCTCCAGCACAAACACACTGAAAGGCCTGCTGTGATTCATGTTACAGGAACCGATGACATGTATGAAGAGCAGGTGGAGGATCCTGATAACCCTCTCCGTTGTCCCATCAAACTGTATGATTTTTATCTCTTCAAATGGTAAGTGGCAGTTCATTCCACAAAACTCCTGTACTTTGGTAGTATTCCAATCGACCTTAAGTATATGATAAAAACAGTAATCTTCCCCTCCTCCTTTCCCAGCCCTCAAAGCGTTAAAGGCCGTAATGATGCGTACTACATGACTCCAGAGCCTGTCGTTGCACCCAACAGTCCCATGTGGTACTCATCTCAGCCCCTCACGAGTCAGCAAGTGGAGCAAATGCTGGCTCGCATCATCGTGGTCCAAGAGATCCAGGAATTATTCAGCGCTTGTCCAGAGGATGTGAGCTAAGATTAGAGAGCTGACTGGACTCATGGGAACTCAACTCACTGAATGTTGACTATGCAGTAGCCATCCTGTTTCAATAAACCTCACCGGCAATCTCAACACAAATGGAGCACCTTCTGATACAATCGTAGAGCGTTTCTGAAGGCACTTGATAAATTCAGACTTTTTTTTTTTTTTTTACATCTTTTTTCACCTGAAATAAGGGACTGTTCTTAACTACCTTTTGCCTCTGAAACCTTTGAACTAGTGAGTAAGCAACTTTTTAGCCTCCTCCTTGACGGTTCATGATTGACCTCAGGGCCTGCTGTTCTCTAAACTGATCAGAGGTGATGAATATTTTCTGTAGAAGTCAGTCTTATCAGTATGATGTGAGGATAATTACCCCTTTGTTCCTTAACTTTACAGACCATTAACATGTCTTATTTCCCTTCAAGGTCCCACTATGATACATCTTAATGTTCACTGTCAGGGACCAGCACTCACTTTTTTGTAAACGGACTGTATATTGGATCACATATTGATATGTTCAAAGCTGAAAAACTTGTGCCTGTTTTCAAAAAGCAAGCTCATAATTTATGCTTGTGGATTAGAGTGTTTAGCAAAGGTTAAAGCTCAAATATTCACAAGGACAAGTGCTATATTGTAGTCATTCAGGAGATTGGAAACACTTTTCTCAGGTTAACGTTAGTGAGTCGAACACCCACCAAGGACATTTGCCAACTTGGTCCTGTATGGATGTATCTAGGTCATTAAACAGAAAATGGAGATGGAAACGCTTTGTGTAGATAAGTATTAATCCTTGTATCCTGAGTTAAAGACAAAAATTACAAGCATTTAGTGCTGTTGTTGCCTACTTTATATAAGGGTTAAATGTCAGCCCATTAAAAAGTACTGATGACACCAACAGACTTGGAGCAAATGAAAAAAGTTATTTCTGAGGGGAAAGAACTATTAGAAAACAGTTTGGTTTTGTTTATTAAAATACTTTTAGCACTTTAGTCACATTATTACACTTCGCCAGTCCTTTATAACATCACCTTCTCTGTTGACAATATTTTCAATGTCGTATTCACAACGTTTTAAGTGGTCATACAAATGCATAACAGACATCATTTCTATCAAAAGGCAGAGAGATCTTTATTCTTATTTTTCATCAGGAAATTTTAATTGTAGTTGACTCAAAGTCTGGCTGAAGTATTTTGGCAGGGGAGATGACACATTGATGTCGTTTTGACTTGTTCCAGGCAGTGTTAGCTGTCGAGCATGTAAATGAAGAGGAAGATATCGGATCTTACTCTGTTCCAGTCCGAGTCTTCCCAAAACCCGCTCTGGCAATTTCTGTGGATCAGAGTGAAATATTAGTAGAAGGTAGAGATATATTATTACATAGAAGAACAAAACTTGGATTTGATGTCAGACATTCGTTTTGAAGCCAACATGGTGAGCTAAATTAACATCTGGACTGTAAAGTAGCTGTGTGGGAAACAACCCGAGGCAGATTACAAGTACAAGACGGTACTGTTGAGGCATCAATCATAGTTAACACAACACTTAAGCTTGGGATAAAAATAGTCTATATTTGGAATACACTACATCTCACATTTGGCAGCTGTGTAAATCAAGTAAAGAAGCACAAACTTTCTCACACTGTTTTAGATCTGAGCTGATTGATGACAGACTGATAAAGTTATTTCTTGCAGGGCTGTCTCAGTAAAACCAGTGTGTCTACAACTTGTCGGCTGATTGCAGAGGTCATACTGGTTTTGGGAATGTTTAATTAATACGTATGATGGGATATGCCAAGCTCAGTCTTTGTCCTAAAGTACACTACAGAGCAGAATACATTTTTACTTTCTCTGCCATCATATAATGCTACTTTTAACTTATTTTGATATCACTTAAACATGAGATATACCTCTAATTGTTGCCTCAAGCATCAAAAGGCATCTAACATTAAGTCTCATTGTTCACTATATGTACAATGGCATACTGTCTTTATGCACATGTATGTATTTGGTCATAATGAAAGAAAAGGACATACACACAGCTATAACAAGCTGTGAAATCTTACTTTGCAATTAAAAACACTAATCATACAACTAAGAATCAGCATGAATCTTAGAAAACAACATATGTATACATATACATATTTGAATCAGTAGGTTACTAAGGCAAGGTGAAATGCTTTCTTTATTTGATACTTCCCATTTTATTTCTCTGTAATCTCTGTTATAGAGCCTAAACGTTTGTTACCTGGGGTGCCAGTTTGCTCCAGTGGGAATATTTATGGTCACCAAGAATAGGGCAAGCCAAAGCAAATGCCAGATGAACCCTCATCTGATGCTTCACTCCTACAAACAAAAGAAAGTGCAAAGTCATCTTTAAGATGCATTTACCAAACTGATTCCCCACCTGAAAGCAGCATAGTCTTTATTTTACCAGATAATGGCTGAAGCTCCACCAGGCTGCATCCACTGCTACTGTCCAGAACTCTGTATTTGGTCGCTGCAGACTGGGCTTGTCGATGGGCTCGGACTTTGGTTACACCATCTCCTGTATCGTTCATTCTAAAGAGAGGACTTAGAGCCATCTGAAATTTAAAAACATTTTTAAAAATAAAGCTATGAAAAGTTTAAAAAAAAAAAAAAATGTACATACTGTTGTGACAAAAGTACAAGTCTTGATTATTCCCATTTGTTGAGTCACTGAATAACTATTAACTGTAAATGAGAAGTGGGCGACACGGTGGTGCAGTGGTTAGCACTTGTGCCTCACACACTCGTGCCTGGGTTCAATTCCCAGGTGGGACCTTGGGACCTTTCTGTGTGGAGTTTGCATGTTCTCCCCGTGTCTGTGTGGGTTTTCTCCGGGTACTCCGGTT
>JAQQZY010000023.1:20914026-20924085 GCA_030068375.1 Ostorhinchus rueppellii
TATATAGTTCTCTGCAAACCTTCGTCTCAAGGCCTCAATTGTAGTGATTTCCACCGATTTTTCAGGTATTATTTTCTCCCCCCCCAGATGAGTTAACTGCCCACCCACACATGCCATTCTGCTCACACCTCTGCGTCCATAACTTTTTGAGTTATCTTGCTAACAGACAGACAGACAGACAAACAAACCAACGCCAATGAAATGAAAACATAACCTCCTTGGTGGAGGTAAAAATGTTTAGTTGTCATTGTTTATTAGTTATTTCACTATTATTTTACTGGTCCAGCCCACTTGAGACCAAATTAAGCTGCATGTGGCTCCTGAACTAAAATGAGTTTGACATCTATGTAGTAGATTAACCTAAAAAAATTAGTAGCAAATTTCAGAAAAAAACAGAATAAGTGATGGTGGTCATTCATATTCCTTAAATTATAATTTTTGACTAACATAGCTTTAAAGCTGAGGTCTGCAGTCACCAGCTGAGGAGTCTATGAATTTGTCACCAAGTGTTTGCCTATTTTTCGTACCTATTCTTGGCTCAAGCATATGGAAAAGTGAGACACTTTCTTCTGTTATGTCTTGATGACTGCCAACCTGCAAACAAACATTTTACAAATCATGTCAGAGCCAAAAACCAAGCAACAGGTGACACAATAATCTCAGACATTTGGGAGATTCATCTCACATTCCACTGTAGGATCGATGGAGGCAGTACAGCGCAGGGCCCAAACACCTTGTTGCCGTCGATGGTGAATCCTCTCGAGCTGTAGCTTTGGATCATCATACCGCTACCTGGCTCCTTCTGCATGACTGACACTGTGGTTCGTTGATAAGTTTCATCATCGGTCGGACCCAATCGATGAGCACGACACAAAAACGGACTAGAAAGAAACATAAAAAGGTGATGTTCCATGTGTTCATTACATAAACAAATCATCTATATCATTTTGTGTTAATACCATCATTTCAAAGCCTGCAACTGACTTGAACAACATGACCATCTTTCATTTTCTGTAGAGATCCAATATTATAGACCTTCAACATGACATTTTATATTAATTTCTATATTGTTTTCCAGTGTCAGATGTTCTAAATCTATGTTACTTCTTATTTAGAAAAGCAGACTATTATTTTCATCAATTTAAATACAGCATATACCTCCATTACATCCATGAAGCATGCTTCTTTTACCAGATTTTTGCCTCACATTTGGCCATAAGAAGACCATGGTGGCTTAACAGGACATTTATGACTATTTGTTTTTAGTTTTGACCGCTTTGTCATAGTGGCATTAATTATTTTTCAAAGTTGTATACATTTTTACAAGACTTACTTGGCCTGTTTGTATTTATTGAACAGATGAGACATTTTGTGTCACAAAACCAGGCTGAGCTGCAGAGTGGTGACAATATGGCTGTGTTTAAAAGCCAAGTATCTAATGCCAACATGGCCACCTGCCAAATACTCTAAGGCTGTTTTCTGCAGATCAGAAACAGCTATGAAAGAAACCTTTCTGTTCATTGAAAACATGGTAGCAAATTTTATAAGAGGTTCACACTTCTATATGATAACAGAAAAACGGCAAATAAATTCAACCCTTCTTTGTCTTAAAGGCGTGACACACTGTCAGCTGCTGATTCACCAGATGGTGAGTCGAGCAGCAAGAAGTCGAGGACTCCTGAGGTAAGCCGGCCTGAATACTGTGAATGTAAACAACTCCACCAGATGGAGCCAGAGCAGCTTCCAAATCAGCAGGTGCACAAGAACACTTCAACCCCAACACAACTTTGTTTTACTATCATTTCAGCCACATACAAAATAATTACACAGTGAGATTAATCTGCATTTCTTCAGGACCTTGGAGTGAGGTAGACAATACAAAATAAAGTTAGTCCTTGTGAGGGTCATGGGGTGTCACAGCTTAACCCGGTGACCTATAAGCCAGTAGCCAGTAGCCAGTAGCCAGTTTATTTCAAGGCTCATATGCTACATACATGTATAATACTAGAGAAGCACTCGGAGAGTGCAG
The DNA here is from genome assembly GCA_030068375.1 of Ostorhinchus rueppellii. NCBI lineage: Eukaryota > Metazoa > Chordata > Actinopteri > Kurtiformes > Apogonidae > Ostorhinchus > Ostorhinchus rueppellii. The sequence continues at coordinate 20,916,056 of JAQQZY010000023.1, forward strand.
ACCTCCGCCAAGGCAGTGTTTGTACTTTCATCCACTAGATGGTGCTGAGTGTACAGATCACCACCAAAATCTCATCATTTGTAGGATACCCCATTTCTGACAATCTGTGAAAATTTCATGTCAAATTTCAAAAGTCCATGACTTTTTGAGTTATCTTGCTAACGATCAGACAAACAGACAGACAAACGCCAGCAAAAAAATAACCTCCTTGGCGGAGGTAATAAGAAAAACATGTAGAGAATACTGTGTACAGTTATTGGATATTGAAGCATATAATTTGATAAATTAAAATAGTTGTGAAGAAATTATGCAATAAAATAGGAAAGTATACATAAAATGAACAACATATAAAGAGTGCATCATACATTTCATATTTCAAAAATAACTAAAACATTAATATAGCCTTTGCTTCTAACTCCTGGTGAGCAGCAGGTTACAAATACAAATACTGGATGTCTACATTAATATAATCCTTAGATTCCAAGTTACTAGATATTGAGCTACTTCCCTTGGGAAGGCATTTAGACTCCCAAGATCTCCAAAATATCTACATAAAATCATGAGTCCAGGGTGTAGTTAAGGTGTTAGATTGTTTAATTATCAAATACATGTAATGGATTGACTTTCTTGTAAATGAACCCAAAGTCTTTAGTTTTGTACTGCCCTTTTTAATTGTTGATTTTTATTTCTGTGTAACTGCGTCTATACTTTTTATGTATATCCTGTTTGCTTGTGCAGAACCACAAGCCAACTTTCCATTTTGTGGCTAAATTGTGGATGACAAAGTTCAACTCAACTCAAAGGAGGCTCAATAAAACTAAATATCACTACAAAATAACTAAAAATAATATATATATAAAACTAAAATAATGTAAAACAGATAGAATGTTGTGAAAGACAGACAGGAGTATGATATTAAGTAATGTGGTCTAGCCTCTAATAAAACAAAACAAAACAAAACAAAAATCCACATTAAAATAATAATAATACTGACATCTTTGTGTCTCTGGGTGCAGACCGGAAGGAGGAAAGTCAACATTAGGGACAGTTACTTAACTCAGACACAGGCTCAGAGTTTAATTTTATTCACCATTCCCCCTCAGAGATTTTTGATTATTTAGTTAAAACTACTGACCTTGAAAAAGCCGGTGTTGCCCTGGAGGAGAAGACAAAGCTCGATGTTGATCTCTGGAGGAGAAATCTGACGCACACCGCGGCGGCCATGTTGACTGTTGGACCAGACGGGGGAAGGAGTTCAGGGTGACACCGGGGAAGGAGCCAGCTTCCGCTATGTCTTCCCCGCAAAATCGATCATTTTTACAGATTAATCATTGATAAGGTTTTGTAATTTTACGGTAATACAAGCATAATGTCAATTTTCTACCTATCTATAAAAATGTATTTATAAAATTAAGCAATTCATTATTTTATCAATCAGTTTGTCTTTATTACATGCACTCGAGTCTACTGATCTACTCAAAAGCGTTGTTTGTACAAGGTAAATGGTGGATTAGAGTAATAAAAAATAAAATCTGCATGCTTTTTCTGGATTACTGGGTTGTAAGAAATTCCTTTAATATTGATCATAATAACGGAAACATTTTCTTAGAATCCTCCTTTATACCATTTAACCAGTGGAACTTCGATTTATTTGATAGATTCATCCCAAATGTGGATATTTTTAAATCCAGGTTAACGTAGTTCTTTCAATTTCATGTCTCTCAAGAATTTGTACCTTTTTTTTTTTTTACTGCATTATACATTTTATTGCTATATTATTCCAAAGTTCTTTGTCATTTCGTGATCTTTTTTGTTTTAAATCTATTATCATGTTTTATGTTTAATATTTACTATATATTAGATTTTTACTACCGAAAAAATTGATTATTTAAGTATCTATGGATTATCATTTTATTTGTAAAAATGCGTGTTTGTATGAACATTTCTTTGTAAAAAAAAAAAAAAAAAAAAAGTATTACATTAACCTCTCCACTAAATGCAACTAAAAAGAACACATGCATAAAAATTAACAAAATTGAACATTTAAAAAAAACAATTTTTATTGACAATGTGCTGAAATATGATTTAAAACCATAATCCTACAACTGTATTTCATATAATTGTATGACTAATGAAATTTCCACCAGTAAGAACACCACATTATGACAGAATAGAATAGAATAGAATAGAATAGAATAGAATAGAATAGAATAGAATAGAATAGAATAGAATAGAACATTGTTTATTGTCATCGTCAAGGAGTTCAGTGTAGGAGCCACATGAATGGTTTACATTGCTGTAATCTTCCCAAAATAAAACAATCCCAAATCAAAATCAAAATAGTCCTGATTAATTAAATAAACAAAACCTGAGTAACACCAGTGACATTTTATTTTACTCTGCATCATTCTGTGCTTAAACATCAAACAGTAATATTTGTTTGACATGAATGGAATGATGTCAGCTCTGTGTTTGATTGAGAGTCCTGGGGGGCGTGTTCAGGTGTAACAACGCCCCCTGTGGTGGTTCCCGGTATCATCCCCGGGTCAGATGATCTTTCTTACATAGTAAATAGACGGCTGATCCTCCGTGGCCATGCCTTCTTAGCCTCTTTAAACCACCGCCACCACAGCACATATTTCCACTCTCGGACTCTCTTTACTTCCTGACTGCGGTTCTCCTCGTGCTCCGGTTCGTTCGGGTTTGTTGAAGCATGTACCGGTCTCTGTACGCTTTCCGATCCGCCGAGCCCAACTCGCTGCACTTCTCCGCCGGAGAAAGCTTCCTAATCCTGGAGAGGAGCAACAAACACTGGTGGCTGGGGTCCCGCTGCAGTTCGGGGGAAACCGGCTACATCCCTGCCTCTTATATCGAGAAGATCCAGGTAAACAGCACTTTATGGCCTGGATCTGCTGCACTTTACTGCCGCATCCTGATCTGGACTCAATGAGGTTTGGATACATTGACGTGATCCGGGTAGACAGTTCCAGAGTCTCTGTGCGCATATGTGCTGCAGTGCAGGCCATGTTGAAGCCGCTGGGTATCGCCAAGGAGAAAATGCATGCTTTCAGTGCAACACATAAATTATTGTTAAGGCTTGTTTTATGTAGGGACATGATCTCCTGTAGTGCAGCTGCTCACATGATGCAGGATGGCTCTGACAGGACAGGATGACAGCACCGAGGACCCCAAGTCATCCTCCTGTAAATACAAATACTCTTCTCAGAGTCATTGTAAAGCCTTCTTCTTGTTTTTTAGGAGCTGCTTCTTTTGCAAAAGCTTTGGCTCGCTCTCAGTCACACCCACACGACTCCTTCCAGGGATCCACATTTACAGTCAACTAGTCACAGCATGTATTTTGTGAAATCATAGGCGAACAGACAGGAATGCTCTCTTCTGTTGTTAGTGACGGTGCAGCTTTAATGAATCTGAATTTGTGGCCTCACTGAGCATGTGTGTGTGTGACTGTGTGTTAAAAGGCTGTTTTTGTTAGATAACTGCCCTAGTTTGTCTCTGCCTGGAGTCACACATGTCCCCGAGCTGTCATTTTGTTCTGTTTTGTTTAAAGTTTAATAATTACACATGCTACCATTGAATGAATATTTAATGTGTTTACCTTCTTTGCCCTTATGTTCTGTTTGTGTCCCTCTGTCAGGCTCCAGAGCAGGATGAGGTGTTACAATCTATTGACAGAGCGATCGAAGGAATCCATAATGTGGCCTTAAAAAATGGAGGCAAATACAACCTGGAGCAGCGAGATGTCCTACAGTGAGTGAAAATAAGCACATCCTCATTGTCAGACTGACCCTGACATGCTTTACCTCCTGACTATGAGTCTGTGTTTGCTCTTTTTCCAGGAAGCTGATCCATCACCGAAAGGAGACCCTCGCACGGCGAAGTTCCTCATCAGCTAGTAACAAACCAGGCATCCCAACGTCCAGCAGTGAAATATCTCTGAGCCAAACGCCTCCTCCACCCAATGGCCTTAATCGAGAGTATGGACGTCAGGGAAGCATGCCTATATCAGGAAGTATGGACAATATGCAAGGAGAACAGGGCTTTTACCAGGTGACTATGAGGCTAAATTTGTATTTTAAAAGAAATCTGTCATGCTGCAACAAGGAGTTTGCAGATATCACAAATTCCAAACTCCTGTCTGTAGTTTGGTTTGTACACATACATTAATGATGAAAATATGCAGTTTTCATTCATAAAAACATAGTGAACAGTACAGTTAAATGAACATACACGGGCATTTCTCAAGATACAGTGGCAGGAAAAGGTTCTTGGACACCATGTGCATTTGTGGTTTAGTGCATTAAACATCAATTGTTCCATTGTCCAAGCTCACATGCTCGCTTCTGCACATGCTCTGTTCTGTCGATGTCAAAAATGAATGTTTCAGCAAGACAATGGAACACAACCAGGGCATCACATGTTGAAACAGTCAAGAATTTAATTTTTTTCTGTTTTTTTTTTTTTTTTGTGTTAATAGACAAAAAAATAACTTTATTTGTTTGCGTTTGATCCATCCATACTTTTGAAACACAAAACAGATTTTTTTTTTCTACAAATAGTTTATGATGATATTTATTTTTTGACCTAAAATTTTACCGGTGACTGAAAACTGTAAGTACAACTGGAATATACAGGATATATGTAAAAGACATTAAAAACAAGAATCTGTGTGGAATCATCTGGACAGAGGGAAAAAAAAAAAGAAGACATTCGTTTTATAAAGAAACACTCTAAAATCCACTGATGGAAGCTCAGTATGATATACCACAAGATTATTTAAGAACATTTCTAGTGAAGCTGATGTAGTAAACCCAAATGGAAGTCACATTAAACACTGACTTTTATCTGTAGGAAACATTTAGTTTAGTTTTTTCACATATTTCCTGCCTTTTGTTGTACCTTAATGAAAAGAAGTAAATATCAATATGTAAACTGTAAAAAGACAAAAATAAAGGCGGTGAATGATATTATTATATAAGTATCATGAACAAACATAGTACAATGAGCTAAAATCACTACTCACTTTCTGTGTTGTAAGTGAATTTTTTAGTTTGATTTCAGTTTATCCATCATTATTTAGTCTAATTTCTAATGTCTAATGCTATGGTGTTCTGTCCTGCTTACACTTTTTACTGGGTATCTAATGAATCTGTAAAGAAGCCCCGGTGGCTGAACCCTGGGCAGGTTTGAGAAAACAAAACATTGACTCTTAAATCTGTAGCGAGTAGATTATATCTTTACAGGAATGACAGTGTTGCCACCAGACGGCTTTTTGTGTATTATTTTCAGAGTTCAGAGTCTGATTGTATAAGAATGTGAGGTTTCTGATCATAGTTGGTGATGCTTAGACATATCCTGTTGTAGAATTTATCAAACGGCATTAACTATTTATAGTCCATAGGTTTTAACCCCTCGGCCAACTTTAGGCCGAAGGGGTATTGGAATCGTTTTGTCGTTTCTGTCCATCCGACAATGTAATCGCATTATCTGAAGAGTACATTCAGATATCTGCACCAAATTTACACAAAGACAATCTAACGTAAATCATAGGGCAGTAACTTTCAACAGAATCTTGCACTGTATTTGGCCGAGGGAGATTAAAAGTGTGCAGCGCGTTATGTTATAATAGTTAAACTAATGATCATATTCAAATATGTTATCTAGTAGCAGGGACTGACCATGAAACAAACCATCCTCGGTTTAATTTCTGGTACAAGTGACCTTTGTTGCATTTCATTCTCATCTGTCTCTTTACCCTTGTTTCCTGTTTCGTCTCTTCTGTCTCAAAAAAAAGCAAAAAACACAACAGCTAAAAATGACCTCGGTTAGACAACAAGCACAAGTATTTAAGTATCAACATTCAACTGGGCTATGACAAAGAAAACGAAGTCATTTTTATTATTTATTTTCTTAGTTTTACTATTAAATGTGATGTTTTTGGATTCATTTTACTGCTGCATTAATATGGATGTTGCATTTCACTTCTGTTTTTGTTAAAGGTGGAGCTCATTTTTGTTGCTGTCTTAACTGTTGAGTTATTTTAAAAGGTCATCATGTGCCTCATAACTCTAAAGCAGAGCTGTCAAACTTCTGTTATATTTTAGGGGCCACATACAGTCCAGTGTGATCTCAACTGTGCTGGATCAGTAAAACAATAACAGTTTTAAAAAGAAGTTAAATTATATTAGAAATGTTTGACTGTAAGAAATGAAATTTATCAAGAAATATAATAATAATAATAATAATAATAATAATAATAATAATAATATTCTGCCTTAGTTTATCCCTTACACGTGTGCATTATAACATGCAGATCACAGTGGATCAACAAAGACACAAAACCTTTAGAAACAGGCAGAGTTTTGTTAAAATTGCAGTAAGTTGTCTGAAGACAGTTGATGTTCATATTTGTTTAGGTTAATCACATTTTTTTGTGAAAGGATCATTTGTAAAAGTAAATATTTAGACACTTTTTTTTTTCTTTTTTTTTACACTAAAACAAAGAGACAAATTTGGAGTTGTCATTATTCCTCTGTTGTTAGGATAGTATTTTACTGCTCGGGCCCATTTGAGATTGAATTTGACTCCCCTGATTGTTTATATCTTCAGTGTAATTTTTTTTTTACTTTACAAAGTCATCCCACAGGCCTGATTGGACTCTTAGGCGGGCCAATTTCAGCCCACAGGCCGTGTGTTTAACATCCCTGCTCTAAAGAGTACAACTTTTTCATTTGCTCTGACAACAACAGACCTCTCTTAAACATCAGTGTTTTGACACCACAGAGCTTTCACACTCCGTCTCCTCCCTGCAGGTGCCTCCTCAGCCTCGCCGCGCGGCCCCCGTTACCCCCCCGCCCCCGGAGAAGCAGAGAAACAGCCGGCGTCCAGGTTGGTCTAACACAAGTGTATCACCTCCGATGGCCACGGCAGCAGCGCTGTGTTTTTGCTGATGCTACCTGCTCTCTGCACTTCATAAACATACTCTATTCTTAGTCGGGTCATTCCTGCTCATGCTCTGCTCTCTGTAACTGGAGATCTGTCTTTCCACAGAGCCCGAGGTTCCTTCCAGAGTGTCCTCCCGCCCGGCGTCCCCCCCCCCCTCCCTCTCAATCAGCACCACCTCTTTAGAGTCTGGCTCCTCCCACTCTCCAGTGTCCTCTGACGTCAGCCTCCCCAGTGTCTCCAGCACCCCCCCTCCTCCTGTCCCATCCCGTGTGAAGCCCTCTGCGCCGCCTCAGGATGTGGCGCCCTCTGACTCTCCCCATTCAGCTCCTGCTAAGAAGAGTCCTGCTCCACAGCCTCCCCAGACCACCCAGACCACCCCTCCTCCACAGCCCCCAGTGGAGGACCAGCCAGAGACTGAATGGCCCGTCGCTCCCCCCTCGGTCGCTGAGAGCCCCCCTGGCAGTCCCACAGTCTCAGAGCCGGTTCCCATGACGATCGGGGCCGAGCTGATTGAGCTGGTTCGGAAGAACACGGGCCTGAGTTATGAGCTGTCGCGGGTGGCCGTGGGCGTGGTGGTGGGTCATCTGGAGACCGCTTTACCTCAGGCCTCCTCGGCCTTGGAGCAAGTTCTCCTCTCGCTGGTGGAGAGCAAGGTCAGATTTGTTTTCATTACATCATGTGGATTCAGCAGCTTGGACCAGGTCCAGCTCAAAGGAGAGCACCGGTGTCGGTTAGAGTTTCAGCTCGGCCTGCATTTAGCTTACAGGTCATTTTTAAAAGCAGAGGACAGCGCTCACAGGCCCACTGGTTTCCTGTTTTCAGACTCTGCTGTGTCTAACCAACCTTAAAATTAACTGCTGATTGTTTCCTGGCAGATAGATCTGTTTCTTTTTGTGCGTGTTAAGGTGGTTAACAGTGGGCAGTGTGAAATACAACCTCAAACACCAGATGCTGACAGCTTTTGTCAGCATCCTGTCCTGATGCAGTAGTACACACACACACACACACACACACACACACACACACACACACACACACACACACACACACACACACACCACACACAC
>JAQQZY010000023.1:20941043-20962187 GCA_030068375.1 Ostorhinchus rueppellii
TAGTACTTTCACTTAAGTATGATGTTTAAAGAACACTTCAACTTTTACTCAAGTCAGTTTTTTGATGTAGCACTTGTACTTCTATTCCACCGCTCTACTCCAGTACTTTATACATCTCTGGTACACATTCAGGATGCATTTAGAGTCCTTGCAACCAAAAGAAAAAAAACAAACAGTTTTTCCCTCTGTTAGTCCTACCTGTATCTCCAGCCTGAGAATATGACGTTGAACCAATGATCTCCTGGGTGTGTGTTGGGTCAGCAGCAATTTCCCTTGCTTTCTTTAGACACCGCTTACTAGCGATGTTGTTCCAAAGAGCGTATGGGACAGCCAGTGATCTTGTGGCCAGTCTTTATGACCCTCTGCAGGTTTTTCCTGTCTGCCACTGTAAGGGTTGTATACCAGACCATGATGCAGCATGTGAAGATGTTCTCTTATGCTGCTGCAGTAGAAGGCCATCAACAGCTTCTCCTCCATATGGTTCCTTTTCAGTACACTTAAGAAGTAGAGTCTCTGTTGGGTCTTTTTAATAGTTGGATTGGATTAGATTAGATTAGATTAGATTAGATTACACTTTACTGATTCCACAATAGGGAAATTCAACGATCAAGGCAGCAACAGAATAAAGTGCAAGAAAAAGTGTGTATGTTTAAAGATAGTGCAAAAGACATTGGGAATTATGTGATAAACGTACACTAAAACAAGTATCAATTAATTAATAAAATTGTATTTATATATCACCAAATCATAACAAAAGTTATCTCATGACTCTACATATTGAACTTGTCGAAACCAGACTCTTAAGCCAATTTTCAGAAACCCAACAGAATCCTCCAGGAGCAAACACTTGTGACTGGTGACAGTGGTGAGGAAAAACTTCCTTGTAACAGTAACCTCCAGCAAACCCTGACTCCTGGAGGATGGCCATCTGCCTTAACCAGTTGGAGTTAAAGGCCATGGATGCAGTTGATGCACAGCAAATTGAACTTGAACTGTCAGGAAGTGGATCAGCTGGTGCTAGTGTAATTACCAATAACCAGCTACCTGTTACTTTGCTCATAACATAATTACTCTGAAATATGCAACCTGTAACATGCTTGAAGCCAGCTGAAAGTGACTTGCACATGATCAGGATGATACCATCTTCTCTGTATTGTGAGTCAGGAATGTGTATGTTTTCAACAATATATGCATAACATTAATTTAAAAGTTGTGAGGCAGGTTTTAAAAACTGAGAAGAGGTTGCATTTATACAGGGTTCCTGCAGGGTCTTAAAAAGTCTTAAAATTACAAATCTGCATTTAATGCCTTTTAAAAAGTCTTTTAAATGTATTACATTTGATATGGTAGGTCTTAAGTTATGTTGCCATGAACTTGTTCTCTATATTATGTTTAAATGTGTCAGGGAAATATCCAAACTAGAAAGAAATCAATGTTAGGTGACTCAGGTCACCCGTTCCAACCTGACAATTTTTATAGTGAAATTAGGAATCAATTATTAGTAACTTTGCAGCCCTTGCTGAGAAATGATCACAGAATATTCATTTCTGTGGATGTAATATTCAGTCTCTGCTGATGTAAATAATTACATTTTCCTACATTCTAGGAGTCATGAATTTTTGCCAGTATAGCTGTGAAATAAGCATTAAATTCTGTTCTAAGTAGTCTTAAAAAGTCTTAAATTTAACTTGTAGAAACCTGTAGGTATCTTGTTTATACACTTTCACTGTTGTCATGATTCATAAATGGAGCTATGATTTGTGCTGCAATCATTTGTTCTTTTGAAGAAGATGGCCTCCAGAACAAAAAAAAGATAATATGCTCGAGATGCTGCTTGTTTTATCTGACAAACTGCTATGCTGATATCTCATAAACCAACAAAAAAACTACAACAGAGATAATGAAACCAAGTATTTTGAGCAGCTGTGAGTTATTTTCTGACTTGACTTAGACATGACTCATTTCGGTACAAAGAACAGTTACAGTAAAGATTAAAAATAAATTTGGGGAACATTCAAACATACGCATAATGGAAGAACTTTGATCTGCAACATTTGCAGTTTAATTGTTGAAACACGAAACAGACCTTTCTCTAATTCTGTAAACTTGTGTCTCGGTGGATTATTTAGCAACAAGATCCACCATATTTCAGGATTACACAACTTTTTGTTTTTTCTCAGGTGCGTTTACAGACTCAGCCTAAACCTAAACCCGGAGAGAGCCTCGTATATGCTGGAACCATCGATTGCTTCAAAAAGACTTTAGCCAAAGAGGTGAGAAAACCAGAAATCACATAGAAAATACTTTAGTTTTAAAACCACCTGCACAATGAGACATCTTCATATTCATGTTTTTCTTTAGGGTTTGAAGGGGCTCTATAAGGGCATGGCAGCCCCCATCATCGGAGTAACACCCATGTTTGCCGTCTGCTTCTTTGGATTCGGGCTCGGCAAGAAGCTTCAACAGACCAGTCCTGATGACATTCTTACGTAGGTGATTGCTCTGTCACTGCCTGCTCTCTGTCCACTTCTTCTAAACCAGGGGTGTCAAACTCATTTTAGTTCAGGGTCCACATGCAGCCTAATATGATGTAAAGTGGGCCAAACCAATAAAAATAGAAACAGTAAGATAATAAGTTTTGAGTGAAAAACTTAAAATTCTGTCATGAAAATGTTTAGGTCTATGAATTGTATTCAAACACAACATGAACAAATACGAACCTGAAAATTCTGAAGTAAAATTAGTGCAATGCTAACAATGTTACCTTAGTGATATATGTTAGTACATTAGTTTAGCATTTATAAATGTTCTTTATAACATACAGCCCACAGTGGATCTACAAGTACACACAGCATTAAATAACAGGCAGAATATTTGTAAAATTCCACAAACTTCTATTAAGAGATTTCAGTTTATTCACTTTTTTTTTTTAAAATAAAAGGCTAGTCTGTAAATATAAACATTTTGTGTAATTTAACTTTTTTTTTTACGCTAAAACAAAAAGGAAAGAGGAGATTAAATTAACCTAAAATGATTTTAAAATCCTTTATTGTTCATATCTTCAGTGTCATTTTTGCATTTCACACATTCATCTCAGGGGCCAGATTGAACCCCTTGGCGGGCCGAATTTGTGACAAACATTCGGCCCAAATGTTTGTCACCTGTGTTCTAAACGCTCTGTGGATGATCTGTCATATGTGCTTCAGCCTCTTCCTCTCTGCTCCTGCAGGTATCCTCAGCTGTTTACAGCAGGCATGTTGTCTGGCGTTTTCACCACGGCCATCATGGCTCCAGGAGAGCGCATCAAATGCCTCCTACAGGTCAGAGGTTATGTGTTTCTGCAGATATATGAGGTTTAACCCGGTTAGGAAGAGCTGGCATTTCATTGGGTGTGTGATTAACCATAAAATCTGCATCAGCTTTATGTTGTTCTGTGTGTGTGTGTGTGCAGATTCAAGCATCGAGTGGAGAGGTGAAGTATGCAGGGCCGATGGATTGTGTCAAACAGCTGTACAGAGAATCCGGCATCAGAGGAATCTACAAAGGAACTGCTCTGACTCTCATGAGAGGTCTATACAAAACCTGATGTCAGAAGTTGTGTATCCTCTGTCTATGATATGAACACACATGACAAACACACTGCAAAAGAAATGCAATGAATAAGAAAGCAAATTTTATTTCAATTTCCCCATGTGTTCATACTCAGCATGTGAATGTTACACTCAGTCTTGCATCACCGGACCCACACACTAATACTGCACACACTCCTTTTACGCTGTGTCAGAACCAGAAATAGGTCAAGCACCATCCACTGTTTTCCTTTAATAGGGGAAAAGCTCTCAGGGCTCTTTGGGTGGTTGATATTTCTTTAAACAAATCACTTGTCTTGGGCAGCACTAAACACAGGATGTAGCAACAGTGTCTGTGCAAAATGATGTCAAGGCAGAAGTTATTTAAATGGAATTTATACATAGGGATGTGATCTGGGATGTTAAAATATCATATGCCTGAATCAAACTTCCCCTTTTCAGCTTGTATTTGCTTGTATATGGAGTATTACCACTTTATAATATTTAAATATGACTTGCATTATTCCCAGAGGGAAAAAATAGAGTCCTGAAGTTATGTTAAAGATTTGTGACCACAAGAGGGAGTCGTGAGTTACTCTGTCAGTTTCTCACAGTGAGGAAAACGAACACCACAGGGCCTTTGACCAGTCAGAAAGTGACCAGATGGGATTAGAGCCACTAAGAAACAACTATTAGAGTAAAAGAAAGTGACAGAGTAATAAAAGCTACAATACTGTTGTTGTTTTCACCACTGGACACAAATAAATGACAAGAATGGAGTTTGATATTCTATTACTATTACTACTATTGACAACACAAACCATACAGAAAACAGGTGATTCATAGTTTTTATGATTGCTTGAATTCATGCAAAATTAACTTTATAGATTGCCAGTGACCCAGAATAGATGGAACTACATTTTGGGAAAAATGAGTCAAAGATTAAATTTTGTTTATGAATTTAAAAAAAACAAAACATTTTCTTATAATGGGTGAAATTTCACATGTCTGTAGCAGTAAAACTATTAGTTGAATTCATATCAAATTAGGTTTATAGATTAACAGTGTCCCAGAAGACATGTGATTACATTTTTGGAAAAGTAGGTAAAAGTTAAACATTTTTCAGAATTAAAAAAAATAATCCTCTCCCATTTACTCATAATGGGCGGAATTCCACATGTCTATAAAAACATACATTTTCAACATCCATCTTGCGTCAAACATGGCACATATATAGAGACAATTAATATACTGACATCAGCACATGCATAGACATGACAACATCAGCGGGGTCGACGCCAAAATAAGCTACGGTAAGAGTGAGGGGCGGGGTTTGTTATGCCTGGTACTACTTGTTGGTTGCGTCTCTGTTTAACTTCCAGTAGGTCCTGCAGTCTCCACCTCATGTATCTTTCTTAGAGGAACAAGATTGCACAACAAGGTTTACAGGGATCCTTAAAAATGTCTTTAAAAGTTTTACAGCTCTTAAAATTGATCGCTGTTGGATCCTCTGCAAGAAATTGTCAAATTAGTTGTGTTGGGTATAAAACTACAAAGGAACCTTTAAAAAGCTACCAGCAAGTGACTGTCATTACTCAGCATTGTTCTGTATTCATAGCAAGAGCAGAGTGTTTAATTTTGTTGATCTCTGAAAGGTCTTAATTTTAACTTGTGAAACCTAGAGAAACCTTGATGCATTAAATATTTAATATAATATAGACTGATTAGATTAATTTTGTAATTAATTTATCGTTTATAGAATCCATTAAGTTCACAGTGCATACTGATGAATCTAACTCTTTTACATTTTGTTGTTTTCCAACTAAAACGACTGGTTTTGTTTCAGACGTGCCGGCCAGTGGGATGTACTTCATGTCCTACGAGTGTTTGAAGAACCTTCTCACACCAGCAGGGAAAAGGTGGATATTTGTTCTTTGTCACTGTATTTTATTGGTGTCGTATTGTGAAATGAGCTCTGAGGTTTTGGTCTGTTCTTCTCTGCAGCCATAATGATCTCAGCATTCCCAGTGTCCTGTTCGCCGGAGGAATGGCCGGGATCTGTAACTGGGCCGTTGCAATTCCACCCGACGTCCTGAAGTCTCGTTTCCAAACAGGTTTAATTTGCGTTGTGCAGCACACATCCAGTATTTACCACAGATGAAACCCTCAGCCTCAGTCCTGTTTGTTTTACCACCGTTTCAGTTCCTGTCGTCTGCTTTTTTTCCCAATCACATCATGTAAAGGGTTTTATTAAGTCGAGTCAGAAGGTGGATGGTTTTTCCTGCTGTTTAATTGTGATTTCGCTTTGGCACTGAAATGACTTGGAAAAAGTCCACATTAATCCACCGCAAGAATATTATGGGCTGAAATATGAGCCACCAGAAATTGAAATCAAATCATGAAAACTGAATCTGATTTGAACTCAACTTTATTTATAAAGCTCTTTAAAACAACAACAGCTGTACACATCAAGTTAATAAAACCAAAAGTAAAACAACTGTTGTTTAAAAAAAAAAAAAAAAGCAATTGAAAAAAATAAAACATAATAAAAAAATAAAACAGTTAAACAAACCATAGAACACAAAAATAAGAACAGTCTCATGCGGTTTTAAAAGCCAAAGCATAAAAATAGGTTTTCAAATAGTTTTCAATTAAGTCCAACAAACTTGAAAGTGAATGTAAGATTATGAAATGGAATTCAGTTTCTCTGGAACTATATTTTGTAGCTGTGACACTTCTGGGCCACCAAGCACTTCTTTCTCCGTTTCCTTGACAACTGTGTCTGCACTCGATGCTCTTCCTCAGTTACCCGGATGTCTGTCGCAGTAAACTGAATTTGACTTTAGGGAACTGAACATGAAAAATATATAGAGTTGAATTTTCAGTGAGGAATTCAGATTCTATTAGCACATATTTCACACATATCGTCTCAACTCTTTTGTGTTCACATCATTCAACACCAAGTCAGTGACAGTCGGACTTTTACTTGTCAAATCTCTTTCCATTAAATCTGTTCCAGTATTTGATGGATTACTTGCTTTAGTTTTGTTTATTTGTGTCTGATTTTCTTGAATTTCTTCCATCAGCTCCAGAAGGAAAGTATCCCAATGGTTTTCGGGACGTCCTGCGTGAGCTGATCAGAGAGGAAGGCATCGGTTCTCTGTACAAAGGCTTCAACGCTGTCATGCTTAGAGCTTTTCCTGCAAACGCGGTGAGTTTACTTGGTTTTCCTCAGTTTAATGACATTGAACAGCTCAAAGTAACTCTGAAATACAGAGGATTTGGTCATAATTACATGTATGTTTTGTTTTTTTATTTTAATATTTTGATTCGGTTTTATTTTTACTAAGATTTTGTATTTCAAGTTTTTGAGTTGTGCTCCACACACTATGAAAACACTAAAAGAGATGGAGTTTGTGACTGAAGTTCAGGGACATCAGTATAAGACCCTTATTCAGAACCATATGAAGCTCTGAATGCCTTAAAACCAGGTTTTTTCTGCTGTTTTTACCATATAATAAAGAGTCATCAGAAAAGCACTATCTGTTTTAGTATGCGCTATATTTAAAGTAGTTTTCCACTTTTTCTCTGAGTCTTTTTCTACAGGGAACTTCTCTTTCACTGATAGAAAGTGCACATCTCCACCCTGTGGGTCCGTGTCACTGTGGTGTTTTAATACATTATTTCAGATCCAGACAGGCGGCTGTTTTTACAGAGTAGAATCAGTGCCTTCATTTGACTCCAGTGACTCTAAACAAAATAATAAATCAGGTTCAGGTTGAACCCACTGATGTGGAGAAACTGACAGAAGGACAAGTGGACTGAACTCATCTGCTTAGAAGTGGCACCATTCATTTTTCTTTCCTTCCTTTTTGTAAATACAATTTAATGACACGGTGTCGTGCTCTGGATAACTATTAAAGTACAACTCATTAAGGTGGGAAGGAAGAGGCGAGTTGAGGTGTTTTGACCTGTAAAATTCAGATTTTTACTTATTTGTTGATTTTAAGGTGCATCCAACTTTGGTGACAGTGTTTTAATGTTAAGAATGACTTGAAAGAATTTATTTCCTTATTAGGTTTTATTTAGTTTAAGCCTTTTAGTTTTGATATATATTATGATGGAATTTCTTAGATGCTCAAAAAGGTATGATGACAGGAAAATAAACATGACATCCAATACAGTTTAATTTACAAAATGATTGTGTGTTAAATGTTCTATGTTGTGTAAAGGCAGTTTAAACAAGAGGGAAATAAAAATCAATCTGATTTTATAAAGAACTCTATTCCATTATGTTTCATATACAATGTTTGTTTATTTATTTTATTGGGGGGGGGTTCTATTTGAAATGTCCTTTTTTTTGCACTTGTTAGCAAAATTATTTATCCATTTATTTTTGTTATTTTGTTTCATCTAGACTGATTTTTACCCTATATGGATACAGGAGTAATGCATAGATAAGACAGTCCTTTAGTATGAAGAGCAGTGCATGTCACATGACAAACATAGTGATGAGCAAGATGAAACGGACGAGAGTGACTCGACCTCAGAGAAAAGGTGTAGTCTGTTTAATGAAAGGAAATGATACTCATAAGGGCGATGTGAGGCTCAGTAGATCCACAGCCAGTAGAAACAGTAGAGCTTGTGCAGAGGATGTTCTTCTGCCTCGTCTGACGTTCTCGCCCTTTGTCTTTTTCAGGCTTGTTTCTTAGGTTTTGAACTTGCAATGAAGTTCCTAAACTGGATCGCACCGAACCTGTGATGAAGGCCCAGCGTCAGCTCATGTGTAAACTCCCAGGAACAGGACTTTGTAACACAATAATAATGTGTTTAGTAGTGCACACAGATTAAGCCTATCTAAAGAGATTTCAATGATTTTACAAAAAAATGCTTTCCTGTGGATTCATGTGGATATTAAGTAGATCATTCAGACCTGCTGATAATTCAGTGCAGAAATGTTGTGACGACTCTTTATTGGTGCCGGTCCACACACACACACACACACACGCAGACGGTCGAATGTTCTCACTCCTGCTTTACATGCTTTCTGATTTTTTTTTTTTTTTTTTTCATTGTGTTTTTTAATTATAAGATAAGGAGTGACCTGAACATACTGTGCCTTACCGTTTGTTATCTGTGATCAGATGCACATATCAGGGAAAAGGTGCATTTTGTTATTCTGTGTGTGTTCAGTCTGACAGCAATACACACCTTCCTGTTGGGTCACACTCCTTTCGGTGACCAGTGGTACTTTGCATCTGTTTCTGTTTGATTCATGTAAAATTACAAGGATAGCAATTAACAATGCCATGAATGTGAGCATGTATAGAAGTAAAGCTGGGCAGAATCTGTATTTAGAGACTAATGTGCACATTTTTGTAAGCAGATGTGTGTTCATTGTGTTTCTGTAATGATGTATCAAGTCTGACTTCAAAGATAAACATCACAAACAGTCCTCTGTGTGTTGTTCCTCTATTAGGTCATCAAGTCCGGGGGTATAATCCATCAGACAGCCTGTAATTACATGTGCAGTGAAAAGTGCCGGTCAATACTTTCCAACAGGCTGCTTTCAATAAAAAACAATCAATAACCTGCTCAATGTGAAAGCAGCGGGGACAAGAGGAGGATGCTGTGATAGATGTTTCCAAAATTTGTGGCATGGTCTGAAAGCTGAGACTAGATGTTTTGGGTGTGAATTAACTGGTCTACCATTTAAAGATTTCTGAGGATGCAGCTGTTTTAGAGGAACATTCGGCTTTTTTTTTTCTTTTTTTTTTTTTTTCTCCCTTGATCCTGAATGATGAGTAGCGTTGAGATTCCGGTGGGTTTAAAGGAGCTTCTGCAGGGATACGCTGTGGAGGTACTTCGCCACAGGCCTGCAAACCTGGCTGAATTTGCAGTGCAGCATTTCACTTCTGTTCTGGAGAAGCAAAAACACAACCAGCGGGCCAAGAAACAAACCAAACCTGCAAAGAAAGGAGTCACTTTTGAAAGTAATTCGAACGAACCTAAAAAAGATGAAGAAGAAGAAGAGGAGGAGGACACTGTTAGTGAGTGTTTAAGATGTTTTTTCTGTTCTGCAGCTTTATTTCCAGTTTATATTTAGTAGATGGATTTAATTCCCCACTGTTGTCTCTGCAGAGTGCACCACTGGTAAATACAACCGCAGAGTTTCAGGTCAGTAAATGATCATGGAGGGAATTTGACAGCATCATAACTTTAGTTCAGTATTTGATCCTGTTTGTCCTGCTGTAGTCTGTGCAGAGGCGTACAACCCTGATGATGATGATGAGGACGGTGACTCGGAGCCGCGGGTTGTACATCCTAAAACAGACGAGCAGCGTCGCAGGCTTCAGGACGCCTGCAAAGATATTTTACTATTCAAGACTTTGGAGCAGGTACAGAAATGTTCAGAGGTGGAAGTGTCTAGTTATAATAAAAAAAGCCATAATGATCCTCTTCATTTTCTATTTTTTTCTTATAGAATAGCCACTTTATTGTCACACAGAACATCCACAACAGTGCACATGAGTGAAATTTTGATGCAGAAGCTCACCATCGGACTAAAAAACAATAAGCATGAATTAGATGAGATAAAAACAACTTCAATAAATACATAAAAACTACAAAAAAAACCCCATATATATATATATATATATATATATATATATACACACACACACACACACACACACACGCATAAAAAGAGACAGAGAAAATTGGCAGCATTATTATGGACCCAGTATTGGACAATGACATGTTAAACAGTTTATAGTTAAGAAAGAAAAATAAATACTCCCGCCAGAGGGAATTATTGTAAATTTAAAAGTCTTATGTCTTGGGGTATAAAGCTGTTACAGAACCTGGCTGTTCTGGTTCTGATGCTGCAGAACCTCCTAACCTCTTATAGGCGGTGATAAAATCATGTAAAAAAAAAAAAAAAAAAAAAAAAACAAAAAAACAGGACTTTAACAAGGAAAAAAATGGTATAGCTTTACTTTAATTTTATTAAACTTTATTTTAATTAAAAAATGTTGTGGTCTGTTGTAATTTTCAGCCACCTTGATTCTTAGAATCATTCCAAAATATGCGAGTTATGTTATGAATAAGCAAAAAGTTGTGAAGATGAAATGTATAAACACACAAACAGGATGTAAAAGAGGACAAAAGAAGAAGTGTTTGATGGTCTACATTTACCATCAGAGTTCAGATAAAAGCTCTGACCACAGGCTGATGTGTTTTACTACACCCCTTCATAATAAAGTCCAGATATACACTCAGGCTGTTAAAAGTGGAAACACCTCATCTCTCTTGTTTCCATCAGTCAGTCTCATCTCGGCCTTTTATTACTGTTTAGACACACACACGTTCTGTTTATGTAGGAACTTAGGCAATTTAATGTAATGAAGATTTATTTAGATAGAACAATTGTATAAAAATATTAATGCAAAAAGCTTAATTGTCATCAGATTGTTGCTTTAATCACTGTAGATGCAGGTGAGAGGGTTTACAGTGACACAAATGGACTCTGTATAAATATGATTTATTTGTCAAAATGTTTATAATTTTTCTTCAGTGTGCCTCGGAAACACAAGGAAAAATACAAACTACAAAAATTGTTCCACTGCACAAATTTCTATTCACAGCAGGTCCATTTTAACTCCTTATGTGCATGTAGGTTAAATATCCTGTAAACCATGGTTTAGTGTGTTGGTGCATGAAAAATAGCACTGACACAGGTCAGTAAGTAAGGCATTTATGCACATTCTGTGTTTATTGTTCCAAAGATTTTCATGTTGCTGCCAAAGGTCAGAAGAAGAATCACAGATTGCTTCTACGTAGTGAAATATAAAGTACAAATAAGATGCATACAGTGTTTGTTTCCTCTAATGACAACTTGGATTTTTGATTCTTGCATGATTTTTTAATATAGTAGTAGTAATTATTTTATATTAGTGTAATTATCAAAAATTGTGTGTTACATTGTTATGTTAATGTCATTGTTATTGGTTTTAAATTAGTTATTATTATTATTATCATCATTATTATAATAAGATAATAATTACTATTATTTACGTTGAAAGCACGAGGAATAGAGATTGGGGGTAGGATTATATACGTTTATACTTCTTCCTACTGAATGTGGCCCCTGAACTAAAATGAGTTTGACGCCCCTGGTTTAGATGATCACATTCCAGTGGGTCCCACTGAAGTTCATGTGTTAGAAACAGCAGAATGGGTCGGAGTAAGATCTGAGCAAGTTGACAAGGGAAAAAATGATGATGGTCAAATTATTGTCTCAGAGCATCTTCAGATCTTGTCGTTCATTCCCAGTATATTATGAGTCTACCAAAAGTTTCTAAAGAACAACCACATCCCAACCAGTCCAGCATCTATGGGATCCGAACATTATTTCCACCTGTCTAATACTGTGAAGGTTCCCTTTTTCCACAAAACCAGCTCTGATCCAAGACCTAGACTCCACCAGACTTCAGAAGGTGTGCTGAGATATCTGACTATGATGTTAGCAGCAGATCCCTGAAGTCCTGGATGTAGACAGGTGGACCTCCGTGGATCAGATTTAGTTGGCCAACACCCGCCAGAGATGATCAATAGATCTGAGACTGGGATGTCCTTCCTTAGTCCATTTTTGGTCTGTACTAGCCACTGCAGACCAGGATCAAACAAGACCTGCAGTTGTGGAGATGTTCAGACCCAGTATCACTGTTGGTCAAAGCCACTCAGTTCATGACATTGTTCTTTTTGCTGTTTCCAAAACATCAGCTTCCACTAAATGTATCCAACCCAGTGAAACGTATCATAGTAGTGAAATGATCGATATTACTTCTCCTGTCAGTGGTCAGAATGTCATGGCTGATCACGTTATTATCTACTTTCAAGTGGAAAAAGTAAGGAAAACCTAAGCCTATTGATCATGAACAGCTTCTCAAACCTGTCGATGTTCTCATTTTCTAGATATTTTCTCTATGCTTTGGACTGTCACACATCATCAGCATCATCTCTAAGAAATGCCAGTGTTTTTAACGTTTCATTTACAAAAGATGATTGATAAAATATTGTAGATTAATGGTAATAAGGACCGTAAAGTCTCGGCGAATTCAGGTTTATCCAACACTGTGAGTTAAATGTCCAACAGGAGCAGTTCTCGGAGGTGTTGGACGGCATGTTTGAGGTGTTGGTCAAACCACAGGAGCACATCATCGACCAGGGAGACGACGGAGACAACTTCTATGTGATAGAAAAGTGAGACAACGCTTCTTAACTCTTTCGTGTGTAGCGGTCTCTACAGTGGACAGTTATTCTTCAGCTGTTCTCTTACATATTCACTGATGTTGTTGTTTTAGTTCCATATCAGATTACACAGTGGACACTTATGCATCATCTCATACACTGCAATTTATATCATTAGCGTAACTTTGTTGTTCTTGATAAACCTGATCTGCAGTAACATGTTTGAGTGTAAATTAAATGTTGATTGTTATTAGACTTTTTGAACAAAATGTTTTTTTGGGTTTTTTTGCATATTATCTCCATGAAATGAGTAATAACTAGTATGAGAGTATGTTAAAATGTGAGAAAACATCAGATTAACAGGATTTTAAATGATAATAATATAATAAATGAACAAATAATAAATAAATAGATTTATTTCACAGTTTTCATAAAGCATATTCAGATTCATATTACTTTATTAATCCCCAATGGGCAATTCAATTCACAGTTACCCCGCCTTATTGAACATCCCAACAAATAGGGACAAACAACAAATGCAAAACAATAAATATCAACATATGGCAGCCACATTCACATTCACCTGTCAGTGCCATAGAACAGTAACCAGGCAGTAAGTTAAGATCATATCAGTAAATACATGTTTTGTTTTGGGGTTTTTTTTGCTTCAAAGGTTAAATCAGGGGTGTCAAACTTATTTTAGATATGGGGCCACATTCAGTCCAGTTTGATGGCAAGTGGACCGGACCAGTAAAATAACAGCATAAAACCTTGTAAATGACAACTTTTCCTTTTTCTTTTAGTGCAATAAAAATAATATCCTTTACAAGCTATCCTTTCCACACAAAAAAAAAACAAAAAAAACTTACATTTTGTAAGAAAAATAGCAAAATTATGCACAATATTACACAAACATTTGGGTAACATGCAGAATATTGTTAAAAATTTAGCAACTTTTACAGTAAGTAAATACATCTCAGCTTAATATTAATACAACTCACAGATCCCAGTGGATCTACAAACACACAAACCATTTAGTAACAGGCAGAATAATGTTAAAATTGCAATAATTTTCTTTAGACATTTCAGGTTATTCACATTTTATTGTTAAATGTGAATATTTTCATTGTGCAATGTTATTTTTTTCCAAATTAGACCAAAAAGAAAATTTGTACTTGTCATTATTTATAGATTATTATGTTATTATTTTGCGTGCGATCACATTGGTTTGCATCTGGCTTCTAACTAACACGAGTTAATTCAAAAATTTATCCTGCGGGCCACATTGGACCCTTCGGTTGGCCGGTTTTGGCCCCCGGGCTGCATGTTTGACACCCCTTGGTTAAAGGCATGGTGTCCATCTGAGTGAATGAATGAAAAATAGGTTCATTTAAAAAAACAAAGATTAATTGCGGGTTTTTTTTCTTGGTACAAGAGAAATAAAAACACTCTTGATTAAAAAAAAAAAAAAAAAATCTTGATAAAAGTTCCCATAAATCATGCATGAAAGGGTTAATGATGTACCACCAACGCCCCATCAGTCGTAAACCAACGTCTCTTTTGTCCTGTTCTGTTCCAGGGGTGTGTATGACATTCTGGTGCTGAAGGACGGGGTCAATTTGTGTGTTGGAAAGTACAACAATAAGGGTAGTTTTGGTGAGTTGGCGCTGATGTACAACACACCCCGAGCAGCTACAATCATCGCCACTGAGGAGGGTGCGCTGTGGGGTCTGGTGAGTCTGAGCTGGAATGAAATCACACAACCTGAGGGAGGAAGTAAACATGGTACCAATAAAAAGCAGAATTAAAAAAAAAAACAACCTGGAGTCAACTAGGCCTGTAAGAAAATATCGTTTCTGCAATATATCGCGATATTTCATTTCATGATACTGTATCGATATTTTTTAGGGATTTATTCAAATGCCGATATAGCAGAAGTTCATTTTTTTTGTTTTTTTCTTTATTGTTTATATTCTATTCATTATTATTTAACACAGTTTTATTGAATAAAGGTTATTTGAATCATCCTGAAGGCACTTTTTACTGTTCGTCTGTTGGGATCGCACCAAAATAATGCTATGAACATTTGAGCAGGATCTGAAACTGTAATGACTGTAAAATATAATTTAAGTTTGAACAGGAACATTTTGTGATGTAGCATCAAATAAAAATGTTTAGTATTTGTGCATATTTCAGGTGTAATTCAATTCTTAAGGAAATCACTTAATCACTTTTTTAAAAATGGCCTTTTTAACAGTATCATGATATATCGTGATGTATCGTATCGTGATCCTAGTGTTGTGATTTGTATCGTATTGCCAGATTCTTGCCAATACACAGCCCTAGAGTCGACTGGGACTAAGTATTTGTACGTAACACTATGACAACATTTTCCTTTTTGTATTTTTTAAACTACTTGTCAGCTCTGGCAGATAAAATGAAAGCAACCGTCGCTTCTTTTTCAGGATCGAGCCACTTTTCATCGGCTGATAGTGAAAAATAACGCAAAGAAGAGGAGGATGTATGAGACCTTTATTGAATCTGTGCCTCTTCTGAATTCTCTGGAGGTTTGTCACAATAACACAACCTCTGTATGAATCTGTACTAATGAACCAAAGTGTTTATTTGATATTTTTCTTTTCTTTGTACTTCAGTCTGCAGCCCGTTCTCTTTGTGACCATTTTCTTTTCATTAGCTCTCCGAGAGGATGAAGATCGTGGATGTTCTGGGAGCGCGAGTGTTCAAAGATGGAGAGTGCATTATAACACAGGTGAAGTGTTTGCACTGGAGCAAATAAAGTCAGATTTTAAGTGAAATGTTGCAAATACAGGCACTAAATGTGACCCAGTGCCATCCTGTCAGGGGTCACCTACTTATTTAGCCTGAATGTTTAACCCTTTGATGCATGAATTGTGAAAACCTTAGTCACGCTTTTTTTTTTCCTCAGTGTTTTTATTTCTCTTTAGGCATGAAAAAAAAAACAATGTGATTGACATTTTTTGAATTAAACTATTTTTTATGGAGTTACAAAATATATAAAATATAGTACCTTTCACAGACAAAAGAGGTCACAAAGAACTGCACAGTGGGTCAATAAAATACAAATAAAAGCGCAGATAAAATACAGTCATAAAAAGAATAGATTCAAATAACATGTTGGTCATAAAACAACCTTAGTCTACTGCAGATTAAAATGCTTGGATATCCACTCAGCTGGATACCATGCATTTTATTTTTTGAAACAATATCAGAAAGTGATATACTTTGTGAAAACGATCAAATAAAAACATTTTTAATGCAGCTAATCTGATGTTTTCTCACATTTTTACATAGTCTAATACTAGTTATGACTCACTTCATGGAGATAATATGCAAAAAAAAAACAAACCTGTTAATTACCACTAACACTTGATTTACACTCAAACATGTTACTGTAGATCAGGTTAATCGAGAACAGCAGAGTTACAGTAATGGTATGAACATCAGTGTGTGAGATCATGCATGAGTGTCCACTGTGTTGGCTGATATGGAACTAAAACAACAAAACCCATGAATATAGAAGAAAACAGCTGCAGAATAGATGTCCACTGTAGTGACCGATATGTATGAAAGGGTTAAAAATAAATAAATAAACTGATCTGGAGCCACAAAAATATCATTCATGTTTTTCATCTTGATCAGTTCTCTATATTTTACCCCCTTGATGCCTGAATTTATTTCCAATTATGAAAAAAAAAAAAAAAAAAAAAATCACTTATGTTTTTGCTTTCAAGTAGATAGTAGTTTGGTTGCATTTTGGAGTGGGGGGGGGTTTGATGCGAATTTGCGAAAAACGGCATCAAAGGGTTTTAAAAGCCAAGCGACCTCTGTTTGTATGCGTGTGTGTGTGTCCGGGGATTCACACAAAATCCAGAAATCTGACTGCTGCAGTTTGTCATAATTATGCATTTTTGGTCAAGGAAGAGGCTAGCAAAATGGCAATATGATAGCACCAATATTTTGGAAGATATTAGTAGTTTTGGAACACAATAGCCTTAAGATCACGTTACTATGGCCAGAATGCTTTGGCGGTGACTGCTGGACAAATACGATACAACATGCAGGAATATACAACAACATAAAAACTACCAAAGTAAAGTATTCTCTGAGGACTTACTGGACCACATTTAGTGCCTGTTCATCTCCACTAGGACAGGGGTGTCAAACTCATTTTAGCTCAGGAGCCACATATAGCCTAATATGGTATAAAGTGGGCCGGACCAGTAAAAAAAAAAAAAAAATGTAGGACTATAGGAAAAAAAAAGTAGGACAAGAAATTTTGAGTGAAAAAAGTAAAATTCTGTGATGAACATGTGTACATCTATGAATTGCACTTGAGCATAACATGAATAAATAACAACCTGAAAATTATTACCAAAAATAACTTATATTATTATATTACGTCTTACTTGATCATTTATACGTATGGATCACAGTGGCTCCACAAATACACAAAACGTTTAATAACAGGCAGAATAGTATTAAACTAAATTAAATTCCACATACTTCGCTTAAGAGATTTCAGGTAATTCACTTTTTTTAAAAACATTTTTGTGTCATTTTACTTTTTGTTTCAGTGTAAAAAAAAAAAAAAGAGAGAAGAATTTGCAGTGTTCATTATATATAGGTTATTATGATAGTATTTTACTGCTCTGATCCACTTTAAATTGAACAGACCTACTATGATTTGAACATCCTTGATTGTTAATATCTTCAGTGTCATTTTTACATTTCACAAATTTATCCCAGGGGCCGGACTGAACCCTTTGGCGGGCCTGATTTGGCCCCCGGGCCCCATGTTTGACACCTGTGCACCAGGATGCTTGACTTTGCGGACGTGACCTTACTCTGTGTTTTACAGGGAGACAAGGCTGACTGTTTTTACATTGTGGAATCAGGAGAGGTGAAAATCCTGATAAAAAGTAAAGTAAGTACCATGCACAAGTAGTTTACACACAATGGAATATAAAGCCGAAATATTTTACCAGAGGTGCTTAAACTGTAAATGCACTTGTAACATCATAAACTGAATCTGTGTTCCAGACAAAGGCCGGTCAGCAGGACAACACAGAGGTGGAGGTGGCTCGCTGCTCCAGAGGCCAGTATTTCGGGGAGTTGGCTCTGGTCACCAACAAACCTCGCGCAGCTTCAGTGTACGCTGTGGGAGAAACCAAATGTTTAGGCAAGTCAGCAACAGAGCACTGTGTCTCAGTGGTTTCAGCAGTAGTTTCCTAAAATAGTCAATAAAGAACATCTGGTATTTCAGCTATGAGTTACTGAGCAGTGGGTTCAACAGCTTCAAACATTTTTCATAAAAGTCAATCTCCAAAAATACGTCCCAATCCATCATTTACCATAAATATCACAATGAGATTGTCTAGAACAGTGTTCCTAAACGGGGGTGCCCAGGAGGCGTTGGAACACTGTAGGGGGCGTTTGTAACAGGAAAGCTGGGGGGGGGGGGGGCACTGAGACAGAAACAGGGGGCGTTGTTCTGTATAAGGATCAATATTAACCAGCATGTTATGTCAATGGGGACATGAGGTAAGTCATCGTGGTACCAACCAACGTACACTAACCCCCTCCCACGGCAGGTTTTTTGAGTGGGGGTGTCAGAAGAGATGATGACATAGGTGGGTGTTCGTACAAAAAAGGTTGAATGAATAAGATTAACAATAATAATATCAACTAGAGAAGCACTTAGAGAGCGCAGACCTCCGCCAAGGTAGTGTTTGTACTTTTTTCTTTTTAAGGTGTTTGTACTGTCCTTCACTAGATGGCGCTGAATGGCCTCATATGCAACTCTGTGCCACCATGCTCCATCTCCCAATGATAAAGAATCCTTTAAAAATTCCTGGATCCAGATCACCTCCAAAATGTAATCATCTCTTCTTTGACCCAGAACGGACATATCCTGTAAATTTGATCAAAATCTGTCCATAATTTTTTGAGTTATGTTGCTAACAAACCCACAAACAAACAAACAAACAAACCCACAAATACTGGCAAAAGCATAACCTTCTTGGTGGAGGTAATAATAATATTAATAACACTAGTTTACAAGTAAAATACCTCCAGAATAAAATTAGTGAAACTTACAGGTTTGAGTCACTGTTAAAGAAAAATTAAGTCAAAAATGCTGGTTGGCTGTCGTTTCCAAGATACAGTCTGTGGTCAAAACGTGAAATTCTGAGAATGAGAGAATGGGTTTTACTCCAAAAGGAATTTTTGTCAGAGTTACTAGACGCATTTTTGGTCGAAGAAATCGAAATTATTATATAAGTGTGTACATAAACAATATATACTGCCCAGCCAAAACAAAGAAAGAAAGAAAATCACACATGCAATATTTAACTGCACCATCTTTGGTTTTGATTCCAGGAGACGTTCACTGTGACATATTTTTTGCCTCATAATGCTTACATAGCGCCACAATAAGGTTCATAATACTTTTTCCATCCATATTTGTATTCATTTTTTGATTATTGATGATGCAGAATCAGACCGCTGCATCAAGTCTTCTAACATCCTGAATTAGAGTCTGGACTTCCTGTTGTTTAATCCATGTGTGGAAATGCTGTCTGATTGTCCCTGAACCATTCTGTCACATACCTGATGATCCTGATCAGTCCTGTCACTGTCCAATCTGTTTGACATTAGACATGAGAGGACACTCACTGCAGTTAGAGTTCAATAACCTGTTCCAGCTCAAACATTATGAACCACTGCAGTATTTACCCATGGAAGGATCTGAACTATTTGCTGAATTAAATCCAGTGAATATTTCCTGGAACCAAAACCAAAGGTGGTGCAGTCAAATATTGCAGGTGTAACTTTATTTTTTGGCCGGGCAGTGTCTGTTCAGCAGTGATCAGTGGTGTTGACACTATGTTGCTACAACTGAGACACCTCCTCCCTCCTACCAAGCTCATGTCTCTGATCTTGACCAGGTTCTAACTTCATACAGTCCCTGTGCTAATTGTTTCAGCTGGAGTGTCCATCACTGGTGTGTTAAGCACCTTGTATAAATTTAACTGACTTGCTTTTGCAACTCTCAAACATGCTAAGCCCTCCATTAAAACTCTTGTCCAGGACATGAAAGACCCAGTCTGTGCTGATTTAAAAGGGATCTATTCCAATTATTTGTTATGTTTGAAGATTAATTTTACCTATCCATTGTTAGTTGATCTTAGCATTAGCTCGGAGTCAGTGGCTGGTGTGGATTTCCACACAGAGACAAGTGTCTGGCTCTATTACAGTGACTAAAGGAGGGAAATGATACAAGATGATGTGCCACATGAGCACGCAATTGGAATGAAGAGAAACAAAAGTCAAAGCGTGCAAAAGAAACGTACATGATGCTGTGTTTTAAATTTGTGAGGCAGCAAGGGAATGTTCCAGAGAGTCCTCCAAGTGTGATGCTGTCGGTTTGGAGAGCCCAACAGACTCTAAATGACTCAATTTGGCTCATCACTGTGTTTAATTTGGCTAATCACCAAGCATTCCCCTGGGCTATTTTACACCCAGAGCAACAGACTCATGTAATATACAAATGGCTCAAGATTTTGGCCCCAGGAGTGACAGAAAGAAAAGAATCACTGAAAAGAATATTCTCATAACTTAAACACAATTGAATTTTGTCAGTACTTTGACTTTCTGTACAAAGAGCCTGTTACTCGGCAACCCTACACAAAAACGGTAAACAGAGGAAGGAAGAAACAGGGAGGAGACTGGAAGCATGTGGCTGTGTGACAAGATGGTACAGAAATACACCATCTGGAGCAGTGAATGAGCACGAGAGCGAAGGAGGAAGATGAACTGGGATGAATAAATGAGAGAAGGGGGAGAAATGGGAAAAGGACCAGAAACTAAAACAGAGAGGGGGCCCAGACCGGACATCCTCGCATCTCACAGTCTTATCTCACTTGGCTCCCACTCTAATGCTCATACTAAGTTCCACAACTCCCTTTTTTCTCCCCCAGAAACAGCTTGCAGTTGTCTTTACTGCAGTTGTAAACTGTGAATTCAGATGAAAGTGATGATACTGCCTGGAAATGGCTTAGTGGATACAATAACTACCTGAATAAGTCCAACAACTGCTCAGCAATACCCCATAACTGAGGCATGTTTAGTATTCTTTATCGAACCCTTTGCACTCCTGCCAAATATTATCCCAACTCAAACACTAACAGCAAACACATTAATCACTGTGTGTCTGTGTGTGTGTGTGTGTGTGTGTGTGTGTGTGTGTGTGTGTGTGTGTGTGTGTGTGTGTGTGTGTGTG
>JAQQZY010000023.1:20966882-20984434 GCA_030068375.1 Ostorhinchus rueppellii
GTGGTATATATGCATACCTTTTGCCTGAAACTTGATGGGGCTGTGCATCTGACTTGGACAAAAAGAAAAGGACGACAGGATTGGGTGACAATATGCCCCGCCTCTAGCCGCAGGTGCGAGGGCCCTTTATCGCCGCTTGCGGCTTTAATTACTATTGTTGGTATTTTGTTATTGTTGAAATATATTGTATTATAAGTTATGCAGACTATCATTTGGATAGTTTAGAAATGTAATGTGGATCAGTTTTCCTAATCTGTTTTCTGTCAGTTATTTACATCATCAGGCTCTAAACACATGTTACTATATCAAGGAAGCAAAAGTAATGCGTTATGTTGTATAAATATGAGTGGGGGTGGGATTTAATAAGTTTTCTTCTTCCCATTCGTTTTTAAGGAATATATATTGACTATTTTGTTATTAGTGTACATGGCAATTGCCATTTTGTCTTGACCTTTATTAATGCATTTGCTCTGCCATTAGTTCCTTGTACACAAAAAAGTTTTTTCCTTCTGCTCAAAATAAATTAAATGAATGAATGTGTATGACACTGATCACACATATCTGATCTCAGACTATTTCCTCCTCATACTAATTTAGACATAATCTTAACCCACTACTTCATACTATTTGTGAATGACAACTTCAGAGGAGAGATACAAGTCAACATAGGTGGAATCTCTTTCAACAACTATTCTACAGTAAAGAAAAATTATTTACAAAGCATAAAATAAATATCTCACCTGATTGGAACCTGGATTGGGGATATTAATGATACCAGCAGCCAACTTTGCCTGCAAGTAGTTGATAAAAGCAGCCTTCAGAGCTTGGGTCTGGTTAAGGACGTCATCTTGGTCTCTCCCACATGGCAGAGCAAGGAGAAGACAGAACTCACTGTCACCCTGTACCAAAAATATTTAACGGATTTTGTAATGAAAAGCATATACATTGAAGACAAAAAAAAAAAAAAACTTAATTGAGAGTAAGCCCACAGACACCTACCGTCATTCTTCTGGCAACACTCTCTAGTTGTGAAGCCTCTAATCTCATTCTCTGGACAATTCTAAGCAACGCGCCTCCTTCTTGTAACGGCAGTGATCGATGAGCCAAAGCTTTGTTGCCACAGACGAAATGCAACTGGACTGCAGCTGTGTCGTTCTTCAGTGCCAGCAGGCCTTGCCACACAATGGGGTGTTTCTATTGAAAAGGGGGGGGGGGAAGCAAGTTTGTCATACCAACCCAGCTCTTGTTCAAAGCAACTGAATCTGAATACAGTTTCAGTCTTGTCTTTACCGTGAGCAACTGCACCATATTGACAGGTTGCGCCATCTTGCCATCTACTTTTCCTTGGAGGTCAGGCCCCTGAGGATTGAACCAAAAATATGTATTAAAATCAACAGCTTTTGTAATTTACAGAAATGTTTAGTGTCAGCTGCATTTCCATAAATTACTGGTGCCTAATGTAACAATCTCATAATAAAATAAAATTTTTAAGCTAAAAATGCTTTGCTGATACGATGATTCATAAACATAAATGGGGTAAGTAAGTTTTAATTGAAAATCCTTATGAAAGTCAGATATGATGCAAGGCTGTACTATATCAAATAGCATTAATTATCAAAGTGCATGTATTAAAGAGGCTACTGACTACAGATGTAGTTAACTTACCGTGGTTGGTGTGACATTCAGTTGTGGCTGGTTAAGTCCAACAGGAGTCGTCTCTGGAATTTGAGAATGGATGCCCCTTGGGTTTGAGTACATTCCTGAGTACTCTGGGAAGGAGCCGCTTGGACCTGGTGCCATTAGCTGAACTCTCTGTGGAGATCCCATTGCTGGTCCAGACTGCCGAATCCCAATCATGCTGTCCTTGGGTAGAGGGGAGTGGGGTCTCTTTGCCTCTAGTTGCTTCGTTATATCCTTGTCAGACACACCTTTAGGTAAAAGGTGTGCCTGTCTTGGTGACGATAACTGAATACTAGAGGGTGTTGAAGATGTAGGAAGAGTCTCTTGAATTAGTCCAGTATGAGGGTCTGCAGCTGCTCTTTCTTGGTGCAGCAGTACACGCATGTCTCTTTGTGCCATGTAAGATTCTAACTGGACGCCACTGCGTAATGGCCCACGAGGATCCGGTGGCATAGATTCTGGTTTTAGCTGTGTTGTAGATTGTCGTCCTGCAGCTTGGTGGAAGCGTCTGGCTTCTTCCTGTTCTCCCTCAAGGCCTCTCAAAGAGCCAGGGTTTACTTTGAGAACCTTGTCTCTACCAACAGATTGAGGTGAAGTGGGCCGTGGCTGCATCGCGCTAGACCAGGGAGAGCCAAGAGGTTCACTATGCATCCCATAACTCATTACAGAAAGAGGTGGCGTATTGACTCGAACATCTCCTTGGACAAGATGCCCCACAGGAATTGACTGGGTAACACGGTGGGGAGACATGCGCCCTAAGCCACCAGGCACGCTGTGAGGTGGCATGATAACAGACTGTTCTGGATGATGGACACCAGTGATGAACTGTTGCATGGCAGGAATACCAGAGGACAGCATCACTGTTATGCCTTTAGGTGATGAAGAGCCTATGGGTGAAGACACTTTGGTAAACGGAGAGTGTGGATGACCCGATTTACGTGGAGATCGTGGCTCCTGTTTCACCACAGCGAGATGTGAAGGCGCTCTGTCAGCTGCTGTAACAAATCCAACATGGTTGCCAGGAGGTGAGGGCAAATGGGGGCTTATGGCAGGACTTATAGCAGACGTCCAAGATGGTTTGGCACCATCTGCACTATGCGGATCAGCACTTTCAATTTTCTTTTGATGTTTTATTGGCAAATAGTCTTGGTGGTAACTTGTTCCTTGCTGGTTACCAACTCCCGGTGTGAGTCGCTTCACTACTCCTTGAACTCCAGATGGGTAAGTAGTTTCTATCTTTTCCAAACCGCTTTCTTGCTTAATAGACAAAGCCAGTTGTGTCTTACCAGGATGCCCATGATCTGTCTGTGGAGGACCCTTTTGAATTCCTGACTGAGAATGCCCATACATTTCTTGTTTTGTTTGTGGCATTGATACCAGCTGCTGATATTCCATATCACCAGCTGTTGCTTGTGGGATCTGACTTATTTTTGCACTAATCCGCTGTGGTCCCTCTGTTTTCTGGCCCGAGTGGCTCAATACTACAACCCCTTCAGATGTAACAACCCTGAGACCTGAGCATGATCCTGTGCCAAGAGCAGGGCTCTCAACAATAAAACGTGCAGCACTTCCAACCTCATCACCAACAGATGGCCCGTGGTATGACCCAGTGTCATCCTTGCTTTGTCTATAAGCTGGTTTGGATGAAGGCATGTCCACACAGGGATTGCTAATATTCATGTTTACTTTGTCCTCAGGCTCAGGTGGGTTGCAAACACGACTGATAACAGAGGTTGCAGTGGCAATGACCGAGATCACAGACTTGGTTTCCGGAGATGGCAGAGAGGTTGGTGTTCGAACAATAGATGGGGCTGAATGAGCTGGCATTCTACTCTCAGGTAATGGAGACTTATTTGGCACAACAGCTGGTGGAGTATTACTCTCAGCGGGGCTCTGGTCTCGAAGAGTGGAAAGATTAGTAGAAGCAGAACTACTACCCGACAATGAAATATTTTTGGGTTTCATCAGAATTTGTCTTAAGTCACTTGTACTATGATCAGCATCCACATTTTCAGACTCCGAGGGTAATGGCTGGCTCTCTTTGGGTGTAACTGGCATGACAGGTGACAAAGAGACTCCTGAATCTTTTGCCTGGAGCCAGTCTGGTGGAGAGACTGGAATTCTGCTGGTTTGAATGGATCTAACATTTGGCCGGTTAGCTAGTGGAGACAGGGAAGGTGAAACAGACTCATGTGGTACCTGCTGAAGTTTTGGACACAATGGACTCTTTGACTGGGGGTAAACAGCTTTAAGATGTTGAATCTGTTCTTCAGAGGGATTTTCCAACTCTGCTTTAACATCTGCAGACTTCACAATTGGGGGCTCTGGTTCTGACTTCCAGGTTGTGGGGGTAATAACTGCAGCAGTTGCTGCTGATGGTGCTGTTCCTGGAATTTCCTTTACATTAGAACCTGTGCTTTCTGCTGCAGAAGATAATTCCTCAGTTGTTGAATTTTCTTCCTTTACATCTTTTCTCATTTGCTTTTGGCCTTTGGCACGGGCCTTAGGTTTTACCTTGTTGCCCTTTTTGGGTGTGGTTTGGTAAAAAGGCCCATCCTGTATATTGGAAGCATTTGTGTCCGGCTCATCATCCTTAGGAGGCTGAACATAGCCCGATATCTCAGGCTCTGCAGGAGCATCTGCACTTAGAGGTGGTGCTTGAGATAATGATATCTCCTCAGCAGTAATTGAGCAAATAGCAGCCATGAGCTCAGTTTCACTTGCTGGATTGGAAGGTTTCTCTTCCTCTGGGTCACTTTTTACCTCTGTGTTTGGGATAGGTGATGTTGGTGGTTCTGTTGGAAAGGTTGGGTCTGTGAGTTTGGCAATATTCTCCACGGCCTGTTCTAATTCACGCTCTTGTGAAATTGAGTTTTTGGATGCATCCGTAAGTTCCTTTCTTTCCAAAGCTACATTTTCCATTTCTTCACTGATGGAGGCTGTTTTATTAGTACTGGTACACTTCGAAACCTGATCATTGTGGTCACCAGGTCTGACCTTTTTAGAAGAATCTTCTTGATTGCCAAGTTCATCTTCCCCTAACTGAAGATGGTCTTTCACCTCTGTGACATTGAGTCTGATTTTGAGATTCTTGAGTACAGGAGACTTGGGTACCCTTGTTACCTTTGTTTTCCCTTTAATAACCCTATCTTTTTCTGAAGTGGGCTTTTCCTCCAAGGGTGTGGAGTCCGTTTCTTTTTCATTTGATTTACTGTCACCAGCTGGATCACTTAAGTCTTTTTCTTTGCTCATTTCTTTTTCTTGTTTGTCTTTCTCCTCCTTTTTGTCATCAGCTTTAACGGTTGGATCTTCTTTACAGGAACCTGTTGAATCATGCAACATCAGAGTGTCTTCATATCTGAAATCCATTTCCTGATCATCATCCTCAATTACCTCAGTTTTATCTCCCTTCTTTGTTAATCCAGACCCTGAGGCTGTGGACATTTGATGTAATGAACCTTTTGTAGCCTGAGGGGAATGTTTTCCTTTTGACACTCTTGGAATTCGTTCACCACTTTCCGATTCATTTGAGTCTGTATCTTTTGTGTCTACTTTAGATTTTTCTGCTTTGACTGCTGAACTCTCCTCACCCTGTCTACAATTCTTAGGACGACGGCCGCGTTTAGATGTGGGAGGTGGAGCAGGAGACTCCTGTTCTATGTTTTGCTGTGTTGAATCTTTGTCTGTCCCACGCTTTCGAGCAGAGCGAGGTGACTCTGTTATTTCCTTCGCAGAACGGACTGGCGCATCATCAGCAACTGGGGTGGCATAAACAGATTTTACATTTCTTCGTCTTGCTCTGCCAACTGATATGCTCTGGTCCAACACATCAGGTTCTGAGCTATGAATAGGCGATTTGCCAGTGGACCTTGATTCAGCTCTTGGGGATGAACCACGTTTCAGCTTCTCCCGGTCAATCCGCTCACTCTTGCGTGTTGCTTGTTTCTCAGAGCTAGAAACAGCAGGAATTGGAGCAACTTGAGCAGGTGATTGTTTGCCCTTTTTATTCTTAATTTCTTTTGCTTTAAGTGTTTTCTGTGGTGACACTGGTTCTTCATTAACATCATCAGTGAGAACCTGCACTTTGCCATCCTGGGGTTTCTTCTCTTCCTCAGCTTCCTCCACTGCTGCTTTATTTGAACACTGTATTTCTTTCTTGCTTATTTCAGCATCGTCTACAACACTAGGGGTAATGGGACTGGTGGCTTCAGGCACTGGTTGTGTTATATATGATTCTGGCTCTGGTTCTGAACTGCTAACAAACTCATCATGAGAATCACGCTGACATGGCTGTTCTGTTGCTAAAGCTCTCACATCATCACAATCAATATCCAATTTCCCTTCAGATAGAGAGGGTTTACAACCATATTCTGTATCTTGTGCTGCTGAAGGTACTGGTTCAGAGTCAGATGTTATCTCAGTTGCTATGTGCTGTGTGAGCTCAACATGCTCAGCTGCTTTTACCTCCTGTTTTATATCTTCCTTTATGGTGGATGCAGGAGGACAGGGTTCAGGGGCTGAGTTCATTGCAACACACTTCTCTTCCACTGGCACTGGAGAAAGGTCTTTGACCAAAGGCTGTGTTTCAGAGATAAGAGTGAGCCGAGGCTCAGTAATCTGCTCTTCTGCAGGGCTGACTGGTTTCATCTCTGGCTCCGTAATGAATTCTGTTGTTTCAGGTGACTGCAAAGCTTGTTCTTCATTAGGTACTTTTTCCACTTTATTCTCATCAGTGTGGACTGGTTCAGTTTTTGCCTCCGTCAGCTGCTGGGTTTTATTCTTCTGCTGTTGCAGTCTCGTGAGCTCCAAAAATCGACTATGGAAAAGTACAACAGGCCCAGAGTCAAGCTCTCCATCTAAAGTTTCTTGTTGACCAGGAAGTTCATTTTGAGTTTGCTCAGGTTCTTCATGTTTGCGTTCAAGGTGCTGAAGTCGTCTTGAGTCCAACTCAAAAACTGGGCTGTGAAAGAAACGAGAGGCAAAAAGCTCCCTCCGTTCCGGTTCCTCTGGCTTAGGCTCTTCCTTCCTGTCATCAAGTTTGTCTTCAGATCCACTTCGAATCTTTTTCTTTTTGAGGTACCAGGAGGGCGTAGGTCTTGGTGTTGATTCAACTTTAACAGTATCTTTTCTGTTCCTGAGACTTGCAAAGTGAGTATCATAATCTAAAAATGACCAGTTGTCCTCCCTGGAGAGAGATTTTGCACGCTCAAGAAGAGCCTTTGTATCAGGTGTGATATGATCTAATGCATTGGAATAAAATTTGTTCCTTTCAAGATGAGCAAGTTTAGGGTCTGAAAATCTATCACTTCTTGGCCTTGCAGAAAAAGGAACAGATGTTGAAGGTACAGGTGAGTGGGGTTTGACCTCTCTGTCTTCCTCCGAGTCTGATCGTACTTCCCCAGGCTCCAAGTCATGCCAAATGCCATATTCCAGACGTTTCCTATTATGAATATTTTTGCTCAGACTTCTTGAGAAGTTCTGGTCAGGTAAAAAGTCTTGCTTAACTCTATTCTCCCATCTTTTTTGTTGTTCTTCTTCAACACTAAGTACAGGAGTGTTTGGCTTGTTTACTTGTGCATTATGTGTCCTTTTCACTAAAAGCTCCAGGTCTTGGTGAATTTTGTCATCATTTCGACCCAGCTCCTTCCGAGAACAACCTACAAAGTCATCATCAGCCTGGTGAGAAAGGTGCTGATGTCCTGGAGATGATGCACTATTCCAGTCCGGATCTTCACTCTTTTGTCTAAACCTGTAGAAACGTTCTCTCTTCATCCCTGTGTCAGTATCAAATTGGTCCAATTTTTTGAATTTGTGAGATGGGAAATTATCTGTGACATCCTCAGGTGGTTTACCTACTTCATGTACAAGACTGCGATGTTCCAAGTCTTCAGATTCACTTAGTTGGGGGCTTCCTGGTTTTTCAGTTTTGTCAGATTCCCGCTGTTGTTGTTGCTGATGCAGCCTTCTATTTTGCTCCATTTGCTTGCGGTAACTCTGAGAAAGGTCAATATCAACGTGATCTTCCTTGTTTTTAGCACTTTTGTCAATATCAGCAGCTTGAGCACTAAACTTGAAAACTCCGTGTTCTTCTCGTGTACTCCCTTGATCTGCATTTCCCTCAAGAGAAAATCTCCTAGTTGACGTGTGTCCTAAATGTCGTTTAGGCTCAAGCAGGTCAGAAGACCCCTCAGTTTTCTCCCTCTGTCCCCTAAACTCTTCCTGACCATCCTTTTGAGCAGCAGTTTTATCAGATTTAAGTCTTGAATCTCTCCGTTGTGAATCTTTGTGCTTGTCAGCATCAGTCTCTCTGACATACGGACCACTCGCACCAAAGTCAGAGGACGGATTACCTTCCTCCTCCTCAAGTCTAGTCCTCTTCTGACGAATAGCTCTTCCTCCAGATTCAGCAAAGCGCCTTTTTCTTGCAGCTCTGCGATCTGACTCCACTGAAGAATCTTTCCCATCATTTGCTATATCAGACTTTGGATGTTTCTTAAGTCGATTTTTTCCATCCAAGTCTAAATTGTCACCTTTAGTCATATCAGGTCTTTCACTTTTCACAGTGTCATGATGAGCAGTTGCTAACTGATTTCCAGTTAGTGAGTCTCCTTCCGCTTTATACTTTGGCCTCTCATGAGCATCTTGATCCAACCCCTTTCCTCTTCCAGCCCCATCAAAACTCATTTCAAGTTCTGGTTCAGGTATTTGGTTTGATGGGGACGGTCCCTTGATTTTCCTTGATTTAATCTTTTCAGTTTTGTCTTTGTCCCCTTTTTCTTTTCGTTTTGCACGTTTTGTTTTCTCGCTGCCTGTTACACGGTCCGGTTGGGTGCTCTTCTCTGTCTTGTCACTTTTTGAAGCATG
Organism: Ostorhinchus rueppellii; assembly: GCA_030068375.1. NCBI lineage: Eukaryota > Metazoa > Chordata > Actinopteri > Kurtiformes > Apogonidae > Ostorhinchus > Ostorhinchus rueppellii. Next base: position 20,975,427 of record JAQQZY010000023.1, read on the forward strand.
TTCTAGCAAGGTCTTTTCAGATTTGTCAAAGTGTGGAGGAGACAGTGAGCTCACACTACCACTGCGTTCAGAGGACTGGCTATAAACCCGCCGTTCTGAGTCTCTGGGAGCACGGTCAGATGGTGAGGGTGATACTGTAGGAGTTATAGGTCGCCGTGGGTGAGAAGGACTCCATCTGCTACGGTCAGCCTCAAAACGTTCACGCTCTCTTTCTCGCTCCCTTTGAATATAGGTGTATTTTCGAATGTCTTGCTCAAAGGGGTCTCGGTAGTCCCTGTAGTCTCTTGGGTCTTCATGGTAACGTGGGTCAAAGTGATCCCCCTGGTAATGCTCCAGTTCAGGGAAGCGGTCTCTGCTGCGAGCAGCATAGTCTCTACGGGCATCTTCAGGATAGAGACCAGGGGTACGTATATTCTCATAGTAAGCCCTCTCTGATGGAAATTCATGGTAAGGAGGTCTGCGATCCTCTCTACAGAGGGAATACACACAAAAAACATAGAACAGTAAATTCTACTGACCTGTCTTTAAGATTATGAACATTCAAGTTCTTGTATTTCTGAAGCACTTTTACTCGATTTTTCTGATGCAATAACCATTTCACTGAGTACAGCATTGTCACACCACAATTTAAGATTGGTGAGATGAACATGGATGGAAATGTGAACAATTTACCTTCGTTCAGGAGGAATTTCATAGAAGTCTCTAATGTCTTGACCTGATGCCTGCATAGACCTGTAGAAAGCCATTTGACTCTCTTGACTTGCAAAATCCACCTGTCACACAGAAACATAAGTAGCATAAGTGATATAACTAAGTGTACTCATAAAATTACATTACAAAAAAAAAACAAAAAACAATACATCCAAAACTTTCAAATTTACCTTTATTTTGTTGCCACCAATTTTCCAGCCTTTAGTCTCCCGTACAGCTGCCTGAGCAAAGTCTGTGTTATTGTACAAGATGAGTGCCATCCCTTTCAGTCTATCAAACACCACCTGAAATAAATACACATTTTATAAAATGAGATCTGAAAAATGACACCACAAACAAAAGTATTTAACAGTAACAGAAAATTCCTTACCTTGACTACATGTCCGTAACGGCAGAAATGCCGTGTGAGGTATTGTTCTGTAATGTTGGTTGCCAAACCATCAAGCCAGACACATGTGGTGGGCATACTTTTTCCAAAACCAAGCTGTAAATAGATAAGGAACCATAAATAACATAGCCACTTGACTGAAAGCATGAATAATACTATTGCTTACTGTAAAGACATTACCTTTAGTCTGTTGCTCCCAAGATATTCTCCATCCATCTTCTTAATGGCCTTGCAAACACTTGCAATATCTGAATACTGCACAAAGGCATACTGTGGGACTCCATTTACTTTTTTGATGTCAATGTCCTAAAAAGAAAATACAGCATAATTACACCTTCAGCACATTTTAACTAGGTCATTTTATTTGTAGATTAAATTAAAGTTGACATGAATAACTGTAAATTCAAAATATTCTAATACTGCTACAATGATAGTCAATCTTTTAAAATAAATATTCTAGTACAAATGGCAAAAATGGCAGCTGCTCAAATATGAGGATTTGATATTTTTGTGTTTTGAGATAGTGGCTGAACAAAAGGTAAACTGAAATCACCACATTTAATCAGGGAAATAATCAATTATCACAATAATAACAATGTTAACTGAAAATGAAAATACCCATTAATTATAGTTCTATACAATCAAATGGTAACATACCACAATTTCTCCAAAGCGCTGAAAAATATCAAGAAGCTGTTGATAACTGGTTGTCTTCTCAAGGTTGCCAATAAAGAGTGTCCTTGTGGCTTTGGGATGGAACTCATCAATCCGCCCATCCAAAGGTCTGAACTCATTTTCACTCTCCGTTTCTGAAGGAGGAGATTAAACTATAAATATCACGGACATCTTAATAAACCACTCAGCAATGAATATTATATTGGGTTGGTTATCACATACCAGGACCATTCCAGGCAGTAACTTCAATAAGCATGCCAAAGAAGAGCTTTCCTTTGGAGACGTTAAGGGCTTTCTCTTGATCTTCTTGTTGTCTAAAGAATACCAAACCATAACGGTCCTCTGATGCTCCATGGATCTGTACTGAGGTGACTTTCCCATGTTTCTTGAATTCATGGAAGAGTCCATCTTTTAAGCTTGTGTCTATAAAGAGTAAAACAAATCTAATTTAATTTCTTAACCTCCCTTCAAGCAAGTTTTTACTGGGAAGCAATGCTTCCAGTCTTCTTTCCCCTTCTACAGCTTTCCTCTTTTGTAGATTCCTGATCAGAAAACTGCCGGCTCCAGAGATAGTTAATTAAACATCATGGTCAGGCTTGTATCAGCAATTGTTTTTCTTTTTTTTTTTTCTTAGAGCCAGCAGGAAGCTCATACAAAAAAGAAAAAAAAGCTTGCATGATGCTCTGCTACTTGTCGGCTTCTGTGCCCTCTCCCTATTATGCTGCCTCTTGGCTAGGTCATCAGTGTAAATAAGAATTTTTCACCAGTTACTTCCATTCTAAAATGTATTTCACACAAATGACTGAGTGTTAAGTGAAGCAATAGCAAATAGACTTACAGGAAGCTTAATTGTAAATAGGCTACAAAACTGTGCTAGTAATAGTACTGTGAAAATACTAGAAAAAGAATGACCTCTATACCAGTAGGATTACATCCAACGCTAATCTCCAAAAACATGTGATTTGTTAAAGAATGCAGGCTTTTAATGAGACTCAGAGGACAAAATCAAGATAGAAAAAAGGAACTGAAACATGATTTTTACAATCACAGTTCAAAATGCAGACATGAATCTTTTAACTGCAGTGATGCAATTTAAAATCTTGTTTAGGACAGATGTACCCTATAAATGTGTGTTAACCTTAGAATTTACAGTTTGGTTGACATAAAACCTATTAGACAAGTAGAAACTTACCTGTAGATCGCACAGGTAGATTTTGCACTTTAATTCCAAAGCTCCTACGTGGTTCATCAGAATCAAGCACAAGAGAAGACTGAGGAGGAGCATGTGTAGCCGATGACTGAACAGAACGCGCCCGAGACCCATCACTTGAGCTGCTATTTGAATCACTGCCATCACAAAGCAAAGCACACAGAATAATGATCAGAAATATGTTGTTACCAATGCATTATTTGCTTCTACACTCTTAAGTAAAGTACTTTTTCTCCTCGTAAGCAATACGCAACAATAAACCTATTAATGATTGCGTTAAATCAAGATCAAGTCGAACCTGCCACTTCCTGTGCTGCTCGTGCTGCTGACAGAATCTGAGCTTGAAGATCTGCTACGGGATTGAGATCGTGGGCCTCTCCCAGGGGACAAAGGAGCTCTTTTAGGGGAATGAGAAGTTTTGGGGGTTTGTCCTGTGGTCCGCTGAGGGGAAGGGTGCCTTGATTGTGAGGAATGAGATGATCGACTTCGGCGATGATGGTAAGTTCTATCAACTCGTCTTCCTCTGTCATCTCTGTAGAGGTCACGTCGTGTGGCATTGGTAAGCGTAAAGGGATCTCGAATTCTAGAGTCAAAATGTGGGTCAGAGGCCTCAAAGCTTCCCCCGATAGCACTGCTTCCTGGGCCGGCAGTGGCAAACATAGAACGTTCACGGTAATAATCAGCATTGTAGTGACGCTGCCTGTCGAAAGTGCCACTGCGGTCGTGGTGTCCATACGGGCTGTGATCATATGCACGTTCACGGCTTTCTGAGCTACTGTGAAATAAGAACAGGGTAGAAAGAGGGGAAAGAGTTATGATGAGATTAAACGGTGAACGCAAAAAAAAAAAAAAGTTAGCATCAAAACGCAGAACAGTAAAAATCCAAATGCCTACAATAATAATGTCCTCAGCTAAGAACAGGCCAGATGAAAAGTGCACTAACATGAAGTAGCATAACACTAAACACCAGGGACTATATATGAAAATTCATTTTATGTAGGCACACAGGAGCTCAGCATTTGTACCAATATGGATGTTGTCTGTGGTGTTGCTCCTGTGCAGTACCTGTCAATAGGCCAATAAAGGACTAGCCTATTTCTTTGGACCAGCTGGCCCTAACATTATAACACAAACAATGTTCTGTTCTTTCATCTTTCTTTCCATTTTACAATCTAAACAGGTCTATTGTATTAAACAATGCTTTTCTAAACAGTCTTTTTAAGAAAGACATTTTTGGCACCACAGAATGTCCAGGTTATTTTGTTTTGAACTCTACTGCTGTCAGACAAATTGAAAAGGAGGAGAAATATAGGAAGTTAACATTTTAAATACAAAACTAGATAAATATGGTATCGATCTAAAATGCCAGATAAAATTCAGTGCACTTAATGTCAAATCAATACATGGCAATGTTTCCTGAGTAAAGAATCAGTAATAAACACAAAAAACAACTATGATGTATAGGCATTTAATTACACGTACACTTTTCTCAGCTGCATCTATCAATGCATTTTGTCCTACAAGCAGTGCAAAACCTAAAATTATACAAAGCACTAAGGAAGGTTAGAAAAGGAAATATGCAGAGGGCAAAGCAATACCAACCTTTTGGAAAGAAGTTACCGAAACTAATCCAAATAAAATCTAGGTGGTCAGAATGTGAGAGCCCGAACGAAAAACCAAGGGGGAAAAATCAATTGATCTAATTAGTCAAAAACGGTTCTCTGGATTCATACTGCACGTTATCTTCGAATACTGTTGAGAATCAGGCCAGCAGATAGTTGGTGTATAATCCACACTTAGGCTACTTTATTCTTGATGGAAAAAGGGAAAAAGAAAACCATTGAAATGGAGCCCTTTATGGATTTCAGGATATATGGAAAAATATAGAAACACAAGACTTTAATAAATAAACATGAACTGAAAAAAAGATCAACTTGAGGAGCACATTCCAGGTTGACTACATGAGACAGTTGATGCTCAAATGTAAAGTACATCCATCTGGATCAGTCTTGTCTTGTTCCAAAACTTAATGTTAGGGGGGAAAAAAATAAAAAGACAAAAATGTATTCCATTGGTTTGATGTACAGTACTTTTACGGTCTATGCAGTTTTGTACGTTGAAAAACATTCTGATCACAGCATATAAAATCCCAGCTAATGGGCATGACATAAATCCACAAATCCAGTTGTTGTGTGGACTGGAAGGCTTCATCTTCTTGCAGCTTCAAGTGACTTGGAAAAATGTGTCTTCAGCTCTCTGTAGCAAATGTGGAGTTCTCTTCTTCTCACTGCAGATGCAGATGTGTTACAGCTACATCCACATTTGAATAATCCACACGAAAGGACAGCTACACCTATCCATACTACGGTCCACATCAGTACATCCAACATGGGGTATCCTATTGCATACATCCAAGAGGATACATCCCAACTATGCACTCTTCATAGATCTTCATGGCCCTCAATCCCAAACAAGAATAGCTCCACAAGTGTTACCGGCTAGATGCTTGGATCCTCGGTTCTCTTCCAATCTTCTTGGAATAGCTTCCGTAATTTGAGCAAAATGTTATTGTACACTCTTGATCTTGCCCTACAATGACTGAGAGCCTTGGAGATTTCAGTGCATATCAGTTTTCTCGTAGTCATAGTTTTTCCATCCATTTGCTTAAAACTTAAATCCAGAATAGGTTGTATCCAGAGATGGAAAAAATGGTAAAAGTACTCCCACCATCAGATGTTGCCAAGAGGAAAAAAATAAAAAATGACAACCGAAGATGGGAGGTCCATGAAGTAATGATATTTGAATTGTGATAGGGTCTTCAAGGAAAAATGCATCCTTCAACACCAAGGATTTACTTCCTGATTCAAGTAATTCCACAAAAAAATAAAATGAAGGTTAGATCCCAAGTTTACGAGAAAATGCTTAAAAATCCGAAAGCTCCCTGGGGTAGTTTCCCGCAAAATGTAATAAATCCAAAACTCACCAGGATATTCCTCACAGATGTAATATCCAAACCAGATGTCAAACCTTGAATTATAGTTACCTCACCAAATGATAATATGTAGTTAATTACTTAGATCCCATGGGCAAGGCGAGTCAATTATGATGATAAGTGGAACGATCCCTAGATTACCTTTGTGAAACCCCACATGGGGAGGGGGGGTCTATCCCTGATGAACAACCCAGCTATCTGATTAGGCTTTACACCTATCTGTTACCTACATTCCCCTGACTTGAACGGGGAGACCATGTCCACTTACCCATCTATTCTCCGTTCATAACGCCCCTCTCTGGTGTGAAGGGACACAGGTGGGCCAAACACTGGACCAACTGTTCCCCTAGAGAATCCTGTAACATCTCGACTGCTCGAGGGGGAGCTGTCTTCAAGGCCCCGAACAGCGCTCGGGACTGACCCAGGTTCATTGTAGTCAGTCCGAAGGTCCCTGTCTCCCATCTTGTTGACTGCATTATGAGCCTTCTGAGCACTTTTAATATCCACAAAATCCACAAAGGCTGCAACACCACCCTCTGATCCCCGCTTTCGCAAGACTTTAACACTCTCCACGCGCCCATACCTGAGGAAGAGGTTGTGAAAAAAAATAAAGCAAGTTACACATTTGACAACTTTAAACAGGTCAGGTAAAATAGTTTCAATATTTATATGAGAACAAGAAAGGCAAAAAAAAAGGCAATGGACATCTTAGATAAGCCTATGACATTCTAACTAAATGTTCATGACATTCAATTATTATAGTGGACTATTTTGCTTTGTGTTATGGGCATGAGGCAAAGATATTTAAATAATACCGTTTTTCCAAACGTCCTTCTGCAGCCAAGCACATGCCTATGTGTTAGCGCTCGATAAGTAGGCTTTAATAGGGCACAACACTATTTACAAAAGAACGAAAAATTCCATTGCCACTTTATTGCGACGAGATGCAATGTTTGTTGTTGAGACCCGTGTGACCTTTGAGTTACGTAGGAAATGATAACCACATATAACGTTACACAGCTATAAATGACTTCTGTGAACACGAGACAGCAGCGTTTACGATGTTGGCTGTCTTTAACTTCAAGTGCTTACTTATAGCTGGTTTGCATATGTGTAACTTGGGCTAACTGCTAAATAACACCATGTATCTTCGTGGGTTTTGCTGTATATTTAGATTAATGATGGCTACCGACATCAGGCAGCTCAACAACTTGCTAACAGTTGATTATCAGTACACTATGATCGCTTCAAGATTTAGTTAGAGTTTCTCACACACGCATCTTTAAACACCTCTGATGGTCAAAATGAGATGGTCAGTATATGTCGGACGTTTCCAGAGGATGAAACGATATAAACCATCTCATGCTGTGTGACCAACTGTCCTGCTAACATTAGCTGCCTTTTGGCTTCTACAGATCATGACAACGTCTTGACTTCCCACAAAATGGTTGGTTGGTTGGGTGGTAGCTCGGTGGCTAACGAACATAGCTAGCTATTTGCCTCTTGGTATTAGCAAAAGTTAGCTAAACATTATAAATAATGGGTATTTACGGAAAAACAATAGTTTTCAGTAGGATATTCTTTTAAAAATATCACCGTGGTGCACTCTAACTCATGCAGTACATTACGAAGCCATATGGGAAGTAAAAGTTAAAAATGCTAATGTTAGCTTTGTTAGCATTAGTCGCAGGCTTCCATGGCTACCAGCTAATGTTAGTACTGCACCTAGCCCGCGCTACTTCACCAGCGGAGGACCCCTCTTGCGTAACATACCGTTTAAAATGCTCCACAATTTTCTCCTCTCGGACATGTTCGGGTAAATTTCCCACCCAAAGGTGTCTGGTTTCCCGAACCATCTTGCGATATTCTTCCCCCCTTCATACACATATGATCCGTTACGTTCCTAATCCTGCCGGTCGGAGGTCCGCCTGAACAAAATGAACGACGCTGGACTCCGTGAACGTTGTGGGCCCGGCTGCCTTCTGGCCGCTTAGCTTTAGCTGCTGCGTCCTCGAGCCACGCACACGAACGCGCCTCAGCCTCGCACCAGATGGTTTTGGGTGCGCGCTGCTCGACCCCGAGGTTGACGAGCGGAGCACGCACGAGAATAGAACTCGCGAGTTTTTACCAGGATCAAACGACAGCCAGCGAGATTTGAGTGCACAATTTTTACATGGATAAAGTAGTGTTGATGACTAGTAAATCGAAATACTTGTCACTATCTCATATTGTCATCAAAAGTGGATGTGTTTTTCATTAAAATTACTAAATAAATCAGTTTGTGTCGCCTATAACTTGACGATGTGAAGTATCCTTTCATTTATTTATTGAATTTATTTATCAATTTAAGAAAATGTGCAATTAGTGTAAAATTATAAATCGGCTAACAACCTTGCTTCTGTTAAGAAAAAAAATCTAATATTTTATCCATATAGCACATCGGTAAATAGGTTGGAAAACATATTCAGTGAAATAACAAAACTCAAAGCAGCCTTTAAATTGCTGTTATCTTAATTAGTCCCCACCCCCTCACCCCCATTCATGCAATTCTGAATAGTTTGGGTCCAAAAGACTAAATAAATAAATAACATAAAACAATGAAAGGTTATAATTCAGCTTCTATATAATACTGATGAAATTTTCCAGGCCTTAGTTTATGTTACTCCACTCATTGCACAAACCGACACAAAGGACTATGTGTGAATGTAATTAATAGAACTCAGCTTCTCTAAAGTTTCAATCATTTATCAGAAGTGATTAATCAAGTAAATAAAGTGCAACTAAAACATTTGTAATTTGTGTACAAGGCTTTTACAGCAGTTTTAGTTATGCATTTGTTTAAAAAAAATCCCTGGAGAGGAAACAGCTGCCTTTAAAATTTGGATATATGATCAGAAACAATTAATAAACTTTAGACTCCCTGATATTGGCCCCCATCATTAGGAACACTGAAAACGCAAATCAGAATAGTAGGTCAAATATATGCAGACTTCCCATACGTATGTGTTAAAACATACTGTCTACTATATATA
>JAQQZY010000023.1:20985473-20998439 GCA_030068375.1 Ostorhinchus rueppellii
ACAGGTCTGAAATCATTGTTGGCAGTTTTCTTGTTAATACAAAAGACAGTATGGGTCCAGTGAAAAATATCTTTACAATTAAAATGCAAACATGATCACATTCACATAAGATGCACCTTCAAATGTTGATCAGACATATGATATTATTTCTTTATTGAGATGAACAGGTAGCCTTGTGATTTCCCTTTAAACATAAGTTCATTATATCCCAATGATCACAAATTTGTCTCATGCTATACATTCTATCCAGTGAAATCAAAAGATATCCTGTTATAAATGTTCTTTTCAGAGTTCTGCAGTTCAATCAGAAAGCATGATTGCATAAGTTTGTTTGTAATGTTTCTCACCAAGTTCACAATGAAACTGTATGATTACAATTTCTTATTTAGTGTGATCTAACATAAGTTGGCGCATTAATGTAAATAAAATATATTAGTTAATTTTTAATGCAAAAGGGATGTTTTTTAATGGTATGAAGAGTTAAAGTGGTGAAGGATATGTATACTGATTTAGATTATTTAGAGTAGGTTTTTTTTCCTGTTGCATAAATATATTTGGTGCATTTTGTAGCATTTATAGAGTGCAAAATCATCAAGTATAAAAGAAGAGTAGGTAATAGAAAGCATGACATATTGTAAGAATAACCATGTTTACTTGTTTTGTAAAAAAAAAAAAAAAGTCACTGCACAAGAGAAGTCGACTCCCATCTTCTTGACGCTGGAAGTGTAGTGTTAGTGCTGCCCAGAAACCAGAGTCAGATGGCAGGACTTACAAAGCATCCTCCCATCCAGAGGGTAGCAGCCATGTTCATTTGGTTCAGGTGAGAGCTGGATGACACACACCTGCAGATGACATGAGGATTAAAGTGTGGCTCTATGCGTGTTTTCTGTTTTGACTAATCACTGTCTCTGCTTACGTCACATCTGTAGCAGTCCTCGTGGTAGGAGTGGCCCAGACATTCCACTGTGTAGCTATCAGTACCATCTTCTTTTGGAATGATTAGCTGGTTACAGGCATTACACTTTGGTGCATATTTCCTTGTTGAACAAAATTCAATAGTAGATAAAATGTTAGATTCATGATTACAATTTCAAGTATCATATTTCTTTACTTAACACTTAAGACCAAGAACTGTTTTTGTGTCGACTTCCAAATACATTTTTCTCTACATGTAATCTTTCCTAAATGATTTATCACCATTTATTATAATACCCTCCTCTAAATTTACATGTTTTGGTGAAAATCAATCTGTCTTCCTATATTTAATTTTCTGATTGTATAGATGTTCAAAAAAGCTTAGCGCAAATTCAAATCTTATATCAAAACAGAGAAAAACTGAAGAAAAAGTGACTGTTTCAGAAAAATATATGATTAACTGAATATCAAAACAAGTGTCTAACCTGCTATCATTTGTCAAACTACATGGGTTTTACTGGTGAATCAATGTTGCAGAAAATGACGGTGTTTCCATGTTCACTAGAAAACCTCTGATGACACTGAAAAGCTGAGAAACTACATGTTATCGGAACTATTTAGATTTATCAATAAACTTACTGGTTCGAAGGTGATTAAATATTTGTATATTTATAGATGTTTTTCGGTCTTTGAGGGTTAATTGTTATTCTCTACTCTCTCCTGCTCTGAAACTGTCTTCGCTGTAACCTTCATACCTGTAGTAGTCCTGGAGGCAATACACTTCTCCAACTTCTCCTTGTGCAAATCTTTGTTCTCCAATTTGTTGTTTACATGTTGTGCAGGTGAAACATGTAGGATGGTAAGCTCGCTCCAGTGCACGAATCACATGATCTTTGATGACCTCGCCACAGGCCCAGCAGAGCTCAAGACTTGCCTGAGATAAAGGGTATCGATATTAGATGAGGAAACAGAAATATTTCATTTCTGCTGTTTTAAATTAATGACTAAAACACATTTAGTTTGCAGCATACACTGAAAAAAGTAAAACCTTGAATCAACTTAAAAATTCTTCTTCAATAGGTCACACAAAAACATTCGCTGAGTGAACCAAATTAAGTTAAATTAAATGTATTCGTTATTTTATTTATTGTAGTTTAATTTGGTTTACCCAACTATTTGTTTTTGTTTTTTTTAATGTGTGACTCATTGAAGAAGAATTTTAAAGTTGATTCAGTATTTTACTTTGGTGTAGATTTCATGGAAGTACAACGCTTTCATCCCCATCAGTGATCAAAACACATAGTCTGCATAAAGAAGACTCAGGCAGACCTGTTTTAATTAACCCTTACAGAGCGAGAACTGTTTTTGTGGTAAATCCAAATAAATTTTTCATCTACATTAAACTTTCTGTAAATAATTTATCACCATTTATTATAATTTTATCCTCTGTATTTCGCAATTTTCTGTGTATCAGGCATTTTCCTATAATTGATTCACTGTTCATGCAGATGCTTATAAAAATAGTGTAAATCCAAATGTTATTACAGCAAAAGTTACCTTTTCAGCACAACATATCATTAAATGGACATAAAAACAAGCACTACAACAACTGCCATTTTTCAAAATATACATTTTCTTGGTAAATCAATGTTGCAGAAGATGTTGCATGATGTTTACTGTGGATCCTGTGAACGTCCAAATGGGCCACACCTGATGACGATGTAAAGCTGAGAAAGTTCACTTTACCTGAATTATTGGAATTTATTTGATAGAATTAAAGGTTCAACAGTTATTAAGCATGTTAGACCAGGAGATGCTTTTGGTTCCTGGTGAAGGGTTAAAGTGTGTTTGGGCTTTTGTTGTTTTCAGAACCAAGAACAACATTTGGAGAAAAGCTGATAAGGAGATGAAGTATTTTAAAGTAAATAAAAAGACCTCAGTGCCTTGGCTTTACTCCATCATATCTCAGGCTGTCATCTGAGTTGAGGATTTCGTCTTTTCTTTCACATAAATTAAATACATTTACAATAACAACTGACAGAGAATAAATCAGTTCATAAAGCAGGAACCAATAAATCCAAATCCTGGTTGTGTTACTTACATGTGACTCAAATCAACTTGTCGATGCCTTAAAAATGTGTTGCTTTTGTTTTTACATAAGTTAAGCTTGAATTCAAGTCTATTTAAAGTTATTTTCGGTGCAAACCTATAACTGCTTGGATCATCCAGAAACTGATGTACAAAAAATGTAAAACTACAATGATATTTAACAGTAGAGTAATGTTAAACATAAATAAATAAAGGGAATAAAATATAGTATTACATCTGTATTTTCAGCTTTCATGACATCCTTTACCTGGTAGCAGTCTTCACATAGAGGGATTCCTGACTTGTTGTAGTAGTGTTTTCCAGCCAGAGGGATGTGACATGACCGACACTGGAAGCATCCCTCATGGTAAGTCCTGTTTAAGGCCTCGATCGCTGGTTCAGAGAGAGCCACCGGCTTCCGACAGAAGCCGCACACCTCTGTATTGTAAACAGAGATCAAATGTCAAAACAGGCTATAATAGTAGGTGTGCTGTCAAACCTGGGTGGTAAATGTGTAAACAGAGATCACATTACCTTTACTTTCCTCACTCGTGTGCTGGATATTTTTATGGATCCCTTGGGATTGTTCAGCTTGAGTTAACCCACTAGATGGTGTGCTTGTTTCCACCTTGAATGAGCACAATTATGAACAGTTCATATAAAAGTAAACTATAGACTGAATTAGTTTTTCACAAGGTGAGTTTTAGTACTTAATACTGAGCATGTGGAAGTTGAGTTAATCTCACCATATGCCATCTTTTCATTAAAGAGCTTTAAGATTTGCCTTGACATGGGTTAAATAATGGTCCATTTGTTATCTATGCCCTCAAGCTCTCATAAAATCTGAATGATTGCCGCTTAATTTTAATTTTTAAATTCTTTGTGTAATATGTATTCTTAATAAGTTCTTTATTTTCATCGAAAACATGGAGGAACTTAAATGCTTAAATGTGTTGTATGTTTTCCCAAACTGGACAAGTTATTTAAGCCACTATACAGTAAATAAGACCCATTTTAAAAGAGCATGTAAACAATAAATAAGCAAAGATGTTTATTCTATATACAGAATAAACAGAATAAGATAGTAAATTGTATATTTTTACACACATACACACAGAAAGTCTGCATATACTTAACCTACTATCCTGATTTGTGTTCTCATTGTTTCTATGCCAACATGAGGCTGTAATGATGGGAGCATATATCTGGAATATGAACATTACAGAAAGTACTTTTGTACGTTTGTGAAGCAAAGTCTTGAAGAATGTCTTATGTGTTTCTGATTATTTCTCCATATCTAAAAGACAGCTGTTTCCTCTTCAGGAATGTTTTTTTTTCTTTTAAACAGATGATTCTGTACAACTGCTCCTCAACACAAAACAGTATTTGTTCCTCCGCAACAGAAAAATGATATGTCTTCTTAAAGGGAAATTTTAGTGAAGATCAGGTGTGACAGATTATAGCAGCACTGCTAGAGAAGTCAGCATACCTCTCTGTTGTAAATGGGTTGCTGGCTCGGGGTCAGAGGGTGGGAGAGGAGCTCTTGAGCAGGAGGTGGTGGTGGTGGAAGTGTTAAATCTTCAGAGAGGGCTGTCCCCAGAGATGAAGGCACCACTGAGGGAGGAAGAGGAGGAGGGAGGACCTCTGTTTCATGAGAGAGACACAGGCTTATTTTAAGTCACTTTACGGTAACTTATGTACAGAGATGTATTATGTCATTAAATATATAAGTACCCATGTTGTCTTTGTCCTCAGACTGCTTTGCTCTGTTTGGTCCTGGTTGTACAGCTCTGGGGCTCTGAAGGCCTGAAGCTCGGGCTGTGGTATCCACATGAGTCTGGTCTTTGCTGTGATTAGTCTCAGAAGGTGAGGGGTCCTCCTTCTTGTGTGTGAGGGTGGGGATGCTGTCACTTGGGCTGACTCGGACAGCGGTGTGCTGGTTGTCTCTTGCCGGCGAGCTGTGAGCTTGGAGAGTTGGCTGCTGTTGTGTCACAGTTGCTCGATAAGGAGATGCCAGAGTGATGAAGACCGAGGACACCATCCTCTTTGGGGAAGCAGCTGATGCCATGGCTGTTTGAAACCCACCAATGATTCAGAAGCAGCTCAGAACAAGTATTAACTCGACTCATTGCAGCTTGTACTAGATTGTGTCATAGTTCTGGACAGTCATAGGGTAGAAACACAGTCCCAATCAACCTCAACTGATCTGTCTAAGAAACACTGAAAAATAAGGAAAAAGGCCTACCAGGTGTATAGATTTGTAGCTATTGTTTAAGAAATGTTTAAGTAAATACACCCATTCTGTCAACTTTCTGGTAACTTTCACTCTCACTCCCTAAAACTACAGGCACATCTTCACAGCTTTCATTGCCCATAATGAATGGTGTTACAGGCACAAAGCTGAAATCTGAATCATCTGCTTCCTTTGAACCCACTCAGAATCACAGTGGCTGTGAGTTGCTGTTACATACCTGGGAGAAAAAGTGGTTTGAAGTCAGCTCTGTTCTTCTTCCTCCTTTGCTGCTTTCTACCTCAACACTTGTGGTTTGTTTCTCTGATTTCCCTCCTGTAAGCTTCTACTAAGAGAAGACTTTACTCCGGTGGAGAGGACGACTATCTACAGATGGCCACTCCTTTTCCTTCTGTACCTCCCTCCCCGACTCTCTCGTCCATCGACCCCTCCTCCTCCTTCTCTGGCTGAATGACAATACCACCTCCCTCCCGACCGTAAAAGGTGAACAGTTAATCTCGGGCAAAGTGCAGTAAAAAACATGACACATTCATCTACTATGAAAACTTGGCAGGCAGGCACACACACACACACACAGACACAGACACACACACATTGGTCTGCGTGCACATATACACATATGCAAACAAAGTCAGCAGTTGTGCAATTTAACAAAAGCAAACAGACAGACTTTTTATATGTGCAAAAGTTTTCACCCTTAAATAGACAAAAGTACACACATGGCCTCCTCCTACTTTGTTATCTTTTTGCATACTAGCAGGATGTGACTGTACCTGCCTTTTCCAACAAGTCTTTAGCTCAATCTGTCCTCTTTCTCTCTCCTGCACAGCTCTGCCTTATTGTTCTGTCAGCTTTATTTTCCCTACCTCCCTCAATGAGTCTGCCTCCTTTTTTCTTCTCCCTCTTTCCTTCTTCCCTTCCCCCACTACATTATATCACTTAGTCTTTAGCCTTGACTCACTATCAGTGTCACATGGCATTGCTTCAAACTGTGCCTCATCGACATCCAGAGCAGAGCAGACAGTGCGATTAAATGTGCTGGACTGTATCGTCTGATCAGACTCTCCAGATGAGCCTTTTGTGCTGAATATGTAAAGGAGCAGTAACATTACAGTGAAATGAAGTAGGGAATTGTGCAAGAGGAGATGTTGGGATATTAGGAGAAGGGGGAAGAGTGAGTGATGTCTATGAGAGCTATGAAAAAGCTGCTTTGTTGTGTTTGCTGCTCTACCAGAGTGAGTTTGGCAATATCAGGTCTGCTGATCAGCAAATATTGTGGTTAGTTTCTGGAGCCAAACCTTGTGAGGTCTGTTCCCTTTTCAAAGAGTCAGAGAGGAGGATGGAGTGAGAGAGCAAATGTTGAGTAAAACTTTCCTGCGTCGTGAAGAGGAAGACATGTATGTGGGTCAGTGTGAAAGAGGAGTGAGGCAGGAATGTGCGAGAGAGGGTTAACAGGAGAAGGGGATGAGGAGAGTGATGGGGGTCTCTGTTGTTCCAGCTCTGTGGAAAGGAATGCTGCAGTGATGTCAGGGCTGCAGGAGGGAGCATGTCTACTGATGACACAATCCCCAGAACTCCACGCTCCGCCTCCCAGCAGCCAAAATCCTCATTAAACCTCCAGAATTTCACACACCGCTTTTCCAGTATGACTTTTCAACCCCCCAACTGGTGACTCACTGCGTTTTTCACTTCAATACTCACTCTTGAGTTGTACTTTGCTGGGGTAAACTGTGCACTATGAAAAGGAAATGAAATTAAAGAAGGGAAATGAAGGAAAAGACACAGGAAGAAACACAGTAGGAAAGACAAAGACAATTGAGTGCTGACTGATGTTGATTATATTCCCAAAGCTAGAGCTTAACCTCTTTAGTCCACAGTAAGGTTAAGCTACAATAACGCAGAATCCCCTAATCCCCAGATGCAACTAAATATGGGCTTTTGCATGTATGCTATATGCATCCAGCTGAATTTGAAACACAGAGAATTAACGGTTCCTTCAAAGGCTGACAAGTACTTCTGCTGACACGTATACTCCTCATCTGATCTTAATTTGGTGTTGGTTTCTTTGTAATTACTGACACTTAAGGTTAATTTACTGTATCATCAGAATAATGACCATTGTGAAATATATACATTCCATTTGCATATGTGTCTGCAAGTCATCAATGCTTCATTAAACCAGTGATTCTGTGCACTTCACTGTGATATTACAGAGGACACCCTGCAGAATCCACCTCATTTGATGCAACCAACTTCATGTGTTCATTTCACACAAGACAGTGAACCAAACTCATTATTTACATTTGCTCTTGAGGTTAATACGAACAGAGATAATACTGTGGTAGAAGTGTAGTAATTTTATTAATGTTCAACAGTGAGAATAGTGTATCTGTACATAGGATTTAGTAGCTGGTGTTTGAGGTAGACTTCAAACAGCATTAACTGTCGTCTGATGATATTTTGAATTTCCTTGTTGGATTAGGTTTTGACCTCCGTTCATATTTACTCTGGGTTGTAGCTTCTTCTTCCTAAAATGACAAAAGAGAATTACATTTTAAGTCTGTATTTTATCAACACTTATTTTTTAAAGTAGCAGAATAATTACAGGTATAAATGTGTCGGTGCAGAGATGGAAAAAAAAAAAGTACATATTTGAGTGGCAATGATGACAAGTAGATGAAATTCACACAGACCTGTAATGCAGCCTGCAACAGATCTAGAGAAGGAAGCAGACAAACTGCTTCTGCTTGGAAAGCAATGAGGATCTGCAGGACATCAGACCAGTTGCCCACTGTGAGCATAAGCGCCAGTAGGCCTCCGAGTCGCACCACTACAGTATGCAGCAGGACCTCTGTACCGGTCTGTCGATGCTGATCCTCTGCAGAATAAAGAAGTTCACACTCAAGACTAACTATGTCACGTTTTATAAAGAGTATTGTAATTCCCTGAATAGTCACCATAGCCAGTACCTTGAATATAGGCCACCAACATTGTGTAGCAAAGCGTGAGTAGAGTCCAGAACTTTAGGGCATCCTTCTGGGACAGGAAGTGGTCATAAACCATGGCAGTGGAAGCCACAGTTGCTACAGCAAAAGCCAAGACAACCACTCTTTGCAGTGATGCCAGAATAGTGTGTCCTGAGGTCAGGAGGGTGATGCACTTCCCACAGTAACGCTCTGTGCTATGTAGTGGGTAGAGTCTGGCCACATGGCTCCACAGACTGTGGGAGAAGTTTGCCAGTACCCAGCTGAGAACAGCTGCCAAAAACATGCTGAAGGAGCTGTGTGGAGCCCCCTGATGGAGGAAGTCCAGAGTACAGGTGAGGCTGCAACCTAGGGAGAACTGGCATTGGACCAGGAGCAGCTCCAGGCCTCTGACGTTGGCATTCTAAGATATAAAAAGCATGAAAATATAGGTCAGGCAAAAATGACAAAATACGGTAAACATAAGCACAAACATAGAGTATTCCTACTGTGACAACTAAAAAGGATAAAACTGCTCCAGTTAGTTAGAGTATTAGAAAAGGAGCTTTTATACGGATGAAAAAGAAATCCACAGGCATTTCTTCGAAGGAAAACAAGACGGGATTATAAGCTGATCAATCATATTTGCTCTTGCAGTTAATACAAAAAGAAAACAATTCCAACTGTGTGATTCTTTCCTACTGACAAAAAATACATGTGTGAGTCATTCATAGTCAGCATAGTAACTGCTAAACTGATGGTCAACATCACTTGAAACCCCTTTAACATCACATGTTAAAGGTGAGAATAACAGTTATCTAAATGTTGTGTTTAAGTCACTGAGCAAGCTAAAAGCAGCAGATACATGCAAAAAGTGAGTTCAGTTCAAAATTGTTCATGTCATCTCCAATATTTATCTAAATGTACTGAAAAATTCTCCTTAAATAGGTCACACATAAAAAAATTTGCTGAGTGAACCAAATTAAATGACATTAAATACATTCATTACTTTCTTGTAATTCAATTTGGTTCACTCAACTATTTTTTTTTGTGTGACCTATTTAAGAAGAATTTTTAAGTTGATTCAATGTTTTACTTTTTTCAGTGTGTAATGAATAAACAACTGAAATAGTGGTTGATGCGTATAAATAATACTGCAACACTATACACTGATATTAAAGCATTTAGTTGAAGGTCCATGTGATTATAATTTAATGGAGGTACCTGAGCTTATTTGATTACACAGTAGATCAAACTAGAAAGAAAATGTTGGGATCCACACACTATTCTACTTATCAACTGTTTTGACATGTTATGGACTCACCATTGCTGCTGACACCCAAGCAGAAACCGCCCTCAGAGAAAACTCCAGTACTATCAAAGAGGAAACCCTGGCGCCCATCAGAGAGAGGAGGACTGTCAGGAACCAGAACTGAAGAGTTGATCTCCATTGGTTTTTCAGTGAACTGCCTGATGAGGATGACTTCTGCTTACTTTCAGTTTCAATCTCACTGTCACTGTTTGGAGTTAAGTATTAGAAAATATCTTCACTTCCCTAAAAAAATGCATTAAATTTGTCGTGTTTCTGCATAAACTCACCTGCATGCTTGCAAGAAATAGTAAATCCTCATAAGACTGCACAGCACTGATATTCCACATGCACCTACAACACCTTTAAATACATATACTTCAATATTAGGGATCTAAGTAAGCGTACCTAAACACCGTAGAGAATTCAGACATACAAAATGAAAATATCTTTACTGTGAAGAGGAAGAAATACACCTCACCTTTAAAAAAACAGTCAACTGGATTTGGATCAAAAAGTGTCCATTCGAACATTCCCAGGATCCAAGAGAATGGGAAAAACATTTTTTTTTTTTTTAGGTTTTTCTGACAATACTGTAACCAGAACATTCATCAACACTACCTCTCACTCATGTTGCTTTATTGTTACACTTCCATGCCATACGTTTGGTAAAGATATAGAGTTGTCTTCACTTCCTCCTGTTCTGAACACGCTCTGTGCTTTAGTTCCAAAGGTCAAAAGTGATTCAACTGAGGTCGTCAGTCTAATCATTTGCTGATGGAAAAGATTGAAAGACCTCTGAAAACTTTGATTAGACTCCAGATAATCAATCAGTTTACACAGGTTAACATAAAATCGCACTCTCCTAATAATGCTTTTAGACATAACTGATTTCACAGATGTAGTAGTTTTGTCCCAGAAAAGAGAATTACACATTTAATCCATTTAGTACAAAATATGTCTTTATTATTAGTGCTATTCAAAGACTTGAAATTCCAACAGGTTACATTTAATGAAAAACCTCATAATAACTGACATTTGTGGCTTCATGCATGCTTCAATTGTCAGTAAATACAGATTATCATAAACTGACATTATTTAACTAGAATTGCATTCTGACAGCACAAAGGCCCCACAGTGCTCTGATTCAACTGGACACAATATTGTAACCTTAGAAAAAGAAACATTAAAAAAAAAAATCTACCTCTGCCTTAAAATTTGTGTTCTCAGCCCTCCCTTTTACCAGGTTTGATAAAAACCGGTACAATAGTTTGTGCATAATCCTGCCAACAGATAAACAGACTACATATCCTCCTCATTAGAGGTAAATACAACAAAGAAGGCAACAAGAATTAAATCATGGCAGCAGCCATAATAGACTACAAGCATTGGATAGCTACGTAGCTTATATTTCAATAATCTATATTCCTGAATATCATCAGTACCACTCTGTTCTGCCTTAAAATCTTTGAGGTATTAAGGTAAAACCTGACTTCATGTGAAATGTAATAGAAGCTCATCAAATATTTATGAGCGTCTGTTGCAGAATGTGCCCATCTCCAATCTTTATCAAGTAGTTGTGTGCTCGTCCATTTTCTTCCTGATAGGAGAGGTGACTTTTACAGCCTGTTCTGTTTTTCTTCATGAACATTCCACTGTGATTTACTGTAAAACTCCACTCCACTTCGTAAAGCTGTTTGTGTGCTTTAGCTCCTTCTCTGGCTCTGGTTGTCCTTCAAAACCTGTTGCCTCATTAGATCCCAGAACAGCATGCTGAGCACTGTGTGTGGAGCCAGGCGGACAAAGACAGGGCCCATGCCTTTGTATAAGCCCAGGACACCCTCAGTTTGGCACACTTTGAGCATACAGTCTGAAAATCCATGGTACAAGCGCCCCTAAAACACAGATCATGAATACAGTAACTCTCCATTACATCCACTTCAATACACATACAAGTCAATTTTATAGAAGAAAAAAGACAGGGTCAACTTACTCTGCGAAACTCATCCACTGGCTGATTATAGAGTCGTGTACTAATCACATCAAATGGGGTCATAGAAATAGCCACAGCGACACCACTGATCATTGCAGCTATCAGAGCTGTCAGCCAGCTGTTCGGTTTAAACCACTGCCAAGAAAGAATCACATTCTCACATTAAAATGCCTTTGTATGTTTGGCTTTTGGATGGTGGGTGAAAATAACTGTAAAGGCTTTTAATTGCATCTACCTGGGTATGTGACACCCAGTCCTTGGCTGAGGTGAAGGTTGCGAGTTGAGCAGCTGATCCCACCATAACACGAGGCACTGCCCCGTTAACACCCCTCCAGAGACCAATTAAACCGTCTCTTCGATAGATGGTACCAAAGGCATGAAACACCCCCTTAAATAGAGGAAAATCAACAGACAATGAAGCTCAAAATAGCTTTGGAATTTTCCCTTGAATGACTAATAAAGGCTTATCTTATCTTGAAATGCTAAAAAGATGTACACAAAGTTTACAGGGACAGTTACAGGTGTAAGCGTGTTCTTTTATTGGAAGCTCCATGAGTGAGTTTGGATTCATCTCAGTCTCAAATTTAACAGAATTTATTCTAATCACAAATAAAGTAGATACTCAGTCAGCGCTGAGGACTCAATGACCAAAGAGCCCTGATCACCCAGTGACTTCTACATTTATTCACCCTATGGGCTGGATCACCTGTACAAATGCGCTGGTCTTTAAATTAGCGTTATGTTATCTAGATCAGGCAGATGGGGGACCGCAACTTTAAGTTAACTTATACCAACAATAAATGTACTTCTTAACACCTATGTTTGATAATACTATGTATGTGAATGTACATGTGTTTTGACATGGATCTAAAGAAAGAACAGATAATACTTAACTTCTATGCAAACAGATGTTTCCTATCTTAACCAGCTTAACATACTAACAAAATGTTTAAACTAAAACAGCTAAAACTTAAATCCTGGTCACAAAGAACTCATAACTAACATTATTGAAATAAAACAGATTAAAAAACTGAGTCCTATTATAAAATATTATCTGCTAAGTAATAAAACAATTTGTCCGAAGACCTCAATATCTGAATTTAAATAATATTTAACAGGTAATAAATGTATGAACTACAAAAGCACTCTGAGAACACAGACCTCCAGCAAGGTAGTGTTTGTATTTTCCTCCACTAGATGGCGCTGAATGACTTCATATGCTGGTATGTACCACCATGCCCTATCTCATAATGGTAAAGAGCCCTTTAAAAAATTCCTGGATCCAGATGGTGATCCGGATCACCTCCAAAATGTAATCATCTCTTCCTTGACCCAGAGCGGAAATATCCTGAAAATTTCATCAACATCCATCCATAACATTTTGAGTTATGTTGCTAACAAACAAACTAACTAACTAACTAACTAACTAACTAACTAACTAACTAAC
>JAQQZY010000023.1:20998539-21010192 GCA_030068375.1 Ostorhinchus rueppellii
AACTAACTAACTAACTAACTAACTAACTAACTAACTAACTAACCCACAAACTCTGGCAAAAACAGAACCTCCTTGGTGGAGGTAAATATCAGTAGATCATGTTACACCCATGCGTGTCTTACCTGATGGTTGTGCTGGTGCCCCACTGCTATGGCTTCAACAGCTTGAGCCTGCAGATGAGTCTTCACCTATGAAGGCAACACAACAGGCATTGATTACTGTGTAAAAAATATATCTGATTACAATCAAAACCAGACTTGTCTAATGTTTGAGTCAGATATTGCAATGACTAATGCAAGAATTACAGGAAAGTCATGCAAATGTTTGGCAAGTTATGACTTACACAAGCCTTTATTTGCACCAAAATGATGATGATTAAAAGGTTTCAGCATTGCACAAGCCTGACAAGACTCTCTATGTTTTCTGTAATCTCTGACAAAGCATCACTGCATAGGTTGAAGCAAAGTGCAGGCTATCTTTACTGACCTAGATATAGACAAATATGTAGCTGCTCAGTTTTGTCTTTCCATAACGATGCACAAGGTTAAATGATTTAAAACGTATTGACCAACAGCTGAGGTAGAAAAATAGCACCACTGCTCTAGTTATTGTATACACATGGAGGGGTAAATCAGGCCAGTGCAACATCAGAGGGGATTTGAAACATACATTCTGCATGATTTTCCTCATGCACAGCTAATCTCTATCTGTTCTGACATTTTCAGCTGAGTGGGTAACGGATGTGAGTAGGATGGCTAATCAAATTAAAATCGCATTGACTCATCATATATTTTTAAAACAACAACAAATCCTGAAAGTCAATTTTGACAAACCCAGGTCTTATTACATTTCCTCACAACCTCATACCAGATGAAAATAGACTGAGACATTTGAGACACCTTTGACACGGAGTTGCTGTTTACTGTTTGAGAGCCTCACTGTCACTACTTTAATTAGGTTCACGTTCTCTTCCTTTGAACTCACTTACAACCAACTTACAATATTTTACATCAAACTAATGTTAACATCTGCACAACCTCTAGTTTGACATTTGTATGCAGGCTTTGTGTTGTATAAATATAAATAAATGGTGTGAAACTACAAAGCTGGAAATGTCACCTAACTGGTTTCATTATGGATTGGTCAGCAAGGATACAGTAAATTATGCAAATATTATCTACTCACAGGACTGTGCTCTTGGCTTTTACTACATATTTAAACACTACTGTTCATGTGAAGAGTGTTACACAAAAACCTTTTTACATAATGTATCTGTTGCCTGCCTCAGATGACAATTAAACATATCGTCTTGCTGAAGTCACCTTTCAGTAACTTATTGTTCGTTACTTGTTTCTTGTTAATTAATGTACTAGTGGGTGAGGCTGTATGTGTAAAGTGTAACTTAATCAGAAGACATGAGGCTTGAATTTCACCTCCGGTTTAGACCTTAACCTTTGGCCTGACATACAGCAAGCGCAGTCATAACAACTTGGTGGCCTTACATTCAAGGAACTTTTTTTTTTAAATGTTCTCAGGAAATAAGACAAACACAGAACAGAAATAGTCAGTATTCAGAAAAGCAACAGTGCTCGGGAGTTCAACCAAGTGTGATGGCTGTGTTTGATTGAGAACATTTAAGAAAAAAAAAAAAGGTCCAGGGCCCTCTTCAGACAAAAACAAGACAGCTTTAATAAACATGACTATTCCATGAAAAAATAAGTAAAGACAGAGATTATACATGCTGTCTGAACAATGCCTTCGGCGCCTTTTTCCTTTTATAAATGCCTCTTTGATTCAAACATAGCTTGTAGGACAAACTTTGTTAACAAAATTAATTAAATATTCAAAATAAAATTGGAGAGGCTTTAATATACTTACCAGGTAGGCAGGAGAGGCTATGAAGGCACCCAGGGCCCCGGCTGCGGCCCCTGATAACAGACTGCCCCCGTGGAATCTGGTGATGCCCAGAGCCTCACAGTACGAGTAGGAGCCCAGCCTCACACCGTTCATCACTCCCTGGTAAATGAGCCCAACAGAGAGCCCCTTCTGCAGGCCCCGGAGCCCATCTGTGCGTCCCACTACCAAGAGGGCCTGAAGTACCCCTCGATAGTGTCTGGTGTAGGAACCTCGAGCGCGCAGCTCTCCCTGAAGCTGCAGACGAGTCTTCACAACCTCCAGAGGATTGGTGAACACACAGGCTGCACAGCAGGCAAGAGCACCCATAGCAAAGTCCAGAGGGGGCCAAACAGCTGGTGGAGGCAGCGAGGGACCAAAAACACCAGAGGGAACAGTAGATACAGTGGATGCCATCCTGTGGGAGGGCTGGGAAGCAAATGCGGGCTGTTTGGAGGAAGTTTCCAGCAGCTGTGCACTGGTCATCCCTGAGTAATGATCTTCACAGTTTTGCTCGGTCAGTGCCAGTGATGGGTTTCCATATCTTGCCTTAAACTGTTGAGGCAAAGTATGTTGGACCTTGAACAGTCAGGCCAGAAACTGAATAAATTTTTGTGATAGCTCATTCAAATATTTGTGTTGCGTGTGTGTCCGATGACACTACAGGTCACTTTGGTGTCTTTCCCTGATGACTTTTGTGGCCATTTCCTGATGTGATGAAAATAAAGAACAACTGTGAGAATGTGTAGTTATCCAAGCCAACATTCTGAAGGTTACTTTTTCTTTCAAGATATCAGACCTACTTGGTAAGACACCACACAACTGTGTCTAAATAAAGACAAGGTGGAGTCCTAGAAAGAAACTATTCAGGTTTGAGCTTGCTTGACAGGTCTAATAAATCACCTGTCAAATATTTGTGTTAGAACATTCAGATCTGACCCACACCTAAACAGTACTAAACTTGACAATGCAAAAACAGACTACACCAAGCTGTGTTTGAGATGAATCATAAAGATCCAACATCCCCATATAAAACATCACCTCATGAGGGTCAAAGTCACACAGCACTACAGTCAAGTTCATTCAAACCAACACACAACTGCACAAGCAAGCAAGTTATAATCGCCCCAGACTAACACAATCACAAAGGAAACTCCCCTCATGTGCCTTTCATGTAGCAGACAAATGTCTCCTGATATTCATTCACAAACTCACATTGTTTTGAGATCCCGTTCAGATCCATTCTTCCTCTCTCCCACATCATTGTAAACATGTGTCCTCAGCACATTCATTGTGAAAGTCTCCTCCCACTGCCTCCAGCCTGAGCCAATGCAAATCCAGCCCTGTCTGCCACCTCACCATATCCCTGGATCTGCACGAATCAAATAGCTCTGTTGTCAACTGCCCCTGTTATGGTCCTATGGGATCTCTCTGGGTAAAAGGTTATTGTTGGTCAAAGAGGGGGGTAGATGGTCTAGGGGAAAGGAGAGCAGGGATCCAAATGCTGCCATTGAACTTGTCTGAGTAATGTGGGAGATTTGTGGATTCATGTTTATGTAGCTTTAATAGGAGACCATGAATTAACTAAATTAAATATAAAACAAACTGAGGAAGAATGAGTCTGTAGCTAAAATTAATTTTGTATACAAAAAAATGATTGGGGTGATGTAAAGTTACTGTAAATAAATAGTATAAATAACAATTGTGTAAGTTATGCTGCTGAAATACTGTAAGTCCTCTTCTTGTGCTTTAGATAAATTAGCCCCTAGAGGGTACTGTTTTACAGCTAAAGGAAGACAAAACCACCAGGATTACTTCTAATAAAAAGCAGCACCAGTTAGTGTTAATTTTTAACATTCAAAATCCAGTTGAACAAAACTATTCCCAGACCAGGTCAATAAAATGTCTTAAAAACTCTACTTTAAAAATCACATAATCACTGTCTCCTGGGACTTCATGCACACTTGGGTATAAGTTAAGAGTGGAAATTATCTTTAAGTTCATGTATGAAAATGTGTAATCTTCTGACAGATCATATGAAACTCAAAATCTCCAAACTACTGATAATTTTAAATATCTAAGTAGCAATATGGTCAAATTCAATATCCAAAACACAAGAGATGCAATATTACCTAAAACGTGTCACAAGATGAACTCATGAGTGTCTTTGTGGTACCACAAAATGGTCTTGCCTACACAGGGGCGTTCTTTGACGAGGGCCACCTGGGCAATTGCCCCTAGCGCCATTGCATGGGGGGGCAATGGCGCTAGGGCCCCCCCCCCGCTCCTCCGCTCCTCCGCTGATGGTCCACCGGGGGGATGGGGGCGCCAACAGGGGCTTTTGCCCAGGGAGTAAATCGCTCCAGGAACGCCAGTGTGCCTACAGGTCATACTATTCAAATGCGTCAACAAAACTTATCAGAATTTTAGTGGTTTCCATTTACTAAAATCATGACATTCTCTGAATTCAGTCATACTGTTGACCAGCAACTTAAAAAAACTTAAACAGCAGTAACAGCTTATCCATTCTCATTTCAGAAAAAGTACATTTGAGAATGTACACATCCCTTAAAACTGAACTAATATCACTGACAACCACATGACCTGATAACATGTTCTTATTGATCAGTAATATTTAATAAAGGTACACATTCAAACAACAATGGACAGAGCAGACATGGAGGCCTTTATTGTTTAACTATGTTTATAGTACAGTGCCACACCTCATCAACCATGGCCCCCCTACACACATTAGTCAACAACTTTTAACCACCACCGTGCACACATCACACACACATAATCACACCCACACTCACACTGTTTTCAATGTAAACATTGCAGGCTTAAAGAGTGATACAAAAAGCAAGGTCATTGTCAACAGTTATTGTCAACAACACTGTTCATTCAGACTCCAGAAGTCCAGAAGGGGCAACACAGAAAAACAGAAATATTACTGTATGGTTGATCACCATTTAGGGAACAAGAAAAAATGTCCTGTTCTCTATAGTCACTGCAGTCACAATCACACACACAGTCAGGATTCTCATTCAACCAAAAGGTTTTATCAAAGTGTAGTGTTTTATTTGAATGCTTGCAGTAGGCAGAAGGGAGAATAGTGAATTTCTGAAGTGAAACATCTAACAATGATTAGGGTCTCTGTTCTTTTCCCATAATCCTTTGCATTGGAAAAAGGCCTTGTGTGTCAGTTCCCTTGTGTTGTCCCAGGGGGGCATCTGCCTTCGGAATCCTAGGGGCTGCATTACCTTTTAGCACGTACAAAGTACAAGGCGTTGGTTTTAGGGTAGTACTTCACATTCTGTTTTTTGTCCATGAGGCCCCCAAAAATGATGAGCTCTCCCCTGCCTTGTACCACAGTATGAAGGCTGGTCTCTGGTGGCCCTGTGACTGCAGCGGGAGTCCCATTCCCATAAACTCTCCAGGACACTACACCGGCAGATTTGGCTCGAGACACATCCAACACGTACATCTGCATGGGCTTGCAGTTGAGGGACTGGTACAGAGGTTTTCCTACGTTCAGGCTCTGAGGTGGGTGATGGCCGAGACGCCGTGCAATAGGAGGGATAGCGTGTCCATCAGCTCCAGCTGCCTGCGGAGGACTAGAGGAGGATGATGGAGGGGTTCCTGGGGGCCCTGCTCCTCCACCACTGCTTCCAGGAGAAACTCCCTGTGTCTGAAGGGAAGACGAAGATGATGAAGACGGTAAAGATGAGGAAGATTTGTTTTTCACTGCCTCCAAACCTCGTCGTAAGGCAGCAGGGGACACTGCACCTGGAGGAGTGCGTGGGGAGCCTGCAGGAGGAGTATGCAAGCCATTAGTACTGGGCACCTCAGGGTGATGAGCGGCAGAAGGAGGTGACTCCCAGCCATAGTCTGTTGGGGCAGGTGGGTGAGGCCGAGGCGGAGGGGACGCAGCCTGGGCAGGGCTGGTCCGGGGTGATGGGGAGGAGCCGTTTATTAAGGGGGGAAGGGGAGGCAGAGGAGGGCTGTCTGGACCCTGCGAAGGGGAGGGCTGTTGAGATGAGGAAGGACTCCCATCTCTGGCACTTCCTCTGGCTGAAGGACGGGGCCGCAACGTGCCCCACCGGCCATTTACACACGGAGCCTCTTCAACAGCACCCAGAACAACACCAGCCGCCCCGCTTCGAACAGGAGACTGAGAGCGCAGTGAAGGAGGCTCAGGACCAAGAGGAGCTGGTGTGGCACTTATGGGGGAGGGTCGAGAGTTAAGACTTGGACTGAGTGGTGCACGGCCTGAAGGAGCCTGTGAGAAAACCACCACGCATTGGCCCACCTTGAAGTGTCATCAAAAAAGAAAGAAAAAAGAAAATGAACACTCATGGTATTGCCTACTGTTAAAAGGCTTCAGAACCAACCTAGCTAGTTAATGAAATAATCAATGTGGATAGTATCAAAACAAACAAATTACTTTTTCAGATATAGTAAGTGCTCTGAGTTTGTGACACATTATGTGTAAGGTGCAAAGAATTTCTAATTCAGTGGTCCCCGCAGACCAACCATGATTTCAATTAAGTTCATTATTTCCTAGTAAAAAAAAGTCATACTTTTAGACATTTGAAGGACTCAAATATAGATGATTATGTTTCACATGTTTTAAAGGAAATGCAGAAATAGTAAATATGTAGATACAAGACTAAACCTTACCCTACAAGCTGGATGACACCATAGCTCAGGGGCTCCGTGGTCCTCATTTTCCACCTGCAGCTGCTGCCACCTCCATGGTGGTGAACCCATGTGGAGCAGCCAGGCATCCTTGAGGAGCTTAAACAGGCAGACCAACAGGTCAAGTCAAAACTGTGAAAACGTTCCACAGGAGATAGGTATATTTTTTCCTAATAATATAATACAGAAACAAAAGCTTACTGCATTAGGACCACCACAACCTCCCAAGATGAGCAAAGTCTGATCATCAATTACAATCTAATGGGAAAACATTTTAGGAAAAAATTAATTATTTTCATGACTATTTCATTGCTTTGAAATTGAAAGCAAGGTCACCATATGTGGACGTGGAAGATTACTTACTTGTGACTGGCCTCCCCGTGGATGGGGTGAACAGCCAGATATGGGTGGTTTGGACCAGGACCACTGCTCCAGATCCAAAACCCATACTTCATTACTCCTGGTTAGAGGATACAAAAATATGATGAGCACAGAGTTCACATAGAAAAGCTCCTGTTGGTGTGTTACAGTGTACAACTGTCTAGAGACTGGACCAACTGTGGTAATACTTAAGTAATGTAACTCAACTTAATGATATCTTAGCTGTCACAATTCACATTAGGAAAACAATATTCTTAGCGTTTCTCATAAACAGAGACCTCACAGAGTTGTTGCAATCTGTGTAAAAGGTAAATGAATAAACAATTTATGCTTACATTTGACGGGCTCCTAATGATCCTCCAAAAACCACCATAGTGTTTCCTATTACAGACGAAGAGTGGCCAGCCATAGGCGGAGGTCCATGTGTCGTTACTATACAGTTCCACCTAGTACAGTTGAAAAAACAAAGGCATTACAAAATGGCAAATTATAATAAAAAAAGTTACCGTACCAAGTTTCATTAACAGTTGTCAAGCACTGTAAAAATCTTACCAATTTTTTGAAGGAGAATAGGTGTGGATTTCATCAAAAAACCTTTCTGGCTGGTGCAGTGGGTACGGGCTGGGCCGGGTCCATCCACCAAATAACACTAAAAGATCTTTGTGCATCACTAAAGTTGCTCCAGCTTTAGGAGATGGATATGAGCCTATATAAAATAACAGTAAAACAAATTAATGGCTTCATTTAAATTTGGCACCACTGTGTAAGATTTATTTGTTAAAAAAAAAAAAAAAAAAAATCAATCACAATGAAAGGATATTAGACAAAGAGCAAATGTTCAATCAAATGAAAAGATGAACACTCATATTCTCAGCAACAAAATGCAAAGACAGATAGTGAAATCAGTTTACAGTCATTTTAGTTACACCGTCTTCTTATTTCCAACTCCCCAAATGCTATACACTCAATTGATGCAGTCAACCACCTGACAAATACATTCACAAATGTAGTAAAGGCTCCCATTGTTTCCTTTACACGAGTCATATGTATATTTTTTACTTTATTACAGCAAGAGGTCTAATTTCAGTTTACTGTCAGTTTTGGAATTTACTGGTACCTGAGGCTAAAGGGCGGATCCATTCCTTGCTGTTGAGGTCAAGTCTCCATAGGTCATTGAAGGCAGCATTGCAGCTACTCTGAGTGCAACCCCCAAACACATACATGGACTGATTTGAGTCATAATAACATGCACCTGCAAGATTAAGAAATCAAATGTTATTCAACAGCCAACACTCGTATTGTTATTCTTCAAAATCTGAAGCTAGTGATCTAATATTTACATCACCTGTAATATAACAACAATATCAATCTGAATTGTAACAACCTACCAATTTTTAAATCTGTTTGACTACAAAGTGAGAAAACTGATCTTAATTGTATTTAATAAACCCTCTGTTTGCTGCTTACATGATACTGATGCTTGCAACCTACTATTGTGTCTTAGTCTGACAAGTAACTAAATGGATCAAGAATTCAATGTTGTGTCATTTAATTAATCCAATCTTGCATAAGGAGACAAATTATTTCTGCATTCTTACACTACACTCCTTTACTGTTGCAAGCAAAATTGTACTAGGATACGCAAGCTGAAGAACCATATCTTGTACTTTAAAACCATAGTCCCTTAATGTGTTTAACAGGGTGGTACTGGGTAACACACTATATTCAGCTCTTAAGAAGTATTCCAAAGCAGCATATACTGACTGTGTGAAAAGCGCTGAGTGATTGGTGTGCCTGGATATGGATATGTCCGACTTTCCCACTGGATATTTCCCTCTTGGACAGCTCTCAGAAAACCATGGTAGCACTGATAAGCAACACCTAAATCAGACAAATATATCGGTTAAGACAAGGAGAACAACAGATAAACTGCTCTTACCAGCAGACTGTTTCAAGTGAGCTACAGTGTGTTGCGGTGTGTCATTCCTCTATAGTTTACATTCAATCTCTGGTGTTTTATGTAATGCCTGCTCATCCTTTTTGTGAAGCTAACCAAACTCCAAATATGAAAGCCATACCTTTAATGAGGCGATACCACTGCTTACATACAAGTGCAGCAGTCTTGTGCTCCTGGTAAGGTGAGAGGAAGGAAAGAATATATTCAAGAACTTCCTCTGGCAATTCCATCATTGTCCTCCCCCCTCCTTTGGCACAAGTGTCCATATTCCCTTCTTGTCGACAGGGCCCTGTCTTTGCCTCTGCTTCCTCGGTTATCCCAGCAGGCTCTGTACTGTCGTCTTCTGTATCCATGGCAACAAAGCATCCATCCTCATTGTCAGGGGAGTGGGACATTATTGTCTGATAAGACATGGAGAGACATGTTACTAATGTTTACTCTTGTGTTCATGATGCTCTAGGGAGAGTGGTGATAATAATCTATATTTACATGTTAAAATAGAAATTACAAAGAGTGACATAGTCTCCTTTTGATTTTATGTTTTCCCTATTTTGACAGACATCTTGATACTCATTTAACGAAGTTTCACATTCAACTTAACCACGGGGAAAGATCTGATGGTGCAAATGACACTGCAAAGCATGCAATCTTTGCACACTTCTTCAATGTGAGATTCGGTGTGCAACAGTTTTAGTTTCTATACCCATTGTCTAAAACGGGTGGTGTCCCTTCTTTCAGCAGCTGGCCCTCTCTCTTATCGTTAGCCTCATCTAACAAGCTGTCGTTAGCCATCACATAATAAATGAAATCTTATGTAGCTAATGCTAATTAGCACCTAACGCTTATTAGAAAATAATGCATCACATTACAATAAAATTTTGTTGTACTTTACATCTCAAAGATGCCTTTAGATTATCGTGCTGTTTAAAGACAAAGTATCATTGTAATACTGTTCATTTAAATGTTTTACCTACATTATGTGCTAGGTTAGCATTGACTGACGGTAGCTAATTTACTAACAGCATCCAAGCTAATGTTAGCTAGCAACAGTGAATCTTTAGCTAACGGTACATAGCAGCAGATTCACTGTTCTATTAAATGTCTTCACCAAACTCCAAATTGGAAGTCCTGCTTTCTAATTATGCCAATGGCACAACATCCTCCCTTGTTACAGCCCGAGTTACACCCTGTTAGCTAACAAGCTAGCTGATATCCAGCCTTGTCTATTGCTGTTAATCTTCGCTAACGTTAGCCTGGGCAGAGGCTATATCCAGTTAATTAGCTCTTCTTCTGTCAGATACTTTGTCAGCGTTTATCTGTGATATTTTGTTAATACTACTTAACTGTGAGATCGTTTGTAATACCGTTGGTTTAGACGTTGTCTTTTAAGGGTTCTTAGTGTGCGTCTCCTCTCTTCCTCCCCGGTATCAGCTCCGGAGGCTCCTCTGCAGCCTCCAAACAGTCGCCATCTTCCGCTCTGTTAACAGCGTCCTCCGCAGCACAGCGACGCTCCGGCAGCCGCGGAGTGACGGTGGAACCGCCAGGGTGGGTCCAGGGGCCCTGGCACTGCGCAGACAACAGATGTGTGCAAACTTAACTTCTATTTTAAAAGCTATGTTCAACCTATACAACCATTGAACAGATTACAATATTAATAATATATTGGGGGGGGAAAAACAATGACATATAAAATTGTTTGTGAGTGCTGATCGCTGAAGCTTTGCTGAAATTGTACCTGAAATGAGCTGAAGTGAACAATTAAAGGTAAAAGAAAAGCTGAAATGACTTTAAGTTGAAATGTTGACAAAGTGAAAAGATGAAAGAGGAACTGAAATGGTTCAAAAGAGACGGCTGTGGCTTTGCTGAAACATGGCTGAACCATCATTTAGCTATAGCACAGCTTCAATTAAAAATATTGACAAGATTAAGGGATATGATTGATTTATTTAAAAAGTGGAAATAAAGAAGATGCAATAGTTTAAAATTGTCTAGTAGTTAATGTTTGAGTAAGAAAAAAAAGGAAAACTTGAAAAGTGAAAAACTTTCAGTGAATGTGATGAAAGCCTATGAAGATGCCAAAGTACTTTGCAGAAGAAATATTCGACAAAATGAAAAAAAATGTTGAATGTATCAGCAATCAAATAATAAAGAAACACATAAAAGTGAAAACAACCATGTGAGTGCTGAATGTATCAGGAATTGCACAAAAAATTGAATCGAATCATTTGTATTTTAGACAACAGATCAATAAAATCTAAAAGAAATGTTTACATGCCTTTATATCTGTTAGACATTACTGAGGTAGACATGCCAACATTTACTAATTAACATGAATGCTACTTCTGTCTAAACAAGATCCCTTCCTGATATATTTTCAAGTAAGGGTAAGACAAACTTTGTATTTGTTCTTCAGTGCAGAAATGGCCTACCAATATCTATAATTCTGAGGCTTCAGAAGTTAATGTGTATAAATAAAATTAAGTGATAGTCTTCCAAAGTTAATGTCTATTAACAAGTTCCTTCCTTTGGCTTATAGATCATCTGAGCAGAGAAGCAACTGGCCTACTAAGGAAAACAAGATTAGTAAAGCAGAATCATAAGAAACTAACCATGCAGCTCAGCTCAGATTGGATAGCATCATAACCAGAGATGTATAAAGTACTGGAGTAGAGGAGTGCAGTACAAGTACAAGTACTATATCAAAAAACTGACTTGAGTAAA
>JAQQZY010000023.1:21013331-21026135 GCA_030068375.1 Ostorhinchus rueppellii
TATACATACACACACATACATACATACATACATACATACATACACATATAATTAATTGAGCGTTCCCATGTTCATTCATTGAGGACCCTGTGGAGTCTGATGCCAGTGAAATGCTGAGAGACTGCATTTTACCCGAATCATTTAAGTGTAATGATAGAATCAGTGGTTCCAAAGTTATTAAACATTTAAGGTCAGTAGATGCCTTTAGTGACCAGTGGCTGTTTGTCTTTGAGAGTTAATAGGTTGCAATCACTCAACATTTTAACTGCTGCCCACAAATCCTTTGGTCCAAAAAAAGATTACACTCAGTGACATTAAAATGACATACTTGACACAACTTCCTGTACTATGTTTAATGTCCCTAAAGAGTATTTGATAAACACTGTATAAATAATATTTCCATCTTTTAGCATATTAACTTAATCAACAACTTCTGGACATGCTTTTTTTTTTTTTACAGAACAAGAATATAGTTATTAATTTTTACCAGACTAAAAAGTATATTTTCTCTTCAGGAAATAGAGAGAAGACTTGAGGCCAAGCTGAAAATAAATCAGGAGACAAAGTAAGCAAAATGAAAGCGTTTCAACAATCTTCTGGTAATAATGTAAAGAGATCTTATTCTTGTCATACGTTCTCTTTTGTGCAGGAAATCCAGCTCAAGTTCAGGTGGCTCACCTGTGAGAACTGCCATTGTGATTCAGGATGAGTCACTGCCTGCTGCGCCTCCACCACAAATTAGGATTTTAAAGCGCCCTACAAATAACGGTACCACAGGAAACCCTGCAGCCTCCTCTCGTCCGTCTCAGCAGATGAAGTCTTTGGCCCAGCGGGAGGCAGAGTACGCAGAGGCTAGAAGAAGGATTTTGGGGAGTGCCTCGTCAGACGATACGCCTCAGGACAATTCATGCCAGGACAGGTAAAACTGTCTTTATTAAGACAAAACACCAATAAAATTTGAGAAATATAAAGTAAATGACTAAATCTGAAACAAATGATGTTTCACTATTATTCCAAATTTGCTCCATATCAAATATCACGTTACATTTCATATTACATTTTTAGAATAAGACACATTGAAGATACCAATATTCAGGTTTCAGAACAATCTTTGGACATATTACAACACATTTAGAATATACATCCCATCTACTATTTACAAAACATTTTTTTTTCATTGACAGGCTTTAAGATATGTGAAAATATCACAAGGTTGAGCTTTTCAAGAAGGTGAAGAAATTATTAATTAAAGAAGGAGATTGTACTTGTACAGTAAAAAAAAATTGTTCTTAAAACAATTCTATATGAATAGTGACTATTTGGGAATAAATGCAAAAATATGATCATGCAGATGTCACTGCTTTGTAATGATTTTTTTTTTTTTTTAAATTCTTTTCTTTTGTTCAAATCAATAGGCCAACCCGTGGAAGTGGGCAACAGCTATCGGAACAAGTCCGTCCAAACAATCATGTAATCCGCCAGCCCGCTGGCCCAGACGGCACCTCAGGCTTCCGACTTTGCAGATAAATCAGTGCAACCTGCTGTTAAGAGCCAACATGAGGGGTGACAGTTAAAGGGGTTGCGTGTTGTATTAAGAGCAGAGTGGACAGATGAGTCAAAATTTGACAGACATAAATATGAAGACATTGCATGGATTGAGATGAACTGCCTGTCTCCACTCTGCTTACTGGCATGCTCCTTGCCTTTCGCCTTGTCTTTTCCCCCTGTGGAACTTTTCAAGGGGTTGGCAGAGATCAGCCAATGATCTGAAACCCCTTCTGTTCCATACTGTGAGCAGGCTTTGGCCTCACTTCCCCACACACTGTGATTACTTCGATGTACCATGCGGTGCCCTATGATTCTTAGTCTCATTGGTGAACGGAGCGCCAGGGCATCAAGGGTCCCCTGGAGACGCGCAAACGAACGAGCTGGCCTTTACACCAAGTGGAACATGGAATATGAAGTGGGTGTCCGCCAGGATACTGACTTCAGTTCGCTGGGTTCATTGGAAATGACGTGCTCGACAGTGCTGAGAATTTACTCTGTGTTCAGCAGCTTGGGTGTAAGGTGATGGAAAGTCCTATGATTCAGCCTTTGAGCTGAAGAACACAGTGCTGAATAAAAGAAGTGTAGTTGCTGAGCAGTGACAGTGGCCCAGACCAGCATCTCCACAGCCCACAGGCCCCTGTTTGGCCCTGGAGGCTTTGAAGAGAAGCCTGGTGGGCACATAGCCGGTGGCCAAAGATGGAAAAAGGACAGAGTGTTCCTAAATCCAAGCTTATTCAAGCAATAATAATGGCACCCTGTTTTTTCTCAAATATTGCCTAATTAACTGTGCTGTGTTTTGTTTTGAGTAATCCTTTATTTTAAATTGTTTACATGGTTTTCTTCATGTTTATTTTTTTCAAAACATTGTATTTGGGTCAGGGTATTAGTGGTGTTTAAGAACGTAGGTGATAAAACCATAGGGAACTTTAGTTGTACATCCATATGGAATTTTATACAAATTGGAAGGACTTGCACATTAGTTGAATATTGGAGATTATCAGGCATAAAATGTCCCTCACTGTTGCCTTTCTGTTTCTAATCAAACAGGTGTGGGCATTTGCGAGGGCAATGTGAGACTTCAAATGGCAGTTGGCAAATTACGCAGAAGTAACTATGACAGCCAGTTTGGAGAATTAGAGGCGCACAACAACTCCTTTATTTTGCGAATAAGATTCTGTCATAGTCAGGGAAACTATTGGACAACTCAACTTGAGGTGTAAGCCAAATTTCACTGCCTGGTTTTGATGAATGTCTTTCCTGGTGTTTCTGATACAACAGGATTTTACAGTATTTTGGCTTTTTTTGTAAGTGATATAAACAAAACTTTCCAAAATGATAGATAACTCTGAAGCAGATCTAAACAATTATTATGAGGATGGGTTCAAAATAAATAGGTAAATAATTGTAATAATGAAGAATTTTAGTAATATGTAATAACATTTTGCAGCAGACACTCAGTTGCCTTGGATGATGATTGATAACTAGTTGCAATATGTGTCTGTTATTTCAACAAATAAGAAGTCGAATCTGACACAATACTCGGCTTCAGTGAGTAAAAGTTTCATTGAAAAATATGGACACGTTAGGGGTTTATATATCACAGTGATTACTGAAGCAGCCTGTTTTTTCATTTTGTCTAAATCAGTTAACAGCTGTTTAATGCAGCCTGTATGTCTATTCTTTATGATGGTAAACACCATTAAATGACACAATTTACAAGATTATTAAAAAAAAAAAAAGATGTGGATACATTCCCTGAATTCTCTGATCGCAAGACTATTTAGTTGAAATGTTTTAACTATTCAGTCATTTTAAATACTGTACTGAAAAATAACTTCAAATCTCTTGTGACTTTGTGATGAACTCATAAACGTTTATTTCAGTCAGTGTGTCTTGTCTACTTGGACCTGATTGGATGCCATTTTTCATTTGAAACTTGAAAACTACAAATGAAATCTGAAAACCCTTTAATAAACACACCTTAAAAAGAGAACGTGGTGTTCATGATTTGTGTGATTTAATGAAGGACTAAAAGAGGATTGTCATTTAATAAGGTATAAATGAATGTTTTATAATAGTGAAGAATATGCTCTAATATGCTTCTATGATTATGATATCTCTATGACTGCACTAATAATTGAACATAGGGCAAAGAATAGTGTTTAGTCATTTCGCATGGTTAATTCTCTTCATATCTGATGCTTCACAAAACCACTAAAAATAATATTTTTAAAATTTGTAAGAATTTTTCTTCCATCACATCTTGACCTTTGCTGTGACTGAAGGACAATTGTTTGTTCACCTTTAAGCCAGTAATTTCTTTAGTATATTAGGAAACACTGGTTCAGTAACGCAGCAGTTATGAAAACCTTGTAAGTAATTTTCCAGACATGAAAATTATGTAAAAGCAAAAAGAACCTTAAAAAAACAGTCTTAGACAAGTGATGAAAATGAGATTTGACGACTGTAAAATAGATGGAAAAACATTTTGTTTTTGGGGTTTTTTTTCCCAGTAAAATTACCTTATATTATTTTTGGGCCAGTTAAATAAGTTCTAAGGTGGGTCTTTCCTTGTCATACGGAAATCCAGAAGCTGGTATTGTGAAAATCATTCACTTAGATTATGCACTTCTGCATTCCTCAGTTTGCATCCATGAATTTTAAAATTCATGTGACAGCAAACTTGTTAATTTTAAACAAAGGATGCAGAGGAGAAATAATGAAAAGTGAGTAAGACCCAAGGTTTACCTTAGGTTTGGGAAGGACTTAGTGTTGACTTTGTGTTTTTGTTTTGCTATCAGCAATGTGTGTTTGCATTATTTACATAACTGAATTACATAAATGACAATGGAGAATAAAAAGATATTGGCTTGCTTTTCATACATGCTATAAATGTGCTTAAAGCTTGTGAATGCAGACACATTAGTAACTTATATGCAACTATTGTGTAATTTTTATGCAGTTGTGGATAACGTGTGTGTGTGGGGGGGATTAACCAGCTTCTTACTATTGAAAAGAGAAACAATGGAGGCTCCGAGAAGTTTGCCTGAAAATATTGTTAAATTAATGATGTGTGAATAGTTGCATTAGTTGTTCCATGTCATTCAGTAGGTTGACCTGATTATTCATGTTAACATGGCCTGTAAGTGTACACCCACATGGGCTTGTACTGATGACATGATCTGCCTGGAAGAGCCGTGTACAACATTTTCAGGTTTGAATTATTAACAGTAGCCATCCATGTAGCTGTTACTTCCACCCTGACTACTGTCCTGTCATCCTCTCAGCCTCCTCATGGTGTACCTGACCATCCCCACCAGAGGAGGCGCTGTTCGAGGCGGCGCAGTGGCTCATCTGGGTTCTGTCTTGTGGTTCAACCCTAGCCGTGGTGTCCATTGAAAGTCGGAAGTTGGCATTTACTTAGTTAAACTTGACAAAATGGCAGAAGACAACAGTTATGAGTCCATGCTGTGTGTAAAGCCTGAGGTCCACGTTTACCGGATCCCACCGCGGGCTTCTAATCGCGGATATCGGTAAGATCCCCCCAGATACGACTAAGGCTGAAAACTGACAAGTGTCCTGTTAGCAAGCTAATGCAACAGACATGCATCCATTATCGGACAGCGAGTGGCTCTGGGTGTACGCTAGACATTTTATTTACTCCCCTGCTTCTAAATCGAGTTCTCCTCAACCCATTGAGCCAATTAAATGCCAGTTGAGAAATGCTGAAACTAAATTATGGTGGCTAATGCAGATGCTAATGCCTAGCTTAATTAAACACGTTCGCGTATGAACGCACCAGTACTGCTTTAAGAATTAGATATCCTCACCTGAATTTGTCATCAAACAGTTCTTCAGTTGTTTTTCATGCTTATTACAAAAAACTTGACATTAGTTGTGCAAGACACGATAGCGAATGACTAAGAGAACTTGAGAACATCCAACTCAGTGTGTCCGATAATGGATGCATCTTGTGGGAGTTAGCGCGAAGCGTTGAGTGTTCAGAAGGGTCGATAAAAGTCAGTGTTGCTGAATAATTCATCATAAAATGCGTGGCTTATTGTTAAGATGTCGTTTGGTGAATTGTGCGCTTTGTATAGGGATAACGTTACCGAGCGTGTAAGTGGAAACATGAAAACTTTAACGTTATTGTGACACCTGCCTGTTGTTTCACCGTCATGACAATTACTTTTTGGTTGAGTTACATCACGTGACAGACTGTCCTCCACAACAAACAATGAACATGTTTGTATGAACACAAACATGATAAAGACACTTCGCTTACATTCAACATGTGCTCATTTTTATATAATTAGTGGCCTGTTGAACAATGTTTTTCTATTCAAACTCAAGCAATTATATAACATTTACACAAGTAGGCCAACATAGGTTTCAGTTACTCTTGGCAAATTTTTTTTCCAGTGGTCACGAGTTTCTCTAGGTTTTCCTGTTTGTATCTTTGATTTAATAGAAGTTTTATGCTTGCAACCATTATTAATACATCTCTGGACAGCTTGGGTAGGTAAAAAGACCAATGAAATACCAGTGTGTTTAGTTCTGTATGCTTTTCTTAAACTAGTGTAAACGTGTTATGACTTGTACTTTATGCTAGACAAACGGATTGTTGTTGAATTAGGAATGAGCAATAATTAGCAAAAAATAAATTCAATTTATTCATTTTTTAAGGAAGTTTTTGCACTCTTAACAGTGAAGAGTGACTAAAATGTAAATGAATGTGTAATCAGCAGAGCTGTTCTACTGAACAAATATTAGAAATGTATCCTTCATGGTATAATATATTAAATGTAAGTATCTTCCTCCAGTCAGTTTTTACTCTTATTATTTTTGTATATTTCAGCAGGCAACACATTCTGACACCCTTGCGAGTGCTACTTTTTGCTGTTTTTTTATTGGTATTACACATATACACCAAATGTTCTTTCATCAAATGAAGAAAAAGATTTATCTTGCTCTCATGTTAAAAGTAGAAAAAAGAGATCAAAATTTATGATTTTTTTTAAACCATTGAACAAGAAAGAGATTCAGTTTTTTTTGTGGTATCAACTAGCCCTACATTCACATAGAGTATTTTGAGGGCCGACTTGAATTGAATAGAAAGTCTCTCACTTATTCCTTTACTCTAAAACTTCCCTTTTCACTTCCTTCGTCTTTTTAAAATCTAAACTGAAAGCTGTTTGCTGACCACACAAATTTATCTACAGTCAATGACATGTGTCATCCCCTGTTTTTCTAGAGCTGCTGACTGGAAGCTGGATGAACCTGCATGGAGTGGGAGGATGAAAATCACAGCCAAAGGCAAAATGGCTTTCATCAAATTAGAGGACAAAAATACAGGTAAATATAAGAGACATCTGCTGTCTTTTTATCTGTCTGTCAGTAAAAGCCACCGACACTCGCTGTTTTTCAGTCAAGTGTTTTATGCAAACCATCCTCTCTACATCTGACTGTGACCATAATGAACTGATACATTTAGTTATTCAAATAAGTCTCTTTACTTTCCATAGAGGTAAATCACTGACTGTTTTAATTAAATGGCTTCTTGTAATGTTTTTTTAGCTGATCATATGAGGAAAAAAATTAAAACTATTTAAATTTGCAATATCAAAAAAGACAGAAATTCTAGTGACAAAAATAATGAATTCAGTACACAATAAAACCTATGAATTACAACAGTGGAACCATGAAAACACTTAAGATAAAACAACAACTCTAAGAAAAATGGGGTGAAATTGGAAAAAAAAATTTGAGAAACAAAAGAAATACAATCTTGCAGGCTGTTCCATGTTGCAGGTGCATAACAATAACAACAACAATGATATGTAATAAAATATTTCAGCATTAAGAGTGAAAGTAATGAAATATAAGGGGGGATAATCCGTTCTGAATCCTATAACCATACACTCCAGTGTTTATCACACCTTATGGGTACAGAGGGCCACCCAGCCTTAGAATGCAGCACATATTGGTGAGGATTATACTTAGACATCTTACCAGTAATAAATCTTTAAGCAAATTGATATCATTCTACTCTGCTCTGAAAAACTCCCTTTGAACTGACATTAGATTAGATTTTAAGGCCTTTCAGTTGGCTTTATGCCTTTTTAAAAAATAGGTTCTCCTTACAAATATTAAATATCTTAAAAATAAAGTATAGCAATGATTGTTTTACAATTTTTCTATTTATAAAAAACTCAAAAACTGACAGTGACAGTAACTTGTTTGCTTGCATACTAATACACCAGTGGTATTATAAACATTCAGAATTTTGTAAATGGCATGTAAAAGGTTCAGTTTGTGTAAGTTTTTTTTTTTTTTTTCCCCAAACAAGTTTAACACCTTTGTTGTCTTACTAACAGACTTGGTAAAGAACAGTAAAGACTGTTAGTTGGTCTTACTAACAGTCTTGGTAAGTTGTTTTTTCTTCATTTGTTTCTGTTTGATAATCCCTGGGGCGGTGTTTGTGGTAAATATTACAGGAGAACTGTTTGCTCAAGCTTCAGTGGATCAGTATCCAGGCTGTGCTGTTGAAGCAGTTACAGACTCCAGCAGGT
Source organism: Ostorhinchus rueppellii (assembly GCA_030068375.1). Taxonomy (NCBI): domain Eukaryota; kingdom Metazoa; phylum Chordata; class Actinopteri; order Kurtiformes; family Apogonidae; genus Ostorhinchus; species Ostorhinchus rueppellii. The sequence continues at coordinate 21,021,452 of JAQQZY010000023.1, forward strand.
ATTTTGTCATCAGGATAGAAGATGGCAATGGTAAGACACAATCAACACTAAGTCTTTTATATATATATTTTTAAGGTTGTTTCACAATCACTGTATTCAGATTTCCTTAGAATACTGAAAAAACAATCTTTGTTTTGAAAGCAAAAAGGTGGCAGAGCCAATTAAATGACTCTTAATATATTTTTGTTCATTTAACTGTTTTGTTTAAAGGACGCCATGCTTTTATTGGCCTGGGTTTTGCTGATCGTGGAGATTCATTTGACTTCAACGTAGCTTTACAAGATCATTTTAAGTAAGTCAATTATGATTCCAGAGGTTTTTTTAAACAATCTATATTTCCTTCTATATCCTAAGTAGCTAGAAGTCATGCTAAACTAGAGAAGCACTCAGAGAGCACAGACCCTCCGCCAAGGCAGCGTTTGTACTTTCATCCACTAGATGTCTCTGAATGTACAGATCACCACCAAAATCTAATCATGTGTAGGGTACCCCATTTCTGACAATCTGAAAATTTCATGAAAATCCGTCCATAACTTTTTGAGTTATCTTGCTAACAGACAGACAAACGCCGGCAAAAACATAACCTCCTTGGCGGAGGTAACTATGTTAACAGTTAAGGTTAAAACATTTTTGAACATCCATAACCTCCAAAACCACGTCTTTTCTGTTTATTAATCGATTAAAAACTTAATTGTAACCAAAGTTATTTCAACTATAATTATCTTTAAAACTTTTTTTTCTCTAAGGTGGGTGAAACAAGAAGGGGAACTCGCAAAACTGGAAGCTACTCAGAGCACAGCTCCAAAACTGGACCTGAGCTTCAAAGAGGGACAAACCATAAAGATCAGCATCGGGGTGAGTGGAAAGAAGAATTACAGATAAGAAGTTATTAACCACTTGTTAAAGTTAGATATTTAAAACAGTTATCACTTTCTCTGTGACAGAACATCAAGAAAAAGGATGCCGGCACGGCTAAATCACGGCCGATGGGTGGGGGTCTCCTCCCACCTCCACCAGGAGCTAAGGCTGGATGTGTCATTCCTCCTCCTGGAGGCCAGCAGACCGCCCCACCTGCTCAGACAAACCCTGGTGACCACTGTGGTTTTATATCTAATACCATCAATGTTATGGTACTAAAGGGTCAGATTTGTGTGACTGTTGGAGTCTGTTTTGTGGCGGTTGCTGATGGTTTGTTGACATAAATTAATTGCCTACTTCCATAAAAGCAGCTTACATACAGAGTCAGATGGGTTTTCTGACATTCACAATTTCTTCAGTGCCTCTCTTCTTTGCCATAATCATCTCAGTTGTGATTAATGCTTTTGTTATATTGTTATCGCATGACCCTTCAATTCTCATTGGACAGAATGTCATCACTGAGTGCTCACCGATTGGTCAGTGATGGTGTTCTATGGTCTGTTCTCTTCTTGTCTAACAGACTATTTTATTTAACCCCAGAAATTGTCATTTGATTAGATTTTCTTAGCAAATAGACAATTTATTAAATGCATTAATTGAATGAGGGGGAGTACAGAGTACAGTGGGTGGCATTTCATGGTATTTAAAGGTTCACTGTGGTATTTAGTGATCTCTGGTGGGGAAGTTGCAGGTTGCAACTAACTGAATCCCTCGTCCACTCTCCTCTATAGAGGTCCTTTTGAAGTTAGAGTTATTGTTTTATCTGGTGTGGGCTTTTTAGGTAAGGTTATAATACAAACTTAGCTGGTGACAGAAATGTGCCTTAACAGTGCATACCATCTAGTGTAAAATGAGAAAAAAAAAGAGAACAGGAAGTTGACTCTAACTGTTACAAAAATATGGAACATTTCTTCAGTCATATCCTGTTATTTCCTTCACACTGGCCTTTTCATGACTGGCTTGCTGTATGCAATACCTTATTTTGTGTTATTCTACTGTTATTAATCACTGTTCTTATAATTCCACAGTATATTGTGAGATTAAATGAAGCTTGAATGAGTTTTGATACTGACACATTTCCTGTAACGTCAGCCCCTCTTCTAGACTTCGGCTCTCCTGTCTCTGCAACCCAGCCCAGCGCCGACCTGTGGGGAGACTTCACATCTGCAGGCGCCAAGTAAGATATGCCATGCCCTTTCTGTCATTATCATCATGTCCATTCTCTCACATATGTGTACTGTGTATATTTTGTTTGCTTTTTGTTTTTTTGGTTCCTCACTGCGTCGTCACCCTCATCTCCCATCCGCTCTCCTCCACAGCTCCAGTAAAGACGCTGTCAAATCAGGATGGGTGCAGTTTAGTTGAGTCGTGAAAAAGTGTGCACACACTCAGGTTCCATACATTCCATGGACATGACGATGGGGGCAAAGGAAAGTAGAAATGGGGAGCTGTTGGCAAACCTGACTAGCTCATTCACTGCGAAGAGTCTGTTCACATAAACATCACCCTGCTGTCAACATACTCTTGAGAAAGAAACAATAAAATGTACATATTTTTTACCATATTACTCTTTTTCACACTATGCAGTAGTTTTCATAGTAGGGTAACTGCTAAACCTGTCGGGTATGGAGTTTTTGATCCAATGAGCGTCTTGAAGGTTGAAGGGAAAGTCGGTCTCGTCACACTAACCGAATGGAAACATCTATTCATGACTTTAAATCAAATGTGCCCATTTGTACTTGTGCTTTTAGTTCTTTTAGTCACATTTTCACTTTACCTGTCCAGAATCAGGATGAACTGTGTCCCTCTATATCATGAATAAGTTTTCTTGTTTTTCTGTCAATTAGTTTTATTGTAGCAACACAATTCATCTCAATATTTGTACCATTTGGGAAAGTTTACCTTTTGTTGTAGTCATGCTGTGTTTTGCTTTATGCCAGTATGTGTGTTTCTCAATACTCCCACCTATCTAGCATTTAAGATCTTCCAAAGCCCATACGATCTATGATGAAGTTAATGATTAAATTTACCTTAAAGCTCTTAAACTGCCATCAAACATACAAAAATATTTTTGTCACAGCGTTGTGGTGAAACACAATATCCACCTTTTCCGTGATTCAACATTTGGACACATTTATGTCTGTCCACATTTGTCTTCATGTACATCCTCCATGTGTCATTTGCCTTGTGTGTTTTCAATTTTAGAAATGTGCCTTTTACCAAATAGAAATCTCTAATCTTGTTGAGCAATCGATGAAGTGCCTTCCTTCAAAAAAGAAGACCTAAATGTATAAAATGATAACCTATGACTTCTTGTAAATAAAAATGTACTTCATTGACCCTTGTTTTGTTTTTCTCTGTCAGTTCTTATCACTTTGCACTGACCTCCGGAGAAAGGATTAGATCTGAATGCCTTTTGTCGTTCAGATACTTGACACCTTTGGTACAATATGTTCTCAAGTGTCAGTTATAAAGGTGCTGCAGAAAGTTATTGATGGCCTCTTACTGTAAAGACATTAAAAAATACCAGTGAGCATTTACAATTACGGTCAGCAATTCAGTGTGACTGCATTGTAAAGTTAGCTTAGCAAGCTTTAGCCTGTTTTTCTTACAGAAATATGTTAACATACAGCCTACACTTAAACAACAAAAGGCATTTTTAGAATAAAGTCTATTCAGATGTGACCTAAAAGCAGGAAGCCAATTTAAATCATTATTATTACTGTTATTTATATTTTAATTCTGGTGTAGTATAGGCTATATATGCAGCTTCATCTGTAACAAAGTAATGAAAAGACATTATTTAATTGTCTTCTATTGCTATAGTTTTCTTGTGGAAATATGAGGCAAAAAGCTGATAATATGCATGCGTTTATGTATTTAAATTAACAAAAACCCATTAAATGAAGTACATCTGATTTGGGAACAGAATATCAAAGGTCATACTGTGTGCTGTTATTGAAACTCTACCAATGGTCACAAAAGATTTAATATTTATTTCAGAGCTATGTCATGTATATGTAGGCTACAACAATCCAAACATTAACTAGTAAAGAAATATATCACTATTTAAAAGTAAATCAAAACTCTTTCAATAAAACACTGAAAATTGATCCTGTTTTCATAATATCAGAGGGGATTGATTTGTATATTGAGGCTTTTTAACATCATAAATATGTCACAATTATTGTCAGTTGCAGCCCATATATCAAACAGGGGTGTCCTAGATCATACAGGATGAATTTACAATGTACAAAAATTACACTCAAGACTGTCAAACTGGTTTTAGTTCAGGGGTCACACACAGCCCACTACGAGCTCAAGTAAAATAATAACCTGTAAATAATAACAACTCCAAATTTTCTTCTTGGTTTGATGTGAAAAAAGTAAAATACGTGATGAAAATTAACATTTACAAACTATCCTTTTGTAATAAAGTGTGAATAACCTGAATGAATATGAACAACCTGAAATGTCTTGAGGAAAATAGGTGCAAAATTTTAATAATGTTATGTTGAGTTACTAAGTTACTATTGAACAGTTCTTGTCTTATACATATTTTTTTCCTCTTCATACACACATAAGAAAGAAAGAAAGAAAGAAAGAAAGAGAGAAAGAAAGAAATTTTTGTTTTTATATATGTATTTATATAATATCCATCCATCCATCCACCTACCCACACATCCATCCATTCATCTTCTATACCCGCTTTATCCTCACTAGGGTCACAGGGGTCGCATGGAGCCTATCCCAGCTACTTAGGGCG
>JAQQZY010000023.1:21054241-21065955 GCA_030068375.1 Ostorhinchus rueppellii
CATGTCTAATGTCAAACAGATTGGACAATGCCAGGACTGATCAGGATCATCAGGTATGTGACAGAATGGTTCAGAGACAATGAGACATCATTTCCACACATGGATTATCCAACAGAAAGTCCAGACTAATTCAGGATGTGATGAAGACTTGATGCACTGGACTGACTCTGCATCATCAGTAATCAGAAATTAATGCAACTATGGATGAAAAAATACTATGAACTTTATTGTGACACTACATAAGCATCATGTGGCAAAAAAGCTGTGACAGTGAACGTCTCCTGTAATCCAAACCAAAGGTGGTGCAGTCAAATATTGCACATGCAACTTTTTTTGCAGTGTATGTTTTCTGTATTTGCATCTTGTGTCACACTGAAATTATTTTCTTAATTTTTTTTTTTACATTTTTTTATTTGCTTCTTTTTATCAACACCCTCTTGACCACAGTAGAGAAGACCCATAGGTAGAAGGAAAAGAAATGTAAGATGTTCTCAAAGTTTCTGACTGAGTGTGTGTTTGTGTTTTAGTGCGAGACGACAGTGTGAGGAGAAGGAGCAGAGGTTGGCTGTGCTGGAGGAGAATCTGTCATCGACTCAGAAGGAGGTGACGGAGCTGCGCAGCTGCCTGAGGGAAGTGGAAAGGTCACGACTCGAAGCTCGCAGAGAACTGCAGGAACTCCGCAGACAGGTCAGATTAACAGATGCTTCCCCTTCATATGTCCATATCATGTAGAACAGAAGGAATCGGTGCAGTGTTTTGTATAAAAGGTGGTGGTTCCAAACGGTTTCTTTACTTGAGTGCATCCTGCATTTGAAGATACAGTAAGAAGTAGAGCTGTGCAATGAACCGAATTTTGATCACGCTTTCGATTTTCTTGTCAAATGATCTCAAAACTCACATCATCGAGTTGAAACGATTTATTTTCAGTTTTTCTTTACGGGTCAAAACACAGTAATGTCCCGTCAGAGAGCGAACTTTAATTGACTGTCATTCCAGTATTTATTTTAATATAAAGTAGCTCCTTGTTTTGGATAATCCCTTATGGTCCAACTAAAGCAAAAAGGATTTTAAAAGTAAAAATGTGTGTCATTTAGCAACACTAATCTGTCAAATTGTCTCTAAAATGTCCTGTCAGAGAGATTTGGAATACTATGTTTTGACCCTTACCCAATTTCTGAGAGACGCACATGCACAATACATCCCATTCCATTGTAAAACAGCTGTAAAGTACATATTTGTAGCCTGAATGTATTTTCAATTTGAATGTTTTGCATAAAGAATCAATAACAAAGAGAGAAATGCTGAATAAATGCATTGTGAAACTCAAAATTAATCGTTTGAATAATCATGATTTCAATATTGACCAAAATAATCATGATGTTGATTTTTTTCATAATCAAGCAGCCCAAGTAAGAAGCGTGTAGTGTTTTTGGGTTAATTAATACATGTAATGGTTTCATCATTTTCTAGTTACTACAGAAGCAAAATAAAACCCAATCTGTGGTTTTCAGTGTGGACTTCAGCCCAGGGGGAATAAAACATGAATGAAGTGTTAACATTTTTCTTGTTGGAGTGACTCTGCTGCTTTCCGTGCTTTTTTTGGCGGCAGCTGAAGGTGTTGGACGTCGAGAAGGAGCAGAAAGGGAAGGAGGTGGCGGAGTTACAGACTCGGCTGTCACTGGAGGAGCAAAGGGAGGAGGAGAGAGGAAGGGAGGTTTTCACCCTCAAACAGAAGTTAACAGACGCTGAAACAACACGGGATTCCCTAAAAAAAGAGGTGAGGATAACAGAGACTGAACAGATCTCCGCTCTTACATGCTGTTTATCATGTGTTGATATTTCCACTCATTTCTTTCCCGTAGCTCTCCCTGGTTCAGAAGCGTCTGGTGGACTCGGAGTCCAGCTGGAGGAGCTGTGAGAGAGAACTCAACGCTCAGCTGCAGGAGGCGCGCGGCTGCGAGAAGAAGCTGCAGGATGAAGCTAAAAACCTGTCCGTACGCGCTCAGTCGGCCCAGGATTCTGCCGCTCAGTCCAGCCTGCAGCTCAGCGAGGCCCAGGGCCGACTCGCCGCCACCGAGGCAGAGCTGGTCCGGGCCGAGGCCGGGAGGAGGGAGCTGGAGTTCCGCCTCAGCAGCCTCCAGTCGGCGCTGACCCGAACACTGGGCATCGGAGCAGGAGGCAGAGGAGGCAGAGGGAGGAGCCCCGGGGGGAGTTCTGCATCACCAGGCTCTATGTCCCGCCACCACAGCATCTCCCCTCTACGCGCCTCACTGTCTCCACCTAAAGGTCGGAACTCTGACACTTTTACTGAATTCCTTGGAACAGGAGTGTCACATACAGCCCAGTTAGCCGGACCAATAAAATAATATACATAAATAATATATACAACCTATAAAGAATAACAAGAACAAATTTCTGTCTTTGTTTGAGTGTAAAAAAGAAACAATCAGTCATAAAAATATTTATATTTGCAAACTATCCTTTTACAAGAAAATATGAGTAACTTGAAAAAACTGAAAAAAGTGCAATTTTACCAATATTATACCTCAACTTATCATTTATACATATGCATTTCAGATCACAGCGGATCTAAAAATCTACAAAACATTTAGTAACAGGCATGATATTGTTAAAGTTTTCAGAATTTGGAGTTTGGAACTAAGATGACTTGGACACCCTTGACTGTTAATATCTTCAGTGCACTTGTCTGTGTGCACTTTGAACGTTCATCTGGTGGTCCTGATTAGAACCATTCGCAGGCTGGTTTTGGCCCGCAGGCTGTGTGTTTGACACCCCAGCCTTCGAACGTACTGTGTATTAGAAAATACTGTATCATTAAAGGACAATTATTTTAATCTTTTGAGTGAAAAACTTTATACTGCAACAAAACCGACAGAATTCTGTTGAACTTCAGTTGGCGGTCTCTGTTTTTATGACTGAAACTGACATTGACTGAAAAATGTAGGTCTCTTTTTGTTAAAGTGGGAAATTGGTATGCAGTAGTAGTAGTAGTTCTATTTCAAGCCTATAGAATCAAACAAAAAAGAGCCATACAACATGATCAAACACATTTTCTGCACTAAATTAATTCTGCTTCCTTTACTTTTCTAACACAATTTTGTTTCTATATATATATTTACAGCACAAAAACATCTGTACAATCATTCGCATACACTTTTTCAGTTCCCTCACACACAATCAGTTGTATGAATAATATTATTTATATGCAGTTTTAATATTTACTACAAATACAGTATTCAATACGTGTGATGATATCTCCTCATCATAATAATTAGTTTCAATAATATCTTTTTTTATGCATATTTCTGTTATAACTTGATATACACTTATTCAGATAATGTTCTATATTTTGTTATTATAGTGGATTTATATGTCCTTTTAACTCATTCACCGCCAGGCGTTTTCAGAACAGAAACCCCCATACTACCAGGCGTTTTAGAGCATTTTGACTGATTTTCAAGACTCACAGAATATTGAGTTCTAGGACTACATAAACATGGCACCCATCAAAATAAAGTGTAAAGTCTCTTCTTTCATGTGGAAAAAAATGTTGTTTCCAGCTTTTTCGGTTCTCAAGTTATTGACCTTAGAACACAGGGTGGTTTTGCCTAAAATGCCTGAACGCTAAATACTTCCTCAAAGTTGCGCCAGGTCGTTTCCTAGCAACCCCCCCAATGAAAGCTGAATGACGCCAAAACACGTCATTGGCAGTGAATGAGTTAAATGCACATATTGAAGAAGACATTTTCAAATTTGGATCCAGATTATTCCACAGATGAACCCCTCTATACATGTATGCCTACATGGATACCCAGTCCTTGTTGCATTATTTGTTAAAATGACATTCATTCTTTACTGAGTAGAGTAAGGAATATTTATTTGATCAGATTATTATAATTAGAAAATGAATAACAAGCTTTGGAAGAGGCAGAAAGAAGCAACACACGCACACACACACAAACAAATAACAAAGGTCCAGAGCCAAAAAAAAAGTAAGAGAAGGTTGGTTACTTCACTCCCATATCACACAGCGGTGACAGTGATAGTGAGGAATCTGGCCTCGTCTAAGCTCACAGTTTGTTACTAAAAAAATCAACAATAAAAATCAAATACAAATCTTAAATATCCACAACTCTCTCCTCGAACATGAACTAGTAGAGAAGATGTTCTGCTGTCATGTGGTTAAAAAGTGTCTGTTAGATGCTCTGGTTTTCGGTAATATTTGTACGTAGTTTTAACTAATTTTGAGTATTTAATTTTTACAGAATGTCAAGTAAGCACCCCTGATAATACTTTTGGTTCGGGACCTGTTTCTCCTGAGAGAGGAAACACTCCGCTGCCTCTGTCTCAGCCAGACCTGGACCCTGAGACTCTACGAAGTGGACTGAGAGACTTCCTCCAGGAGCTGCGTGAGGCACAGAGAGAGCGGGTAAGTGAAGCACGCACCACAACAGAACCATAACGGCCAGGATACTTCGTTGGTCACGTGTTTCAGGTAAATGTGGATTTTTGTTTTTAGGATGATGCTCGATGCCAGATGGGGACCTTACAACGGGAACTGGAGGAACTCAAAGGGGAGAGAGACTCTGCACAGAGCCGCCTTTCTCAGACACAAAACACTTTACAGGAATATCTAGAAGGTGAGAGGAGTTTATTTTATACCCCAAAGAGGAGGCTTTTTCAACTCTAGCACTTTTGGAATACATACTTTTGTTGGAATACCTGTATTTATTTATTTTTTAACCAATATGTTTATTGATTTTGTTTCGATTTGTATACAACGGTACACAATAACGACTTATGAACACGATGGTACAAAGATGACATTCAGCAAGTGTATGAAAAAAGAGAAAAGAAAAAAAAAGCTGAAACGTCCATATATGTGAAATAGATACATGGATATGCAGAGGGTATAGGTCAGGGCTGTCAAACTCATATTAGTTCAGGGGCCACATTCAGCAGTGGGCTGAGCCAGTGGAATAATAAAGTAATAATAAATAACTAATGTAAACTCCAAACTTTTCTCTATGTTTTTTTAGTGGAAAATGTAAAATTACATTATGAAAATGTTTCTATCTACAAACTATGCTTTAAAACAACGTCAATAATATGAACAAACTGAAAAAATAAGTGTAATTTGAACAATAATCTGTTTCAGTTGATCATTTCCACATGTACATTATAACTTATAGATCACAGTGGAGCTATAGATATACAACGTATTCAATAACAGATAAAAAATATTGTTCAAATTGCACTTCTCTTAAGACATTTCAGGTTGTTCATATTTCTTCAGATGGTTCACATTTTGCAAAATTGTACTTTATTCTGGTGTAAATACATGAAAATGTTTACAGAGTTGTGAGTATTTATTGGATATTATCGTTGTATTTGACCCACTTGAAACTGAATTGGTCTGTATGTGGCCCCTGAACTAAAATGACTTAATATCTTTGCTTAATTTTAGCATTTCACAAAGTCATCACAAGGGCCGGACTGGACCCTTTGGCGGGCCGGATTTGGCCCCCGGGCCGCATGTTTGACACCCCTGGTATAGCTATTGTTCTCCAGGTTCATTCATTAGGTGTGATAGATCATTATTCTTAAGATATTGTTTGAAGCGTCCCCACACTTTATGAAACAAATGCTGTTTACCTTTAATTATATAAGTCCTTTTTTCCAGAGGTAGACAGAGCCAATTCTCTGAACCACTGTGTAATCTTTGGTTTACCCATCGTTTCTCATGTCAAAGCAGTCACTCTTTGAGCCTGTAGAAGACACATGTTAAGAAAGATCTGTTCATGAGGTTTTATGTTATGTCCCTGTAGATAAAAACCAAGTAAAAGAAGTTTTGGCTCTTGGTCTAGTCTGATTTATCTGTATTTATTTATTTATCTATTTATTTATTTATTTATTTATTTATTTATTTATTTATTTATTACTGATTATACCTAACAAATTTACTCTACGTGACATTTTCATGAATAAATGCTTCCGTTTACTGTGAATTACATCATCTCCAGCTTAAGCTTCAGTGATAGTTTTTAGTGTCACAAATGTCCCCTTATTACCTTCTGTATATGAAAGTGTCTGTGTAAGTTCTCATTTGTTGAGGTCGTTGCTCATTAGTTGTTTTCAAAGTTCAACTGAACTGCTTTTGTTCTTGAAAATGTTTCTGATCCAAGAGACTTCAGCTCTGAACTGATGAAGTCTCTTGGATCAGAGATGAAACAACATGTCAATGAAGGGAAATGAGAGGAGACAAGATATCTGCATCTACTAATACCCTGTGTTTATAAGCCATAGAAAATGCACCCTCAGTTCAATCTAATCCCAGACATATTCATGTATGTAGGAGGTTAAATAGAGTATTGACAACTGTAATTACCAATCACTGATCAAATGCTGTCAGTCGTGACCTAAATGCAATTCTACTGCTCTCTGTGCTTGGAACGCTTGGAAAATGGATGCAATTTTCCATTACAGCTTTAAACAATGTCAGGTCTTTTCTATTTGTATTCACTATTTTGATTTGGACTGAGAGGAGAGAGCTGCAGAAGAAGGGTGTATGTTTTCAGATTTCAATTCCTGAAGCTGTATAGAGAAAAGAACAAAGAGCAACTTTAACAGTGATATGCACAAATATGTCCTGCCTGAAAATATAATTTCTGTGTTTTTAGGGAAGCGACTAGTGGACGAGCGTCTGATGTCCACTCAGACTCTGCTCCAGCAGCAGGAGGAGACGGTGAGGAGAGGAGACCGAGAGAGACGAGCTCTGACAGACCGGCTGAAGGATTTAGAGCGGGCGCTGCAGGCCTCTGAGACTGATAGGAAACACACCCAGGTACACACACACACACACACACACACACACACACTGGTGCACGTGTATAAACACTGTGTCTGTATGGGACTTTCACAGCAGTGACCACTGATCGGCCACGTCACCATATGGCAGCACTCAGTGGTAGAGTAATATAATGAAGCAGAAACAGCCGGGAATATGATAACAACATATGCTGCAGTGTTACATCCTGTGTGCTGTCCTCTGTCAGAGCTCCATATGTCTGTTTTTATGCCAGTGTGTTAAAAATAATTCACCTGGTGGACAACAGGAGGAGCAGAAACACAAGGTGAAAGCAGGGCTCTAAGTTGACGCAGTGTGAGGCAGACGTAAATATGACTTTGCTTATGTGTGTTTTCCAACGGAAGTATATACATGTTTACAGGATTCACATTTAATTTTGAAAGAATGAGGCATTTTTTCGCCCTTCAGATTCTTTGATCAGGCCAACGTGATCAGATCATGTGACATTTTCAAAGCATTGTTTATTGAGCATGTTTTTGGTTTTTATTGTAATAAATAGTGTATTTTTTTCTATTTGGATTTGATCATTTTTGTCTATTTTTGGGATCAAAATGTTAGTAAAGTAGGTTAAAGTGAAAAAATAATTATCAGACCATACAGGTGAAGTTGTGTTGATACCAAAGGCATAAACAAAAACTAGCAAAAAGTCAAGGTGATTTTTGGAGAAATCAGTAACATTTTGTTTGGATATTCCACCTTCATACACTTTACAGAGATACGTAACAGTTCATCAGGCTATGATAACCTGAGAGTCTTTTTGTCTGCTTAGCTTCATCTGTAGTCTATAGATCAACAGTTTAACATGACCAACTTTTTCACCCTTTCATGATTTATGAGGAAAGTTTTCTTTAAAAGATTTATTTTTTTGCTCAAATTGAAATTCATTTAAAGTTTTTTTTTCAATTTCTGTATTTAATTATGTATAAATATTGAAGATAAGCTGTTGAAAGTCTGCAGGAGGCCTGTCCAAGTGAAGTGAACATGAATGCAGCTGTGGGTCATCTGTGTGTGCTTTGTGTTTGTTTGGCCTCTTAGTAACAGTGCTGCCTTCACAGGCCTCTGGAATCTGGGTAGAAAACCCAAGGTCATCGTTATTAAATAAAGACGTTGGCGCACTAACTCCTCACTAACTTGTACTGAAAATCAATGTGTCCGAGTCTGAAACACCTCTGTGGTTCTTCCATCTGTGCAGGATCAGTTGAATAAGCAACGAGCTGCTGAAATGCGCCTGGAGGCGGAGAGGAGACGCCTGCGGGAGGCGCTGGAGGCAGCTGAAGCTCGGGCCACCAGAGTGGAGCTGGGGAGGCGCAGCCTGGAAGGGGAGCTGCAGAGACTCAAGCTGAGTCTGGGAGACCGGGAGGCAGAGAGCCACGCCTCCCAGGAGCGCCATGACTCTCTGCTCAAACAGGTACAGCAGGCCGATAGAGCCCTTTTACTCTGATACAATCTGAACATTATTAAGCCTCAAATAAACATTTAGAAGTGACTGTAAAGCAGAGGTGTCAAACATGTGCCCCGTGGGCCAAAACCTGCCCGCCAAAGGGTCCAATGTGGCCCACAGAATGAATATGTGAGGTGCAAAAATGCAGTCATGGGTCTTGCTAACTTTAGTTCAGTGTACATATGACCAATTTGATCTCAAGTGGATCGGACTAATAAAATAATATTGTAATAACCTGGAAATAATGACAACGCCAACTTTTAGTCTTTTTTGTTTTACTGTGAAAAAAGTAAAATTATAGTTTGAAATGTTTACATTTACAACCTATCCTGAACAACCTGACCTGCAGCTACATTGTACATTACATTGTTTACCTATCAACCATGTAAGTTTCACTCTTGATATCTGGTTGGTGGGTTTTGTTTTGTTTTAATATATTTGTCTACATGTTCGGGAAAAAAATGTCTAAAGAAAAATCCTCTGAGTTCAGTATAAGTCAATAATATTCAATTAAAAACTTATGAAATTGACATCAACTTGACCAATGCAACATGGTTCCTCCTCATTATTTAGTTCAATTCAACTTTATGTAAATAGCAACAATCAAAGTACATAACTGTCTGAAACCACTTAATAAATTCATGTTAAGACCTTAAAAATTATAGGCAGAGAAAAAACTCAACAAAACCTCCTAGAACTAGTCCAGGGTGACAGCAGGAGGAACAAGTCTCATTAAAAACCTCCGACAGAACCGGGCTTCAGGTAGGCAGCCATCTGCCTCAACCAGCTGGGAGGAAAGAGGAGAAAGAAAACAAAAGCACAGAACAAATGCAAACAACAACATGGACGCTGGACAGTAAGGACAGGGTGGGCTTGTGTGGGCAGGTTGGAGACCAGGAATAGAAGTCAAGAATATACTGATCCAGAACCAGAGAAGAAAAACACAAACTGAGAGAGAGTGAGGAGACATAACATTAGTGGCCTATAAAGGTAACATCTATGAATACATGTTAGATGGAGAAGTCCTCAGTGAGTCCAGTTTCAGTCTTTGTGCCCTGATGGCTTCACGTCCACAGCTGTAGAAAAGGATGATTATATGAACGACACAAATCCTGCTGATGAGTGTTTGGGCGAAATGGGGGTCATATACGTTCCCAAAACGACCAGAGTACGTCTGACCCACCCTCTGCATCACCTGTGATTGTAATATTTTTCAATAATGTATGTACACCCTCTTTTTTTCCCTCTCTTTCTTTTTCTTTATATGTCTGTATTTGGCTCTATGTATGCTTAGTGAAAAAGTTCTTAAAAAAATAAAATTATTTAAAAAAACCAACAAACAAATCCTGCTGATGAGTGGGAACAAGCCTCAAGGTAAATCTCATCATTCTGCTTTGTGAATGTCAAAGCTTCCACTACTAGTTTCTGAAGACACGTACCATCTAAACCTTGGTCTTATCACAGGTGGCTGAAGGTGAAGCCCGAGTGTCCCTGCTCCAGAGAGAGGTGGACAGGCTGAGTCAGGCTCTGCTCAAAGCACAAGAAGGTGAAGCTTTACTCAAAGAGAAGACCACTTCACTCAACATGACCCTGCAGGAGGCGTCAGCAGCTCATAGCAGCACCCAGAGTCGAATGGCTGCTCTGCAGAAGAGTCTGAGTGTGGCCGAGCAGGATAAACGACATCTACAAGTGAGTAACACGGACGGAAAAACCAACAGGAGTGGACACAGGCTGAACAGTGTGTGATGATCTGTCTGTCACTAAGGAACGGATTGATGAAACCAGGGCGTCGTTAGCTGAAGGGAGGAGACACATGGGTGCCCTCACTGAGCGCGTGCAAAGCCTGGAGAGTGAACTAAGACAGAGTGAGGCGAGGCGAGGGGAGCTGGAGGCAGAGCTCGCCAACACACAGGAGGTACAGGACACAGATAAGCAGGTTTATTTGTGTATCAGTCACGATGTTTTATAACAGGGTAGTTTTATTTTAAGTGTAACAGATGTTTACGTTGAAGTCTTTGTAGTGCTTGGTGATCGATGAACCACCACACTGTATGACTTTTTTGTGTACCACCCTTATCTTAGCTAAAAAAACAAACAAAAACAACAGCTGGTACACTTAAGAAGCAGTCAGTTCTGTAATGCTGTTACTGCTTTTAGAAGTGCTATGGACATCTGCTCAGAGTGTAGGGAAGGTTCAAGTAACTGGGATAAATACAGTCATGGCAAAAGTTTTTTGAAACCCTTAAAATTTTTCACAATCTCAAATATTATCATAAATTACAGTGGAACTTTTTTGTGTGTTTCCAGAGGTGTGGCTGAATCAGAGCGACATCAAGGAGGTTATGTTTTTGCCAGAGTTTGTTTGTTTTTTAGCAACATAACTCAAAAGGTTATGGACAGATTTTAATGAAATTTTTTAGCACATGTTCGCTCTGGGTCAAGGAAGAGATGATTAAATTTTGGAGGTGATCCAGATTCCCATCTGGATCCAGGAATTTTTTAAAGCATTCTTTATCATTGCAAGATAGGGCGTAGTGTACAGAGCTACATATGAGGTCATTCAGCACCATCTAGTGGAGGAAAGTACAAACACTACCTTAAAACCAGAGCCGACATATCAAAACCCATACATACGTACAAACAAACCCATAAACCCTGGCAAAAACATAACCTCCTTGACGGAGGTTAAAAAAAATAAAAAATTCAAGCACTACCTGGGCGGACATCTGCATTCTCAGAGTGCTTTTCTAGTTTTTGTTTATTGTTAACATGAAAAAATAACTAAACTAAATTCTTGACAGTTTTTACATGTCACGTCCTGTGTTTCATTATCTACTGAAACATCCAGTTTTGTCCTGGACAGAACAGAGCATGTGAGTTTATAGAATGAAACAAAACTTGGCAGAGTTCAATGACTTAAGGGGGATTCAGTATATGCCTTATATCACAAATGCATGGGGTGTCCAAAACCTTTGTTCCACTAGTTCATGTGTAATGTTGTGAAGCCAAGAAAGCCACTATTAACTGAGCCTTCATTATGCAGGGTGAAAATAAATCATGAACTTATTTGACGCAGCCCTTTATAGATTATTTTACTGTTGAATAAGTAGACAGACCTCCTCCTTTTTTTTTTTCTTTTTCTTTTTGTTGTTGTGCATCTGTACATGTGAGTGCAGGTGTAATTTTCTTGTCTGGAAACACAGATACTTTCATTTCCTTTCATTTTATTCTTTATTTCATTCATTGTAAAATAATACAATAGAAATACAAGCGTTCTCTGTACGAGAATGAAAGGGAACAGAAAGAAGACTAGTCTTATTTTATCTGCCCCTTTATCCCCAGAAATCTATTTACAAAGAACAACTTAAAAAAAAAAAAATTATA
>JAQQZY010000023.1:21080995-21101785 GCA_030068375.1 Ostorhinchus rueppellii
GAGATGCACCATTATTATCCTTTTTTTTTTTTTTTTTTTTTTTACAGTGTGTCTATTGTTTTATGAAACTATGACAAATAAAAAATGTAAGAAGTTTCCATGTGCCCTCAACGACCCCCACTCTCATGAGGCAACTGATGTGTGTGTGTGTGTGTGTGTGTGTGTGTGTGTGTGTGTGTGTGTGTGTGTGTGTGTGTTTAGTTTTCCCTCTTGGCACCCTTTCCCCATTGTAGTGCCATTACTGCAGGCTGTGCTGTGAAGTCCCTCCTCCTCCTTCTCTCCAGTGAAAACACAGGACCACATGTCATCTCTCAACAACCGTAAAGAAACACTGAAATGATCCCTGAGTATTAAATAAACACCTGAAATGCTCTGAAACATTGACTAGATAGCATGCAAAGTCTGCAGGATCACCTTGTAGCTTCATTTTACCCTTATATCTCTCCACACCAGTGCATTCCAAAGTTAACCCACACGTGCATGGCATCAGAATACAAATATATCCCATCATAAAGGCTGAGATGTACACAACAGGTTATTTCAGAACTCACCTAAGTTGGATTTTGTCTGCTCCGACTGGGCTCAGCTCTCATGCGTCCTCTGAGTGCAGGAGGACCTCACAGACAGCGCCACATTGTACCACCCCACATCTGTAGTCTCCTCCCCGTCCAGTCTCAGCCTCCAGCCTCCAGACCTCCAGACCCCGGTCCCGGCACAGACCTGCACATAACAAATCCGGACATACTCTCAGAATACCTGTGTAAAAATACTGATAAGCAACAAGGGAAGGGAAAGCAACAAAACTGTGCAGGATAAGTACAAAAACGCATGATGACCCAGTTATTTTCAGGCATTAATATGCTTATAAGCTCCTGTATATACTCCTGAGACCCAGTAAGGCAAAAGTTTTGGCTTTTTTTATCTTAAATAATTGCCTTGATCGGAAACAGCATGATGGAATAGTTTTTTTAGATAATTTTTTTTCTATTTATATTTTTTACAGAATGTCCTTTGCAGTGTTTTCTTTTTTTTTTAATGTAAATCTGTGAAACTTGTCCCCCTACAAAGGATAACAATGTATTGATATATCTCAGAAGGATATGAGGATGCTACATGTTTTGCTTTTTAAAAAAATATATTTATCTTCCAATAGTGACAAAAGCACAAAATGGAGTCAAACCCAAGTAACTTTAACATCTGAGTCCGAGATGAAAGTGCACAAGTGGAAAACTCATTCATTTTGACGGGGTTAATACAGTGATCTTTAAACCCTGCATTGGAGGACGCTACATTTTACATTTCCTCTCTCTCTGTGTCTGTTGCACTCATTTCCCTAAAGCCCAACATGCAGTCAAACTCAAGTCACTGTAGATATGAATCTGAGATAAAAGTGGAAAAGTCCAAACTTGCCAGACTTTACAGTTGAAAAAATGTTTGGTTATTATCTAGAATATTTGTAGTGTGACCTTGGTGTTTAATATGTAGATTTTAGAAACTATTCCCCCATCATGACATAAACTGATTATTGGTGTTATCCTGAGATCCAGGACAATACGCGTTTCTGCTTATGTTGCATGAAAAAATGGTCTTGAATGAAATTTGCACGACTGATATATTTTGCAGTGGACAGCTTTTTCTTTTTTTTAATAAAGCTGTGAAAATGTTGTTCTCCATAGGGGACAAAAAGCTCATATTCAGGTCGTAGGAGGTTGTGCTGTCAACCCCATCCATTGTCCCCCCGAACAAAAGAAAAAAAACTACTTCAATAAATAATAATAAAGCCTTTGCCAAAGGTATTGTTGTGTAATTTAATCTACAGTCTAATAATACTTTTAGTTTTCAATTGTTATTATTTTAATAAATATCAACATTCTGCAGTGATGTTTGTAATACATGCAGTGTGTTTAATGCTACTACAGTATTTTTCTATGGTATTTTGTGGGGCACATGTAAACTATAAAGTTGCATAAAATGGAATTAACATCGTTTATTTATTTTTAATATGCAACAAGAAAAGACAAAAAAACATATACATGATTTCATTTGTACATTCGGAAATAGTTATTTTAGAGGTACAGCAGGCTTTTCAGAGGTAATTTGGAACACATTTATAAACTGCTTTTTGACTACAAGTAGTTATTTGTAAAAACTTCATGTCAAAAAACATTCAAAGTGCTACGCTGCAGATTATGTATTTATGAACCAATTTTACCCATAAATTATTAATACGTCCCATTTGAATACATTCTTTTCCCAAATGTATCCATTAAAACATCCGTTCCACACTGTTACTTTATCAGTTTTACCTTTACATTTCTAAATTCATTTTTTCCATCCTTTGTGTCAACTGTCTTAGTTTCAGATAAACCACATGTTCATGTAGTTCCTGACAGGGTTGCATTCTGCACAATAGCATCACCTAGAGGACTACTACGGACATGCATTTTTCAGAGTAATAAGAAGTTACAACAAATGAATAATTTAAAAGGCAAACAATTTATTTTCCATCACACAAACGCTGCTATTGGTATGTTGGAAGATCTGATGGCAAACTGTACGTCTATGAAGCAGCTGCTAAACTGAAAAGAAACCAAATATAAAATGTTTACACTCAAACGTCTGCAGCATCATGTTTCCAAAGCGCACAAATATACACACAGCTGAGCAGGAGATAAATATCTCTGTAATGGTAAATGTAAGACTCATATACACACTGTCATACTTCATTCATACTGTACATGTGCGTTTATATAATACCACGTTGCTCCGTACACATGTCAGTGTTAGTTTACAGTGTGTACTGTTGGAGCCAACGGGTGCAATGGCCCTTCAGACCTCAAAAAGCATTTTTAATCAATATATAAGTTAATCATGGAGGGAAACAATGAACTGGAGGACAGCTGAGGGTTCACACCACCACTGCCTTCTTCTCCTTGTACGTGGCCATCATCTTCTTGATCTCAGCGATCGCTTTGCCTGGATTCAGCCCCTGTGAGAAAAACAAGATGAGAGAGAAGCAGCAAAGGTCAAAGCAAGGAAATCTGAAGGACAAACAGTGTAGTAGGAAGGAGATCAGTCTAAGTCAGAGGCGTCAAAAGGGCCTAATCAAACCTGAGGGGTGATTTCACAAAGTGCAAAAATGACACTGAACATATTAACAAAGGTGTTGAACTCAAGTAAAACAAGTGGTGCCATGCAAAACAAACCCCGTCCCTCGCACGTATTGTAGCTTATTTTGGCATCGATTGAGCTGATGTCAGACATAGACAAATTTCAGCCATTACAAGTAAATGGAGAAAAAAAAAAAAAAAAGAATTTATAATTTCATTAAAAATTTGAACTTTGACCTACTTTTTGCAAAATGTGATCACATTTATTCTGGGTCACTGGTAATCTATAAACCCAGTTTGGAAGGAATTCAACCAGTAGTTTTGCTGCTAAAGTGTTAACAAACAAAGAAACGAAACAAACCAAAAACAATACCCCTCTATGAATGATGACGACTCAAAATTTTCTGCTTGGTTTAATTTGAAAAGAGTAAAATTATATAATGAAATATTTATGATCCTATCACAATAAAATTTTAATAAACTGGACAAATATAAAATATCTACTGAAACAAGAAATAAGTGCAATTTTAACAATATTATGCCTGTTACTAAATGTTTTGTACATCTGTAGATCCACTGAGCTGTCAGTTGTGTTAATAATAAGCTGTGATATAATAAAGTTGAAATTACACTTTTCTTAAAATATTTCTGCTTGTACATGGTGGTACAAGTTTTTCACATCCTCGTGTAATTTTAAATTTTTTCAGACTAAAAACACAGAAAAATTTGGATAATTATTTATTGGTTATTATGCTGATTATTTGATATTCCATTGAACTGTATGTGGCCCCTGAAATAAAATGGGTTTAACACCACTGGTCGAGATAAACACCCTAAAGGTCTGTGCATCATACTCATCCTTGTAAATTAAGTTACACTACTTCTTTCACATCATCACTTCAGTTATATTTTTGCCAAGTACGTAGAGTTAAAAAAGTACACTCCAAAGCTACATGTCTGTCAGAGTCCTTAGTGTTTTCATGTCTGCACTACTATACCCTTTGTTTACCTGATTTCTGTTTTTTTTCACTCATTGTTTTCAGTACAATGGATCCCTTTCATATTTGTTTTTGTCTGTTCAGTTCTGCTGAGTAACTATTTCTACTGCTGTTGACTGACTTCCATCTTTCTCTTTTACGCAGGTGTTCCCTTTCGTGTTCTGTCCATTTCCCATATGCTGAATAATGAAACCAAACCTAGCTCTTGTTTTGTCTAAACAGTTTACAGTCATGACTACTTTTTATTTATGTGCAGAAGAGAAATTAGCTGAACTCAGTGAACAAAACATTTGAAATTACACTACGTGATCTGAACATAGGTCAGCGCTGCATAAACCTGTTAATTGTCCCAGTTTTGGTTTTTTTCCATCTGGAGGTGTGCTGATATTACCTTGGGGCAGGTCTTGGTGCAGTTCATGATAGTGTGACAGCGGTAGAGGGAGAAAGGATCCTGCAGCTTGGACAGACGCTCCTCAGTGAACTCATCTCGTGAGTCGATCATCCAACGATATGCCTGAAAGAGAAAAAAATTAAAGCATAGTTTGGTAAAGATTTAAATATTACAACAACAAAAAGACAAGATTTCAAGACTAAATATTAAAAATGACTGCAAATAGAATGGGAAAATGTTGAGAATAAATAAGATCAATAGAATAAATGGGTATAAATGATATGAAAGTTTGAAAGGTATGAATTACAGCGCTTTCATAAAAAGTCAAGCTTGAAAAACAGGATTTTGTCATTTATGGATGGGGTGGGAGATCTCAAACCCTTAAATCGACATATGATCTACTTTTCAGAATGATTGTGCAGATTCTGTCTTTAACCCCTTGATGCCTGCATTTATTTCCAATTATGGAAAGGAGAAAAAAAAAAAAAAAAAAAAAAAAAATCACTTGTATTTTTGCTTTCAAGTAGATAGTATTTTTGGTTGCATTTTGGAGCGGGGTGGTTTGATGCGAATTCGCGACAATTGGTGTCAAGGGGTTAAAAAAGTAGACAACAGCACTATCAGAACTTTCCATCGTCGCCACCTTCATCTTAAATGGCCCCTTTTACCAGGGTAATTACAGCATTTATCAGAGAGCATCAGGAGCACATGTCACTAGGTTAGTCAGTTACTTTCAGTCTGTTTAGTGATACTTTGCACCAAATGTTCAGTTATAGTCCACATTAATTTGTATAATTTGTGTAATGCGCTATTTTGTTGTCACCAAAGAAAGACTGATGAAGAATTATGAAAAGCCCGGCTCCAGATCCAATTTCTAAACTCTGATGAGTCTGATTTGCACAGATTCTTCAGCGTTATACTAGGATGAAAATGTTTTTGATTCATTACAACAAACAGCAGGACAAGTTAGAAGCTATATTTTAGATAATTAATGGAAACATCGCAGCTTTATTTACAGGAAAATGTGGACTAGTGATTACATCATCGAGGTTTTGTCATAACATAAAAGTATCTGTTCAAATGTATGCAAAGATTTTACCGGAGGCTATCACACACAGCCTAGACACCAGAGAAAAGTAGTGCAAAATGTGTTCTACTTTGGTTCTAAATTGCTTTTTTTTTTTGTCTTTTTCACATTAGGCAAGTAAATTGTGTTTCCTTAAAGATCATGATTAAACCTCAACACATCATTATTTGATCTTTTGGTCAGATTGCTTCATCTGAGTTATGGTTAATGTTTATGTATCTCACACAGACCTGCATAAGCACAGCAGGTCCCAGGTATTTGTCTCCATTCCACCAGTAGCTGGGACAGCTCGTACTGCAGCAGGCACACAGGATGCATTCATACAGACCATCCTACACAGGAAAATAAGAAGAGACAGTGTTGCTACCATCATACTTCATACTTTTAACTCTATTCAGATATTTCTAAAAAATCCAGCTTTGTACCAGCTTCTGTCGATCCTCCACAGTCTGGAGGTACTGCTCCTTCCCTTCTTTGGACTCATCCTTCTTCTTCAGGTACGGTTCAATTGACTTGTACTGAGCGTAGAAGTTACTCATATCCTGAAAACAGTCAGACAAACCAACATGATCCACAATGATTTAAAAATAAACTATAAAAGAAACTATCAGCTGTGAATGCAAATTAAGAACCGTTATATATCCATACTGGCAAAAGATATGAAGGAAAATTATAAAGTAAATTATTTTATCCACATACAACATTAATATTATGTTTTACTAGAACAAATAGCTATTATTTTAATATGAGATAAATGCAACATTAGCACACATACTCCTTATGAATAGATTTGCGCCAATAAATTCTGTACAATTTGGTTCCATGTTGGGTTTAGATACATTAATGTGTCCGCATTATAAACAATTTGTCCGATCTGTCAAAATTACATGTAAGCTATTTTAAAGCTTTTCAGAGGACTAAAGATTTTTAATGACCCACAGAAATCGTGTTATTAGAAGTGGTATGATCCATTAAAATAATAGTATAATTCAGTAAAAACTCAACTTCAGTACATGTCTGACAGACAAACATGTTTGGGGACTCATGGGCAAACATCTATTATTAGTCAGACTCAGTGACAGCTTTTCTTTAGAGTAACCTTAGAGTCATAAATCACTCACAGGTACCAGGTCCTTCACCACATACATATGTGGCAGGGGGTAAATCTTTGTTGGCTTGCTTATGTTGGTGTCAATCTTGTTGAGGCAGGCAAGTGTGTTGCCTCCATTGATGTTCATTGCACAGGATCCACAAATTCCTGCAGTGAAAAAAAGCTTTAGTTCAGTCTGAAGAGAGAAAGACCTGAGATGTATTCTGATCTGCATTCTGATCTGCTACTGTAGAATTATATATAAAAAAAAAAAAACACAGGAAGTTAATGAAGAATATACTGTGTTTAAAAAAAAGAATACATTTGTAGTGACTGAATCTATTAATCAGAAATCTATATTATAGAAGCCTTGATCAAATGTTGTACTTTTCCTCAACAGTACACATCATGCTGACCACTTTAACCAATAAAGACCCAAACATCCACCAGTGAACAAAAGCATCTACTAATCTAAACTGTTTAATACCTGTTGATCCACTAATACTATCAATACATGTAAATAATAGGTGTAAAATGTAGCTTGTCATCTTTTCATGGTCATCAGATATGACCCATTGGATGTTCAGAGGCTCTGTAGTTACCATGGAAACACTGTCATCTTCTACATTGATTGACCAGTAAAACCCATGGAGTTGGATCAATAGCAGTGGATGGACACAGTGTTTATGTTCAGATAGTGATATGGTCGCTGAAACATTTACTTTTTCTTCAGTTTTCTGTTTCGGACCTTCACTGTTTATTCTGAGCTTTTATGACCATCTACATGATCAATAAATTAAATATAGGAAAAGTCTTGATTTACACTGAAAAAATGCAAAATTCAGAGGATAATATCATAATAAATGGGGATAAACTACTTAAGAGGAAGCAGACAGAGAAAAAAAAAGGGATTTTTGGAACTGTCAGATAAGTAGTACTGGGTGTTTACAGGTGGGTTAAAGGTAAATAGAATTCTATTAGCAGCCTACATGGTACTGACCTTCTCTGCAGGAGCGACGGAAGGTTAAGGTGGAATCCATCTCATTTTTGATCTTGATCAAGGCATCAAGAACCATTGGGCCACAACTAAATAAAGAACAATGTCAGTAAGAAAACAAAGTCACAGGGAGAGTCCTAAGGTGATCAGAGAAGCAGAAGGTCAGGAAATGTGCCAGGATTTCCAAAGCTACATCCGTCAAATCCATCTGAAGGCTGATTAATGTGGCCTTGGTTTGCACGTGTCTGGGTACTGCCTTAAAAAACACTGACAGTATCATGACAATGTGTTATCATCATCATTGTCACCTCATATTAGTGAAGAAACTCCATAGACACCTGTGTATGTAAAGATATTTAACATGCAAACTGAAAACACTAATCCTAAACTGAATTGAGTCCTCTTCCTTGCAACTCTTTCTATGAAAAACCTCTGACCAGCTTCCACACATGCTTTCAAATTCAACCTCTATGGCCCTCTTTAGTGTCTTGAATGTATGTCATTAATGTAAAGCACCATATTGCCCAACATCAATCACCTAACGATGAGATGAAACACTAAATACTCCATTAATCCAAAAGGTAATATAGGCATCCGGTAGCTTATAAACAATGTAGATGCGCTGTAAATGATAACCTAAAATCACTGTGCAGTGTCAAACACTCCAGATGTGCTTGTTGCTCTGTAAATATGTAACCCTTACGTGTTGAGGTCGATTTCATAAGTCTGCATGCGGGGTTTGTCTCCTGGAGTGTCTGGATCCCATCTGTACACCTGAAACTTCTTTATTCTGGGCTGAGCCGCTGGAGCTGCTGCTGTCTGAGCACAACGCACCGCCTGAAAACACAGCCAAGAGGAGAGGAAACATGCTAGTTTATCACTTGGACAATTTTATTTACACATGCTTAGGTATACTGATTTCTATCATTCAAGCTTTATTTTATATGGGGAGCTAATGAGGCTTCTGAGGCTACCATAAACCTGGGCAATGCTTCAGTTGTACATACAGCAGTGATAAAAAGAACAATAAAAAAGCAATTCAGTAAACAATAAACCCTGAAGAATTCAATGAATGAAAAGACACTTAAGTAAACAAATTATGATAAAACCAGTAGAAGGCAATTCAGTAAAATAGTAAAACCATTAAAACTAAAAGAAACCACTAAATGGAAGATAAATTAATCAACTGAAAGAGAAAACAATCCAAAAAAAAAATCTCCATGTTGTCTAATGGGTTTTACATAGGAGATCATTTTCATTTTCTATTTTTTGTCAGTCCTTCTTATGTTTCCAGTCTCCAGTTTTACTTTTACCCATCTGCAGTGCCTTGGAAAGTCCTCACTCATATTTCCTCTAAATTTCAGTGAATCTCAGGGTATTGATACTAAGGACTAATGAGTAGTAATATACACCTAAACAAACTCTAACAACGAGCTGCTCCTGCTGCGAATGACAATAAGCATGTTCTTGTTGTTTCTACTTTGTATGTTTGACCACAGATCAACTAACACAAATAATATTACATAAACTGTTAACAGTTAAAGGAAAGCAGCTACTTGACACTTCAGAGCATAGACCAAGCCCTCACTGAGACCAAAGGGAGTGTTTCATGATGTAATATTACCATTAGCTAACATTACCCGTAAATTACAACAACTCCTAATAGGTCTGTTTGACTGTTTAGATTAGCGATCACGTACCACAAGTCCTGCGGAGGAGCGGAAAGCCAAAAAACCACAGCGGCTCAAGGACGTGAAGCCTGCCATCGACATTTTGGAGTTTGTCTGACCTCCACGGCTCGATATCCCAGCATCCACCGTTGCAACGTCATAGGTCTAATGATGCGCTTGATTTGATAACCCTGGTCTACCGAATATATAACAACGCATACAAGAAAAATGGGGATTAGCTGCAGTTATTTAGGTCAGTTTTGTTTAATCTACACGCACACAAATAAACAGCGTCACTTAGTTTAATCGTATCATGAAATAGCGTCTTTTATTTAATGTAAATCAAGTGGGGCGCGGGTAAACGGAAACAACGCTAAAGTGGTCCAATGTATTAAATCAAACGCACCTTCACTTTTGTAACAACGTGTTGTAACTGAAGTCACATAACATCCAGTGGCAACAGCGGTGAAGCAAGGTTAAGGTCACGTAATTGAGTATTTAAGTTCTCTGAAATAGTATAGTTACTTGTGTCGATTTAAGAACAGACATGGTGTTTTTATCGTTGTCCTGTTGGATTAGAAACCGCGGACCTGACAGATACTGGAAGGTCCAGGAACTCGTCAAACATGCACGGGTAAGGCTCCGTCTATTTCCTGGAGGAGACTATGGATAACTTTGTGTCTGTGGTTCAAACTGTGGCGTTAGTCGGTATATATGATGTAATCTCTGTGATAAATGAATTAAGTCACAGTCGGTGAGTCAGCAAGCTATATTTTCCTGCTGTTTCGTTCGATAACGCCGCCTCATCCCGATGACTTAACCCGAGCTGCTCTGATGATGGTTTGTGTCATTAGCATTTCAGAGGCAGAAAGAACCGGTGCTACAGTCTGGCAGTGCGGGCTGTCAGGAGAGCTTTTGTGTACGCCACGAAAGCCCGGACGCTCAAGAAACGGAACATGAGGGCGGTAAGGCCACACACATGTTTATCTCCAACACATGGAAGCAACACATGCAACGGACAGGTATTTATCAGCAGGGTTTGATGTAATATCTGGAGCTGAAAGGGCTGTGTAATCGTCTGAGTACAGAGGGCAGTGTGGGACAATCACTGTCTTCATAACTAACATTAATACAGCATGTGTACATTGGCATAGTCTAGAAAATATTATAGTTTCAAATTACAATTAAGTATATCAATAACTTTAACTCATAATAGCAGAATGAGGTTTGTTTCGAGGATTTTCCCTTGAGCTAGTGTTTTTCCACATAAAGTTGCTATAACAGCTATCCAACAAGACATTATTGAGACACTCCATCCAAGAGGATCCGATTTAAACATCTTCATTTGTGAGCTGAATTTAAGAACAAGGTGTGGCACAGAGAGGTGAAACTGTAAGAGGAATGACCATTGCTTGGAGAGAATGTGGGTGGGTTCAATAAGAAGTTATTATAATCCTATTTTGAGATAGTCTATGGGGATTTTCAAAAATGGGTTGGTAATCTTACAAGTTTGCCATTTAAACAGTTTAGAAATAGGAAAGTGTGTTGTAGAATAAACGAAAGGACATGTGCTGCATTGACTTGTATAAAACAATATATTTACGTTGTTCAATTCAGTGACGGTCTGCAATAGAATCAGTCTATCTCTTCATCCTTTATTTGTCTGAATTATGCTATAGTGCTACTCCCAGAGCACGTTAATGTCAGTAATATGGGAATTATGGAAAAAAAAATGTATACAAGTTAACCAGTGTCTTTCCTTGTGTGTAATTTTCTTTTTGTTTTTCTTCAGCTATGGATCACACGCATTGCAGCAGCAACACGAGAACATGGAATGAAGTATCCTGCTCTGATTCACAACCTGACCAAAGTCAGTGGAGTTTGGGTGTGACTCTTATCAGTATTGTCTCTGCTCTCGCCTTGATCATGTTGTTAAATCATGTCTTTGTCTCATTGTCCATACAGAGCAGTGTCCAGCTCAATCGTCACATGATTAGTACTATGGCCATCACAGAACCTCGATCATTCCTTTCGTTGGCAAAGCTGGCGCGAGCTCGGCAGCAGGAGGGTTTCCGCGCAGCATTGGGTGATGGGAAAGAACCTCCTGGTGTTTTGTCACGTGTTGTTTTACTACAATAATGGACACATTAAAACGGAGAACCATCAGTTACTGTGTGAGCAGCTCTATGGACTGTGAGGAGGTGCATAAAGTGGTTCATCAGGAGACACACACTCATTTTCTGCTTCATGATGGTTCCACTCCAGGTTTTTCTTCAAACTAAAAGATTTTACTAATTCTGTCCTTGTGTGTTGATGAGTTTATCAGGGTTTCACAGTGTTCATAAAGTTTATTTGCATGTAATATATCTTGCTGAAGAACAATTCATATAACTATTTTAAACATCCAGTATTAAGGATTTCCAGAGTGACAGTTCTGTGCTGTGGATAGTTTTCAGGTGGCTCATTTCAGGTACATTAATTTGTTACTTCAGTATCATGCACCCCATCACAGTCTGAGATGTGAGCTGCTGTTAAACACTGTAATTGTTGATTCACAGCAGACATGACCTGCCGTTTTCACTCAGTTCCATCCAACAACTGCGTAATTTCCTACACTGCGCCACCAATGAACGCTCTCCTCTTCAGCATTTTCATAGCGTCTAGTACTGTGATAGATGATGTGGATGGTAATGACCACAAACCTCTCTGCCTGTTATATCCATGATATGTTAATTTATAACTTGATTGTGAGTTGAAAGAGGGCGGACCTCTGATTTCTCTGTGTAAATATGTATTTACCATTTCTTGTGTTATGAATGTTTACTTCATTAAACATTTTGATACTTGATATGTCATTGTCATCTTTAAACTGACTGAGACTATAGTTTGGGACTTTGCATTTATCTTTTTTTTTTTTTTTTTTAGTTACCTTTTTGTAATAACCCTATTAAAAAAAAATGAGACCACTAGGTACCTACTGTTGCAGATATTTGAGGAAAATACTTTTTTTTTTTTTTTTAGTTTGAAATAACTGATTTTATTTTAATTGATTTGAAAGAACTGTAATTGAGTTAAGAGACACAGCAACACTGGTTTGCATCAGTTGTCCTGGATCGGATATTGGAATGGCTCCCTATAAGCAGAGAATAATATAATGACAGAAAAACTAATAACATGAGTCATGGGCATATATCAACTGAGGAAAAAAAAATCTAAACAAAACTAAGAATAATCAGCAGCAATCCATACCATACATATCTTTCTTGCTGTAAAACTAGTGTATAGAATGTTTCTTTACAAAATAAGTCAACTTCAGACATTTAATAATGAAAAGATAAAGTTTATTTTTATTGCTAAACAACAGTCTCCTTCACGTGAAGGACAAACCACATAGTCTCCATGTGACTTCTAACCACAGCCTGATGCAACTTGTGCAACCAAAGGTAAATCGTACCCTTTCCAATGAATGAATGTCTGAAATATTTTTGACTCTCTCCGGCTCCTGTACCATTTAAGGGCGGGGCTACGTGAGTGACTTCTGGCGTTGGAGTGCTCACATTCACCAATCACAATCAGGATTACTCCCATTAAACCAATCACAGACGCTGTCTTTCACAAGTACTCACACGCTGTGCTGCACTTGCGCAGAGAGGTGCGGCGTGACACGCGTGTGGAGGAAGTGCGGTGACATCTGAAGCGGCTACAGCCTTTCGCTCCGTGGAGAACAGCAAAAACTGTTCTAATCATCTCCGGTGAAAATGTCGTGGCTGTTCGGCCTGAACAAGGGGCAGCCCGAGCCGCCCCCCGGCCTCCCGGCGCAGCCTCCACCGCCTCCGCCGCCGGCCGGAGGCTCCAGCGGCGGTGGAGATAAACCCAAGGACAAATGGAGCAACTTCGATCCCACCGGGCTGGAACGTGCAGCTCAGGCGGCCAAGGACCTCGACAAGTCCCGTAAGTGTCCTGGAGGGCCTGCTGGGTCTGTGTGGGGTCTGAACCCGCATTTAAAACCTAAATACTCTTCAAATCTCCGGTGGTCTGGTAGTGTCTGATGTAAGGACTTAGATAATGAAGTTAGTCACAAGCTGTGTGCAGTTAGAGCTCTTATTTAATAAATGTAAGCTTCATTGGGTTATTTAACGCATGTTAGTCACTGGCTGCCTCTCAGAGCAGAGCTGTTTCCAGCTACAGTCACTAAAGTTCAAAGGTCAGGGTACCAAAACGGGGCCTGTTTATACTCCCATATCACATTTCACACATGCATATGCTGCATATTTTGTATTTTACTTTGTGATCATAGTTATTGTTTCAAGTTTTAAACATCTTTTTAAAGCAATTATAATGAATGAAGACCAGAAACTTAAAGTGAGACCCAGAGGGCAGGGACTTCTGTCATAGGTCACTGAACTGTCCCTGTCAGTCTGTTTGTTTGGTCATTAGTCAAACACTTATGGTGAAATTAAGGTAGTAAAGTAGTAACCCTAATCTTGTTACCTGCCAAAAGAATTATTTGTGAATTTGGAAGCTCAATAAGACAACATGAATAAGCAAATGGAAACATGGTTATTTTATTCTTTTTCTCTTTTTTTGTTATTGGCGCAGAACATAAAGTTCATATGATCAGTGGTAGTAAATACATGTCTGGACTGAACTGATTTCAACTTGGGAAGGGTGGAAAGGTTTATATATATATATATATATATATATATGATTGTTGCTTGTTTGACCAGCTCTACATGATGTGAAATTATGACTGCGAATGCAAAAAAACGTTGCTAACGTTAATATGTTGCTGGCATTATTTTTGTGGTGTTTTGAATAATAATAAACAGTATAATAACAAAATGGAAAGCATTGTATACTATACGCCTCCCATGAGTGTTTACTTTTTTTATGTTCATTCTTTTTGCTGTTAAGTGTCACATTGTAGAGAACTGAGTGAAAGACAAGGACATTACTCAGAAAAAAAACAAAAAAACATCTGAAGCTTTATGTTCTGTGGTGTTTCAATGCTCTCTTCTCCATCAGGTCATGCCAAGGAGGCTCTGGACTTGGCTCGTATGCAGGAGCAGAGCACTCAGCTGGAGCATCAGAGTAAAATAAAGGTACAGCAAACACTCACTAATGCGCTTTTTCACTTTTACTTTTTTTTTTTTTCTAAAATTAATTTATTTTTGTTTATGTACAGTAACAATTTGCTATACTATGTTGCAAATAAATGTTGATTTTAGATGACTATTACGCTATTTAGGCTATTAATGTATATTGTGTATATTACTGTGGACAGAGGCAGAAAAGCCAGGTTCAGATTGCTGCACGAAGTAAGAATTTTATTTTCCTTGGTCAGGATATGTACAGTCATTCCAGCTTGTATTTATAAGGCTGACAATTAATACTGAACAAACAATAACTCAAACTATGAATTATAAAAGAACTGCAGCATCTTAAACCGACCACAATGAACATTTAAAAGTCACATGATTGGGACAATCAAGATATTCCCTCTCCGATGTCATATCCTTGATTTTTTTTAAACTTGATTTTTATTAGTAAAACTGTGTGGTGTTTCTAATTATCATGAAATGATAAACAAATATTTTATTCAAACTTAATCATTTAAAAAAAAAAAAATTAAATGCATGATCAACTCTGTCTTGAGGACACTGTTTAACATTCCTGTATAGCCTTTTTTTAGACATTGTGCCAGATCGTACATGACGTTTACACGAAAACTGTT
The DNA here is from genome assembly GCA_030068375.1 of Ostorhinchus rueppellii. NCBI lineage: Eukaryota > Metazoa > Chordata > Actinopteri > Kurtiformes > Apogonidae > Ostorhinchus > Ostorhinchus rueppellii. The sequence goes on from JAQQZY010000023.1 coordinate 21,096,073, forward strand.
CTTTTCATCTGTCAGATATCATAAAATACAGTGGTATACACAGACAACATAACACAAATAATGCAGCTGTTCCACACATCACAGTTTACTGATTATGGTTCTGAGGTAAGGATGTCTAATTCTGTTAAATACCTGGTGGCTTGACTCATTTATCTCCTACTAGAATCCTCCCTTTGCATCTTTGGTTGGATTAAGGCATGAGGAGCTGGAGGAGCAGCACAACAAATAAATTAGGAAATGAGATGAGGGGAAACATGGGTGCATGAGGAGATGGGAGGGCAGCTGCACCAGTCTTAATTTGGTGCCGGGCATTCAGTTAATTCTGCTGACATTTGTTTACGTTTTCTAAACTATGTGCAAAAAAATGGAACTGGACTCCTCTGGTGGGTCAACTACAGCCTTTTGTCTTATTTTTCCTCTCTGTTTCCTCTCTGTTCTCACTGTTTAAAATAAAGTGGAAAATGTAAAAAAAAAAAAAAAAAAGTATTCTGTGGTGCTGTGTTTCTACAGTGTAATTATTCTATGGCTACTGATTTTTTTTTTTTTTTTTTCAATTACTCACATCTGACCATCTTTTCTTTTTCAATACTGACAGGAGTACGAAGCAGCAGTGGAACAGCTCAAAGGTGACCAGATACGTATCCAGGGTGAGGAGCGGAGGAAAACCCTGAATGAGGAGACCAAACAGCACCAAGCAGTGAGCACAGATCCACAGATAACCAAGACAAATGTCATGCAGTATATGCTCAATCACTCTTTCTTCTGCCTCAGTGTGCAAAGAATAACTGAATTATGTTGCAATGATGATTCAATGTGTATTTAGTTAAGTTTGGTTGTTTTCGGTTTGTTCAATCAGAGAGCTCAGTACCAAGATAAACTGGCCAGACAGCGATATGAGGACCAACTGAGGCAACAGGTACGATCATCTCCACTATATTCGGAATAAAATGCTTTGAAAACTGCTGCTGTACTGAGCTGAGCTTGTTTTTACACAAACAGCAAATTCTGAATGAGGAGAACCTTCGCAAACAGGAGGAGTCTGTACAGAAACAGGAGGCCATGAGAAAAGGTATGGATTTCATCACTGAAGCATGATTGGGTTACACGGACAAAAAGCTGTTAAGAAGTGGTTTTTGAAGATTTTTGTGTTGTGGTTTTTTTGCAGCAACGATAGAGCACGAGATGGAGCTGAGGCACAAAAATGAGCTTCTACGGATAGAGGCGGAGTCTAAAGCAAGAGCTCGAGTAGAGAGAGAAAATGCAGATATAATCCGCGAGCAAATCCGCCTGAAGGCTGCAGAGCACAGGCAGACCGTCCTGGAGTCCATAAAGTAAGGCACTCCGACTTTTCTGACATCACAACATTTATGCTGATGAAATGTAAATATGTATATGGAATGATCATACAGAGGTAAAAAGAAGAAACCATTGTGCTGGTGACTGGATGAGGTGTGTTCCTACTTCTGTTGCAGTGGAACAAATGAATAGCTTTTGCTTCTTATCAGTTGAAGTTGTTTGATTAACCAGCGAACACCAACAAATGGAGCCTCTGACACTCTTGCTTATTACACACGAGTCGTCCGTTCTGTTATCTAGTTAAATGTTCTTCGACCACAGAAGATGAGCTGACTGTCCTGGTTTTCCTTCAGGACTGCAGGTGCTGTGTTTGGAGAAGGATTTAGAGCTTTTGTGTCAGACTGGGACAAAGTCACAGCCACGGTGAGATATCCACTTCCATCCAAGAAGCTGTTTAGTTTAGATGCCGGTACTGCTTTCCTGAAACTGACTAAAAGAACAGCAACCTATTATAATCTATTTCTTCTGTTTATCTCGTCTTTACGCTACCACTAATAAGATTTCCAATGTCTAACAGATTCATAACGAACCCAGAATTTAGGTATAAGTGTTCAGACTGTCAGTGTGGGCAAACATCAGAGTAAATACAAATGTTGTGTCATCACCAGGTGGCAGGACTGACTCTCTTGGCCGTGGGTGTGTATTCAGCTCGAAACGCCACAGGAGTAGCAGGACGTTATATTGAGGCGAGGCTCGGGAAACCATCGCTAGTGCGGGAGACGTCTCGTTTCACTGTAGGAGAAGCCATCAAGCATCCAGTGAAGGTGTGGAGAATCTGACTGCACATAATTGATTAAATATAGATAACAACAGTGAAAATTATTGTAGTTTTTCATTGTTTGATAATCCTTCTGTTCTTTGTACCTGCCCACTCAGACGGTCAAACGGCTGAAGAGCAAACCTCAGGATGCACTGGAGGGAGTCGTCCTCAGTGTAAGGGGCAGCTCATATCACATTAATGTGTGATTTAGTTCCATTCTCTTTTTTTTTTTTTTTAACTAACTAAAACAAGTTGATCTTCTCTGGATTTTAGCCTACTTTAGAAGAGCGTGTGCGTGATGTTGCAATAGCAACAAGAAACACAAGGCAGAACAATGGCCTCTACAGGAACATCCTCATGTACGGCCCCCCAGGAACCGGAAAAACTCTGTTTGCAAAGGTACAGCTGACGACTGAGGTCAACAACAACAAAATAATAATAATTTATCCCTCTTCACTATGAGGAGAGTGGGACCCACTCTAGAATAAAGTCTTTTTCATCTTTGTCCTTATGCCTCAGATGATAAGTCAGTTTGTCCTCTACATTGGTCACTTTTCAGACCATTCAGTGCTATATGATGACCTTTGACTTGCAGTGATTACAATTTTAAAGTGATAAACATCCTTTTCTATTACGTCATTGGGATGGCAGTCCCTGAAAATGTATCTTAAAACTATTCTCCAGACTTCTTTTCTTAGATTATAATTTTGAGATTTATTTTCACACAAGAGTTAAAAAAAAAAAAGTGAGGACATGGTGTCCATTTGCCCTTGCAATGTCTAATGTTGTTGCTGTGTTCCTTAAAAGTTGACTTTTTTTTTTTTTTAAAGATTTCTTTATACATTTGCTGTTTTACTGAGGAATATGTGTTCTTGTTGAGCAGAAGCTTGCAATGCATTCTGGGATGGATTATGCCATTATGACTGGTGGTGACGTGGCACCCATGGGCAGGGATGGTGTGACTGCCATGCACAAAGTGTTTGACTGGGCCAACACAAGTCGTCGCGGGTAAGCCACTAACAATACAACAGTTTCTATTGTATTATTCCTAATGTGTAACTTTTTCACATGGTATGAAGTGGTGAATGGCAGATGAGCATCGTGTTTTGCTTTTATGTTGCTACAGGCTCCTGCTTTTTGTGGATGAGGCCGATGCATTCCTTCGCAAAAGATCCACTGTAAGCCCCTCACTGCAGAAACTGTAGATGATGTAGGAGGAGGATTTATTCCAAAGTTTAAGGGGTAGAAAAACAGAAAATCTGAATATGTGTAAAGGAATCGGGTACTTCTTGAAGATGGGGAGTGTAGCAAGTAGTGCAAAAATACATCAAGCAAAGACTAATTGGAGTCTTTTTGGGTTTTTTTTCTTTCTTTCATGTACTCAGCTGTACTCATTTGTTGACAAATCAACTTGATTGGCATCCCATGATGTACAGAGGTTTTACATTTGAGCATGCTTTCTGTATTAAATCCTGATGAAGACTCCGTAGTCCAAATGTCTTGTCAATGGCATCCTTATAAGTAAAAAAAAAAAAAAAAAAATCACTTTTATTTTTGTATCAGAGTGCCTCAGAGTTGACTTTGGTTGCTGTATGTTTACACTTCTGACTTTTTGAACATTGATAATTTTTTCATAATGGTCCCTTTTTGCTCTTCTGTTGTTCCTTTAATTCCAATTAAAGCCGATCTCTTTGCCTTCTTTATATTTGCAGGAAAAGATTAGTGAAGACCTCAGAGCCACGCTGAATGCATTCTTGTATCGAACAGGAGAACAGAGCAACAAGTAAGGCTTGATTTACACTGAGCAACAATTTTGAACTATCACCGACACCTTGTGTGTGTTTATAGACTTCATATTACATAGTACAAAACACTGAGCTTACTTGGTGCCTGTTTTTTCTTTAGATTCATGCTTGTGTTGGCCAGTAACCAACCAGAGCAGTTCGACTGGGCCATAAACGACCGAATAGATGAAATAGTGAATTTTGCTCTGCCGGGTCCTGATGAGAGGGACAGGCTGGTGCGGTTGTACTTCGATAAATACGTACTGGAGCCGGCCACCGGAGGGAGGCAGTGAGTACAAACATCACACACAAGCAGACTACCAACACTGACTGAAACATAACTGGATTCACAATCTTCACACTCACACATTATACATGAGGTCAAGAGATTCTGAAGGGTTGTATAATATTTAATGGTGGGAACCTTGAAAGAAAGGACACTGTGGAGGGTTAGAGCCATGTAGAGCCCACTCACGCTGAGGCGTTAATTACACAGTTCTATGATGGAGGCTGATGGGTGGGAAGAGACACACACAGGCAGAAATATGAAGCACAAAGTCAGAAAGAAAATGCATTCAGGTCACATGTGAAACTCCTATTGTTCCCCATGACTTTTCAGTTATTGCAGCTGAAGTAAAAACAGCTAAAATAAAAATAACTGTGAAAACTAAAATGAAGAATGCAACAATAACAAAATTAAACTGAATGGCAGGTACAAATCACCCTAGTTTGTCCCGTTATTAATGTTTCATTGTCTCTAAGAATAAAATATAAACTCTTAATGAACAATGACATTGTAAATTGTGTTTGGTGTTTACCTTTTTTTTTTTTTTTTATATTCTATAAATCAATAAAGACATTGAGACTTTCATTGAAGCTTCAAGAATTGTGACAAACGACATTTAAGAAATTAACTTGACATCAAAAACCAAACTGAAAGACTGAATGAGAATGAAGCTAGTGATAAGTTAAAAACTTGTGTGTTTGTGCAGGAGGATGAAGCTGGCGCAGTTTGACTACATTGCAAAGTGCTCTGAGATTGCAAAGCGGACAGAGGGCATGTCTGGAAGAGAAATCTCCAAGCTGGGTGTGGCTTGGCAGGTATGTTCCACAGTTTCATCGAGTGTGTGTGTGTGTGTGTGTGTGTGTGTGAAATAAATACCAGAAATAGAAAACTGTTAATTAATGAAAATATATAATCGTTATAAAATGTCTTCTTTCAGGCGGCAGCATATTCCTCTGAAGATGGAGTACTGACAGAAGCTATGATTGATGCTCGAGTTGACGATGCAGTCAAGCAACACCGTCAGAAGATGGACTGGCTCCATGCAGAGGAGGAGGCTCAGGCCAAGACCCTCACACCTCCAAAACCTGAAGGAAGCAGTGGAGGAAAAATGGGTTTTGTTCTGCCAGTGACTGAGGCTCCTCAGGCTAAGGATGTGATCGCTCCAGTTGTTGAGGTGATGCCACCACCACCTTCAGCAGAGGTTGCAGCTCCTCAGGTTCAGGATGTGATCACTCAAGTTCTTGAGGCAATGCCACCTCGTTCAGTAGAAGCAGCAGCTCCTCAGGCTCAGGATGTGGCCACTCCAGTTGTTGAAGTGACACCACCTCCTTCAGCAGAAGTAGAACCTCCTCTGGTTCAGGAAGTGATCACTCCAATTGTCGAGGTAACACCATCTCCTTTAGAAGAAGGTGCAGCAGCAGCTCCTCTGGCTGAGGATGTGGCTGCTCCGGTTGTGGAGGTGACACCACCTCCTTCAGCAGAGGTCAAATGTATTCTATCAGATGAACTAGACGGTGACAACACTGT
>JAQQZY010000023.1:21101885-21115634 GCA_030068375.1 Ostorhinchus rueppellii
GTTGTGGAGGTGACACCACCTCCTTCAGCAGAGGTCAAATGTATTCTATCAGATGAACTAGACGGTGACAACACTGTCAAAGCTGAACCTGCGTCAGAGACGGAGCATTTAGCCCAGCCTGCTGCCTCTGCTGAGACTGAGGCCAAGATGAAAAAGGAAGATAAAACTGTATCTCCTCCAAAGGACGGAACTCCAGTTTGATTTGTTCAGTGGAGCTGCCTGTATCGGACCGATCTGTGTGCTGCTCCTTTAACTAGTCTGTCAGTATATGTCTAAGAGTCTGTTTGTTGGACTGTCTTAGTGACAGATGATGATTTCAGTGAACTGTGGGAGATGATTAAATTAAACACAAAGTTCACCTGAGACTCTGATTCTAATAATATAATGTAGATGTGTACTTTAAACGGGAACCAGACACTGTCTGTAATTACACTATATAAATGTTGTCCACTGTGAAGAGCATCTGTTAAAAGGATTAAATTCATCTGTTTTTATAAACAGTAAAGATTGTGATTTCTTACAAACCCTGATTTGTTCCACTTTTCATTATGTGCCCACAGTAGTATAGGTGGTGTGGAAGCTTTATTTAGCTCTATAAATACATCACCCCTCGCAATAACAATGGCAGGTATTATATATGGTGGTGAAAGGCAGATGGGTCGGAGCAGTGCCATACAGAACGGCAGAGGGAAGGGGTTAAGACTGGAGGAATTGATCCCATCTTATAGGAATCCACTTGGGATTTCAATATTTCAATGTAATGGTTGACAGCTCGTGGAGCAGATGAAGGACAAGGAGTTGTCCTTGATTTAGAATAGGCCACATGACACGCATGACAAACATCCAGTCAGATATTATGAGATGTATTCAGGTATGATTGAGGTTCCACAATATTAAAAAAAAAAAAAAAAAAAAGCTTTAGTTATCTTTAATAAGTGAAATAAACATGAGCACACACTGTACTTTATGAGTTTGATGCACTTTTTTATCTCTTCATATTTCTATGACCATTAAGGTCAGGCAGTGCTGTGTCGGACCTCGTAGTCTGCATGGCTTGACTTAAAGTTGCACATGAGCGTCTGAAGGAATCCCTGAAGTTAACGAATGTTTGGATCCATGACCTGGAACCCAATTCTGGAAAGAGAGACAGGTACATTAGGCTGATAACAGACTTTAAAATGTAAGATTTTAATAGAGGGATAAACTGATATATGAATTTTAGTCAATCCATTTGTGGAGCTTCTTCAAACATATCAGTGTAGTTTAATGTCCTCTACAGATGCTTGAAAAGCCTATAAAATGTGTAACATTGAGAGAAATTAAAAGTAGATCAGAATTAGATGAAGCACAAGATAACATGGGATGAAACCATACATCAAAATACAATAAAATATTCCATAATGTTTATAAATCAAACTTCATTTAATGCCAGACTGTAAAGCAGTTGATGTTTATATATGAAATATTTCTTAGTCAAATTGTTCTAGTGGCTCAGATCATAACAGCTGCCTCACCATAGATATTAGCCCTGCAACTGAGAAAAAATAAAGCTGTGCCAGGCTGGCTGAGGGGCTGCTCTACTGTCTCATACAATGTAAGAATGTGAGATAAACATTAAGGTGTAAAACTGACATGGTTTAAAAACAAGTTAAAACCTTAAAATCAATATTAACTGGCAGGTGAAAAGAAGTGAAGGATGAGCTGTTTGTTGGTTCACAAAAGCATGAGAGAAGACATCAGATTATACACCCAGAGCAGGATGAATGGAAGGGAAAAAAGGACATTACTGACCAGCACTCTGTTTAATAACTAGTGTCACAGCAGTATCAACCCAGCCTTCCTCAGAGACTCCTCCCCCACAAAGAGCAGCCCCTTGACTCACTCTGCAGCTGCTTTGGTGTCCAGTATGTGAACCATGATGTCCAATGAACATGATGCAGCCAGATTAGGAAGTGACTGATGCATAAACCCATCAACAGACCGACCAACACGTCTAACTCTTGTTTGGTTATGTAGTAGTGGTCTCTGGAATTCACAATGGTGTGAGCCTCGTAGTATGGAAGGACATGATAGTCCTGATTCCTGCAGAGAAAGGGTTAAGAGACAACAGTGTCATTGAAGATGAGGCATGATACATCTGTTACTATGGAAAGCATTAAAAAGAGAAAAGGCATAACCTGAATACATATATAAAGCGTTCTCTTTTAATGCTGAATAATTCATGCTCTTTTAAGTCAATAAAATCCTTGTTATTTGTTTTCCTTCTTTAGAATTAAAGTGTTCAATTGCCTATATAAGAGCCACCTCACACCAAAACAGACTTTTCTGATACTGTTAAATGTACCTATGTAGTTTTACAAATGGATTATAAGATGTTGAGACTTTCCTTAAAATATCAGACTAACAAGATATTAAGTAAGTACTAACTCTGTTTAAGCAACAATATTTAATTCAGTGTAATGTAAAACATATGTTGGGCTTGCAGAGCAGGATTTATCTTTTTACTCTGCCATGATAAGGAAACAGTTTGCACACACAGTTATTCAGATCATTTACTTACACAAATATTAATATCACAAGAAAAAACAAACAAACAAACAAAAAAAACTCTGCACCTAAAACTCCACTTAAGTAAACATTTCATCTACTCAACCATTCATTGGTTTAGTTCAGGGGTGTCAAAGTCATTTTAGTTCAGGGGCCACATACGACCTAATATGGTACAAAGAGGGCCGGACCAGTGAAAAAAAATGTAAATAATAGGTTACGAAGTGTTGAGTGAAAAAAAAATAAAAAAATTCCATGATGAAAAGGCTTACATTTACGAATAAAAATAAGTTATTATATTATATTACGCCTTACTTTATCATTTATACATTTGAATCACAACTTGGAGATCAGAGTGGATCTTCAAATACACAAAACATTAAATAACCTCAGAACATTATTACAATTCCACAGACTTCTCTTGAGAGATTTCAGGTTATTCACTCTTTTTATTTATTTATTTTTTTAAATAAAAGGCTAGTCTGTAAATCTAAACATTTTTGTGTAATTTTACTCTTTTTTTTACACTAAAACAAAGAGAAAAATGTGTAGTTTTCATTATTTACAGGTTATTATGATAGTATTTTACTGGTCTGACTGAGGTTAGATTGAATTGACCTAAAATAATTTTAACATCCATGATTGTTAATATCTTCAGTGTAATTTTTCCATTTCATAAATTCATACCAGGGGTCGGATTGAACTCTTTGGCGGGCCGTATTTGGCCCCCGGGCCGCATGTTTGACACCTGTGGTTTAGTATAATGTACTTTCATGCTAATTTAGATTTTTATTCATAAATCAATATTTTACTGTTTTTATAATGCAATTTATCCATGTAGGCTTGCTGTCTATTATTATTATTATTATTATTATTATTATTATTATTATTATTATTATTATTATTATTATTATTATTATTATTATTATTTCGGTGTGTGAATAAGCTATACTGAAGATGAATTTATGTCATGACACATAATAAAAAAAGTATTCTGATTCTGATCACATTTTGGGTTTATGTGGTTTACACCGGAGAGGAAGAGAAAAAGGTGTAATGTGAGAAGTAATTAAAGCGGTCAGACAAATGTAATGGAGTAATCTGCCTCTGAGATGGAGTGGAATGTAAATTCCAGTACAAGAAGTTTAACTTACATTTGCACTATAAGGTTCTGTATGAAGGAGATACAAGTATGCAGACCTTTACACCACTTTTCACCCCTGATTAAAAAGGGTTTGAGGCAAAGTTATGTCTGATGTAAACACTACCGGTTTGGGGTTTCTTTAGGTGCAGGATCGTGTTTAAAGCAGCTGTAGTTTGTCCTTCACACCATACATGATAGTGCTGTGGCGGTCCTCTTACCTTCCGCAGGTACAGGCGCAGATACCGTCCACTCCACGCACAAACGTCAAGATGAAATTGTGAAAACGATCAAGGAATCCGTTCATGGCAGTCACTCTGAAGCTAAACAAAACTTAAATCAACTCCGGTGCCGTGGAACATTGTGCACACATCACAATCTTCATCATTTATGGTGATTTGCGGCTGACACGAGCTGGGGCTGTTCGGAGTCTCCCGTGGACGTGGGTTTTTTACATCCACTCGGTGCTACGTCCACTCTGGTGTGTCTGACATGTCTTCTGAAGTGGACATGCTGGGAATCGATTCTTCCTGTGGCTTATTTTCCCTTTCACCGACCCAAGCTTCCTCAGCGGTGCACTGCTTTGCTATTATTCTAAGTATTAAATGAGTTGCCATGGTTACCGCCGTTATTCTGATGTTAGCTTACTTGGCTACTTACATATTTGTACTCCTTTTTCTTGATTTATTCCTTCTGTTTTCACGACTACATGTGTATTTAGCTCTCCTTTTTATTTCCTTACATTATTTCTTCCCATTCAATGTGCACACAATGACATTTTTAGCTTAATTCCATCTTCTGAAAGTTGTATTATAACTAGTCACACATCTAATTGTTTCCACGTAGCTTCAAATACTTAAATAAAAGCAGAAATATCCCTGAACATACTTTAAGCTTAAGATACTCTAAGCAAAAGTATCAAAAATGAAACTACTCATAACGCTTTCCAAGTATTACTTCATTTTAGTTTGTTTTTATGATGTAAACACATTTTAATATTGGAGTGCTTCAATGTGGAGCCAGTTTTAGATGTATGACACTTCTAGTACTGTAGAAAATATGAGCTTATGTTTTCTGTTAAAAGTGGGCTTAGAAACTACTTCCCTTTAAAATGTGGCGTAGAATTATAAAATAGCCTAAAATGGAAATGTTAAATCTTTTTCAGCAGCTACACAAACACAGCCAGGTCTGTTATGTAAAGTTGACTGACATAACTGTATAATGCTGTTGGATCACTGTTACAGTACCCCTTTTCATGCAGCATTAACATCACTCACAAATGACGGTCTTGACATGTTTCTTTGGGACTTTTTCTTTACTAGATTCATATATACATACAGAAAATCAGGCACTCTGAGCTGAGCTTGCAAATAATTACAATGCTTCAATTCTTTACCATTTACAAAAGAAAATATGCCCTGAAAGATAGCAAATCCATGTTTAAATATGAATTAAAACATATTGGAAACACATTGGAGGAGAGCTTCAGAGAGGTGTATGTTTGGTTATTCATTAGTCCAGCCACTTTTAACTTAACTTTGACTAATCTATTACAGTCACACAAAAAAAAAAAAAAAAAAAAAAAAAAAACAAGCATTCAGTTTAATTCTCCTCCCTGGCTGATCCCCACAATCACATTTACACCACCTCTGGCCAGAAATAAAAATCTGACATATATGCTCATGAATTACAATTATATATCATCTGCAGAGAAAAAAAAAAAGTCCATAATATTCCACACTAAAACAAAATTGGGGAGGAGATGTCAGCTGGGCTGTGGGTGTTATGGCTCTCCCTGAGGAGACATGGTTGAGTGATTTCACTGTACTGGGGTGGAGGGGGGACCTTGGCCTGACCTTGATCCAGCGGAAAAAAGAGGCAGCGCTTGAACAGCGAGTCCATCCTCTGCTGGGAGGAAAAACCCATCATCACCAATATGTCAAACAGCAGCCATTTGTTAGGTCCTGACCCAAAGCTGTGTGTCTGTGCGAGTGTGTGTAGCTGTGCAGGCACACTGGGTAAAGGGTGTGTCCATATGATGTTTGAATGATTGTAATCTGGGTCGGTGTTTATTGCAGAGTTTCTATTTGTGTATCAGTAGAAGCACACAGTGTGTAGAAAAGGCCTGTTGCTTTTGTCCTCAAACTCTTGTAGGAGTTCGTCGATTTCATTCTCCATGTCGTCAGTGTGCTGGATCTGCAGAGATGGAAAAAAGGAAGCGCGATAAACACAGCCTGCCCACACAGAGTGTTCATTTATAGCACTGACCGCAAATCAATCTCTGTACACCATTTAGTGGTCTACAGCCTTCTTTTCACTTTATATGGATTTGATTGCTACTTAATCTCTGCCTCGTATTTCATACTGTACTTTAAGGATTATACAGCTTTAAACAGTATATTGTTTTTCCATCATAACTTCACTGTAAACCACTCAATACTTTGAATAACAATTACTGTGTTATCAGTGTAGCGAGAAAAGGGTGAGAGAACCATGCCAACAGACACTCACACATTGACACAGCTCACAGATGAGGAAGGCGCCCAGCGTGGCTTCCTCATGGTTATCCTGAATGTCTACATTGATGACGTGAACTGGCTGTAACGTCTCCTGTTCTCTGGAGTTCAAATCTAAGGAGCAAAAAAAGGATGGGGGGGGAAGCCAGTCAACAATCAGGCGTGTTGTAGAAAGAGCACACTTTGAGTCTCAGTTTCTGATTTAGAACCTACAGCCCCTCAGTGGTTAGTCATTTTAAGAAGCCTCACCCTCCAGCACTTGGTCATAAACTCTTTCTTCACAGGTGACGACTAGGTCAAACTTATCCTTGCAGCTCTGAAAACGCTCCGGCTTTGACTTGATGCGCTTGTTGCGGTCCAGCATGTGCAGAATGCCATTCTGTGTGTATCTGGAAAGTTGAAAGGTCAAGGAACACAACAGGAGCAGGAGGAATAGCTCAAGATAACAGTGCCTAAACATCTAACAAAAGCTCATTTGTTAATTTAAATTAGGCTTTCTCAGAATGAGAATATTTTGTTTCCATTTATGAGGATGCTTTTCAGTGGAATCATGGGAAAATGGAAATGCTCACTGAAGGCAGTAGTCACTTTGTAAAAGACATCTACAACGCCATCTAGTGGTACTTGGACTACAGTTCATCAGTGGTCAGAAAAAAAAGGGAGGATGAGAACAGCATTTCAAACTACTTCCTGTCAACTTATGTGCTGTAGTAATACGGGAAGGCATTGAGGGTGCAACCATACTTAAATTTAAAAAATGCATGCAATATACAAGAATGCCACAGAAACATACATCTAAGGCATCTTTTTTTTTTTTTTTTTTAAATAATCCATTAACCTACAATACAGTTGGCATCCGTTTATGTCAGTGGTAATAAGTGCAGAATTTATTGCCCTATATGCAGAGATTACACCTACTTAACCTTAAATAGCCTTTTATGTGCAACATCCAGATAGCTATGATTCGTCTAGTCTTAAACCAATACCCGTTTCTGATTTAAAAAAAAAAAAATGTAGGAAAAAGGAGGTCACCATGAATTGTTTCTGCCAGTGATGTTGAAGTGAAGCTCATTATCCAAAGTTTCTTGTCAGTGCATTAATTTCAGAGCCTTATTTAGTCTCATGACCTAATATTTTTGGTTGCATACAAAGCCTAATGAAGATTAATTTTACTCAGAGAAACATTACCAACTTCACATTTGTTTCTACCTTGGTCTATGGAAAAATATTTGCGTTAAAATGTAAATTTTACATAAACAATAAAAACTAAAACATAAACCTTGACTAACAGACTGAACTGCAACTAAACTGGTTAGGTTATCATCTCCACTACTGAATAAATTTTCCAGTGTCTTTATGAATTTTTAAGTACCATCCTTCATCAATAGTAAAGGTGCAATCAATTAAGTTGAACATTGAACACTGTGTGCAAAATTTGATTGAAGGGCCAATAATCACCAGTTTTGCGTTATCATAGGTAACCAGATAGATTAAAAAAAAAAAACAAAAGAAAACCCCAGCTCAGATCACTTAAAATGCAGACTATAGTTGTGTGTGTGGGGTTTTTTTTTTTTTTTTAAACTGAAACATATTGGAAAAAGAAAAAAAAAAAAAACTTTCACAAGCTAAGAGGTGCACTGGTTACAATTAAGTTCAAACACTTGATATTTCCTTATTAACAGAAGCATCTAAAAATCACCCGACGGTCTCAAAAACTTATCTTCACCACAGCTGCTGGACTTGGAAGGTTTAATATCAATACACATGTCTGTTTCACATTTAAAACTCCCTGCATGCAATTTAGTTGATGTAGTTCCATCTGGTGCTGCTGTGATGAAATCATACTTACATGAAATCCCACAAAAAAAATGACTAACAAGATGCATTTGGGGTGTGGCAACTTATCTGCTTTCCTGTGTGTGTACATTGTGTATAAAAGATTGAAAATGAGTGAGAAGGGGATACAGTTCCTTGTCCTTGCGGACCAAGTCGTTGTACATCTGTTCATATGTTGTTTTGAAGTCGTACACATTTGGCTTATCCGGGGCAGGGCCAGGTAACTTCACATGAGACCCTGTCCCAAATGAACGCACATCAAATCCACGTTTACTGTAAAGAGAAGAGACAAAGGGGGGAAAATAATTACATTTGGTACAGAGCACACAAGCATTATGTACAAGTCAATTCAATAGACTTTTTTTTGTTGTTTTATTTCTGCGGACCACCTGTGTGAAAGTCACTAATAATCTCTTTATTTAGACAAACTTTAAGTGCCTGTTCACATTTTATTCTCAATCCAGTCCTGTTGTTAAGCAGTGCTTGCTATCAAATCTCTATTTGGAAATGAAAAGTGTCTGGCCAACACAAGGAGCTGACACTGACATTTGTTAAACTAATAAATCTAAAAATTAATTCCGTGAATGTTGAGTGAATGAGGAGCGTCCAGTTGAAGGTCCTTTATCCCGGAAATGCCCAGCAGAGGGCGCACTTGTCAACATGTGAGGGGAAAACTACCAAGAACTTTGAGCTATATTTTAACCCCCAAATTTGATTCAAAGTAAAATCTGTGTTGAGATTATTTTTCAACAAGCCATAAACCTAAATCCGTTAAAGAAAGTGGCGTTTAACGTTCGCCACAGCTCCGAAACGACTCCGAGGTGCGGATCCATTGTTAAACTGCGTTGAGGCCCGACGGACTGTCACCATGTCGGTTCAAGACGAGCCCGGAAACAGCTCGATACCCCACAGATTCTCAGTTTGTGATCGTTTCCCTTCTGCTGTCGTTTCTTCTCGTCTTTACCTGAGGATATTGTGCGCTTCCATACTGCGGTTCTGGTTGCTCGAGCACACAACCGCTACACGCAGCGGGTGGCTCGGCATTGCGACTCCCCGGCTGAAACTACTAAATACAAGCTGTTAGGAGCTAAGAGAGGTAGTTAGATAGCTCCCTGTAACCTAAAATTACAACAATACAGCCCCCTATTCCGGCTAATTACGAAAACGTTTCGCGTATTAACACAAAGCGATAGGCTCGTCCTCTATAGAAGCAGGAAGTTAAAATGGCGGTGCCTCGTCACTTGAATACGGCTTTATGAAGTGATGTAATTTGTGGGCGGAGCTTTCGGATTGTCACGCTGAAACTGTACATACGTAATCTGACGTCGATGAACAGACATGCGTTAAGAAATATGACATTCCTGAAATGTGTAAACAAAAAAGACAACTTTTTTATACTTGGTCGCGAACTCACCAACAACAGTGTACACTAACAGACAACTCTTAAACTTCACACAGGTACACATTTTCCGAGTAGCCATTTTACGATCACAAGACAAACGAAAAACCAAAGTAGGGCGAAACCAACTACAATGACTTTCATGTTTTACAAAAATAAATCAATAATAACGTCATATACAGTAAAGCTATAGTAAAACAATAAAGCAATTTTCACCAGCTATTGGAATGAGTATACCCCTGTGAATACTATGACTGAGACTATTTTATCTTACACACAGCAGCTGTATATTATAGATAATAATATTCACATTTTCAAACATAAAATACTATTTATTCTGCATACTCACTCAATATTATTATTTCTGGGATGTGCACCCATATTATCAAGTGCATCCAGCAGATCAGCATTTAGAATTTAATATTTGATGCTATCAGTGTCATTTCACTACATTCCATTGTTGGAGTAATAGTTGTTACAGCAAACATAAGAGCATTTTCCAAATGAGCTTATGTCACTGAATGTAGAGGTCTTTCTTCTGGTAATCCAGTCAATGTGAGTGTTTTTGTGTTCACACCTCTTGTGTTGCCATCATCATGTAATATCTTCATTGTTTCCACTCCTAATCTGGCCTGTATTTCAGTGTTGCCTCTTCATTACTGTGTTGTGTAATTCCCATCTGCAGAAATCCTGATCTATCTACTTCACCACCATTTGTCATTGTAGTGACCTGGATTTTTGACATGTAGTTTATTCAGCAGTGGCCATACTTTTGCCTACTCGGGTGTATGTATTTGAGGGTTTTTTTTTTTTTTTTTTTTTTTATACTATTATATTACAACATTTTACACTTTACATGCTGATTGGTGTTTAACTGTGCAATATTTCAAGTCAATAAATAAACTCACACTCATTCTCTCGACTCAGACACAGAAAAAGAAAGAAAGCTGCAGTGTTAGAAATGACCTCATAGGACTTTATTGAATCACAGCTGGACAAAAAGGCATTCTAACTCATGTTTGGCACAGTATTTAGAGATTGTACACAAGATTGTATTGCCCTTTACAGAGTGGTACAAATACATACTGTGTGCAGACTTAAAAGCAAAAAACCATGATGGAATGATTTTAAACAAGTTGAAAATGTCACTGAGTTGTGTTTTATTCTCCTGGGTCTAAGATTGACAGGACTAGTGTGGACTCTTTCAGCGTAGGCTGCACAGTTAGCAGAAAAACATATTTCTGATGGACTCAGAAAGCCATTTTTTTGTTGTATTGCTGTAAAAAATACTGCCAGTATAATGACTGACAGACTGAATCACAGAAAACCTTGAAGAAAACCATAACAGTATACAACTGTATAAGAAAAAAAAGTTATTAGTACTTTTGGTTCAGTGCATCCTCGCAGAGGTAAGCAAGGCATTTTATATGCATTTCTTTCAGAGCGACACAAATTGTGCTTCAGTTTATTAATAATGAGATGTGTATACCATATTTGTGGCTGATTAAAATATTACTGACAATGAACAACTACAGTTGTGAGGTTAGAGATGGATATTATGGGTGTTAAATGTAGGCCTTCGTACATTTTTTAGCAGTGCATCCTGGACTCAGGATCAGTGACGTGAGTGGGTGCGGTATGAGTATGTGTGCTGTGTCGTAGGGCTCATGATGTTTTCTGTGATATATGCAACCAGCAAGCAAATGATGACCAGCATCACGCAAATGGCTCCCCCAACTGTTGTCATAGCAATCACAATATCCTGCATCCCAGATGGTGGCAGGGTAAACTCCACACAGTCCCGCTGGTCTGTGGTCTGAGCAGGACTGTGGGTGGAGTGTTCCAGGGAGCGCAGGCAGAGGCGGTAAGG
The DNA here is from genome assembly GCA_030068375.1 of Ostorhinchus rueppellii. Lineage (NCBI taxonomy): Eukaryota > Metazoa > Chordata > Actinopteri > Kurtiformes > Apogonidae > Ostorhinchus > Ostorhinchus rueppellii. The sequence goes on from JAQQZY010000023.1 coordinate 21,113,195, forward strand.
GATGTTTTCATGTAGCTCAGTCAGGAGAAAGTCCCTGCAGCCAGATGCAAGATGGATCCCAGCACACTCAAACTGAGTATAGCTCCCATTCCACCAACAGCTCAACTCATAGCCTCCCCTTCTGTGGCGCCGGCCGCTGAAAACACCCCTGGATTTTATAGTTTCCACTCTTGTGGAATTTGTCTTGGGATTCCCACCACTCTTCTGACCAGCTGCAGTCTCTTTTGTTGTGTTTTGTTCGCTCATTGTGGATTCACCTTCATGGGTCCACTGTAACAGTACACTGCCGTTGATAAGGATATTTGCCACCAGGCTCCCATAAGACACGACTGTCCTGCATTCTCCCTTTTTGCACTTGTACCCGAACAGTGTGTCCCGAAAGCAGAGCTGCCCTCCAATGCCTCCTTCAATTACTCGGTAGGCACACAGTGGTGACACCTCCTCCTCTGGGCTTAAGCTTGGTGTCCTGCCAGACCTTTTAGATATCACAGTAGAAATATTGCCTCTGCTGGTGTTGAAGGAAAAGCTATTCACATGGCCTGATGCCTCTTTTAGCTTTGGTGATGGCCTACTTGTAAGGCTCTGATTGCCATAGTTGAAAGTCTGTTTTTGCCAGTCTTGGGGCTTCCTGCTGCTCACCTGTGATGAGGCTGTGGATGATGATAGTGATGATGATGATGATGATGAGGCTGAGCTGTTGCGATCTGATCGGACGCATACAGCTGTCTGCTGTAATGTGCAGAGCAGGAGTGCCGATAAGGCGAGCAGTGATGTTCGTTGTTGCCTTTTCATCTTACTTCTAGTCGTCGAATGCTCTTCGCACACAGTGAATCAGAGGGGCTTCAGGAGGTCTGGCGTCTGCCATAAGATCAGGTCTGCTTCACAGATCACGACGAAATCCAACTGAAACAGGATAGCACGTCCATGGGCGACAGAAGAAGTGGGTCGGCATCTGCGACAGAAATAACATTTAATCATGCGGACATCCGAGGCAGTGTGACCTTGCACAGGATGATCCGAACGCAGGATGAACTTCAGAAAACGTCAGTGATTTCATAAAAAGCAGCGACGTTTCACATGCATTTAGGACAAGCACTTACTTTTTTTCAGTGGGACGACAGGACCCGGCTATCGTGCCATCAGATTCGCTTTCTTCTTCCTGTCTGGCTTGACGTAGAGGCTTTGATGCCTGCTGTGTGAGAGTGCACATGGAGAGGCGCGCGCCGCGGTGCTGTAGCGCGTGGGTGCGTGCGCAAAATATTTGTAGTCATGATCAGTCGGTTTGTGAGTCATCATCCCACACGGTGCTTCAGGTGTCTGCACAACAACAGTCACATGTACCACATCATCATGTAACAGGGTTCTTCTGTCACTGAGGTCTGGCAACGACAGGGAGCGACTTGGAACCATTTATTCACCACTTTAATCCATTTTTGTAGCTGAGTGTTTTATAGCCTATAGAAATAATGCGCACAAAGTCTAAGCAAAGTTTTATCACCACTGCATCCTTTTAACTAACGCTCAGATCTTATTTTTGGATGACCAAGACATACATCCTTTACACATGTTAATTACAACAGTGTTCATTTGCTCATCATTTATTTGTTTATTTATCATCTACACATATTTACCAAGTTTTAACATTGTACAGGTGAGGCTAGAAGATAAAAGTAGCTAATAAATATGCCTCTGATTTGTTTATAAAGCACTTTCCATCAGGTGCCATACAACAAATAGAACATACGAGTAAAGACATAATAAAATAAATCAGTTTTGTAAAATTAAAGAACAGTAAAATCAGTTAAGTGCAGATTGTGGCTGCAATAAAATGATAATAAAAACAGTAAAACTCAACAACACAGGTCAGGACCGTTATGTCATAGAAAACAAGTAGGTCTTTATCTTTGCTTCAAATATATTAACAGAGCATGTCAGCCTGATCTCAAGAAGAACCCAGATATTAACCCTCAAAGACCCAAACAGCCACTGGTCACCAAAAGCATCTGCTGACCTAGAATGTATAATAGGTTCTGAACCATTAATTCTACCATTACATTTAAATGATTCAGATAAAGTGGAGTTTCACAGCTTTTCAACGGCATCAGCTTTTGCTCATTTTGGCGTTTAGTCTCTGTAGTGAATGCAGAAACATCATCATCTTCTGTAACATTAATTCATCAATAAAACCCACATAGTTTGACAAATACAGAGGTTTTGCATGCTTGTTTTTATGCTGAGTTATTGATATATTTTGCTGAAAAAAGTCACTTTTTCAGATTTAATAACCCTCTTTAGACTGAACATGTGCTTGATCACTAAATTAAAGAGAGAAAAATATCTGCTTGTCACTGAAAAATGTAAAATGCAGAGGATAACATTATAATGGTGATAAATCACTTACAAAAGGTGAAACAGGGAGAAAAAATATTTGGGAACTCCC
>JAQQZY010000023.1:21170923-21181074 GCA_030068375.1 Ostorhinchus rueppellii
TACCTTTGCCTCTCAGTTTTTCTTCCTGTGTTTTTGACCTTCTACCTGTTTTTGGACTTAGAGCCTGCTTTTCCCTCGGATACCATTGCTGCTTGTTTGATCACCCGGTTAATGACCACGGCCCAGGATTTCCCTCATCGGATCCCTCTGATACATTGATTGATTGTTTATCAATTGAACTCAATAAGCTGCATTTATCTTCTCACTCTGATCCTCTGAGTTTCTCTCTGCATTAGGGTCTCAGTTCTGAGTTCAGACCTTACAAAAAGCTACTCTAATGATGTTCAAATAGCAAACTACTGGCTTCAAAATAGCAGTAGAGAGGTCACCGTTCTTCTGTCCTCTAATTATATACAGTTGATGCTTCACTTGTAGTTAAATCTGACATATCAGATCATAAGAATAAGGACTTGGATCCTAGATATAAATATGCTAATGCCATACTGTGAAAATAATCCACTCAAATCCACTCTTACTTATATAGGCATATGTAAAATTATATGAAAATTAAAAGTAGTCATCGTTCAGTAAAATGATCGGTGTTTTACTATTACTTTTGATGTTTTCAATTCATGTTACTGCTGCATTAATGTACATCTTGTGTTTTCTGCTGTAGATAGTTAAGGTTCCACTCATTTGAAGTATCTTATAAACTACAGTATAGTCTATCTATAGAAATTCTATAAAACCATGTGTTCATGTTTTAAAGTATGAGTATGGTTGGTGAATGGAGGTAAAGGTACCACACAGGGATGGATCACTGGATGATCTAAGGGTGTGTAGCTTGTAGCGTCCACAGGACTGTACCAGTATACAGGTGCACACCACGCAGTCCTTGTGCAGAAGGTCCAGTCATCCAATGGTCCACTGTTTACATTTGTACCTTACCGATTTAGGAGACATTTTGCAGTTTGTTTGTGATTGCTGAACCCAAATGTCGTCTTTACCTCCATCCACCAGCTATACTCATTATTTAACCCTTTCATACATACTAGTCTGTACAGTGGACAGCTATTCTCCAGCTGTTCTCTTGTATATTCATGGGTTTTGTTGTTTCAGTTCCATATCAGTGAACACAGTGGACACTTACACATCATTCCATACACTGAGATTCATACCATAATTGTAACTTGCTGTTCTTGATAAACCTCATCTGCAGTGACATGCTTGAGTGTAAATCAATTATTAATCATTAGACCATAATAAACAGGTTTGTTTTTTTAAACAGTTTTTTTTTTTTTTTTTTTTGCATATTATCATCTTGATAACATCTGAAAACATCTGATTAGCAGCATTAAAAATACTTTAATTTCATTGTTTTCATATCACTTTATGCTTTTGGGTTTTAAATCCATTTTTATTTGCTTCAAAAATTAAATGCATGGTGTAGCTAAATGGACATTTTTGGAACTATGTGAAAAAAACAAACAAACTTGATCACTTCTTTTTTTTTTTTTATCCCTGAAGTGAAAAAAATCTTGACTAAGGTTCTCATAATTCATGCAAGAAAGGGTTAAAACCACCCTGGTGGACTGTATAATTTTACGTTGTAGTGATCTGGTTCATTTTCTTGCCGAATCTGTGAGAAACCACTTTCACTTGGAATTCCAACTCCCACCAATGATTTCGCGACAAAATTTCTGAAAAGGCCCCATCAATGTTTCAGGTTTTTTTTTACATAAATAAGTGGACTGTTTATGATGGAGCCATCTACAAAGTTGTTGTGACTGTGAGGGGGGTGATTCAGGTGTGTAAGCACGGAAAGACTCATAGATTAGAGATAATGAGGATATCACTTGGGGTTTTACAAATTTGAAAAAAAAAGTTTCTAATGAAAGCCATATACTTTTTCTTGTTCCTTTTTTTTTCCCAGACAAATTTAAGTAGATGTCTTTTTACCTAAACTTGTCTGGAAAAAAAGAGGAAAAAAAGCATCAATTATTAGTAGACAAAATCAACTTGCTGGATATCGTCATACGCTGCTTTAAACAAGTATTAGTTTAGTTGAGTTTTTATGTTTATTTTAGCCTTACACTATTTAAATATGGAGTGCACACGTGAACACTAAGGTAATTATTAACTGTATTAACTTGTGAATTATTTGTCATATCAATCTTTGTCTTAGATGTACTGTCAGAAATCATTTCCAAGGAGACCAAGTATTGACATGTGTCCCTCTTTAATACCTTTACAGAGCTCTGGGTTCACACCAAACAGTACAAACAAGGTTGCATTCAAGTTGGGTCACATATATGGGACAAACTCCTGTAAACTATTCCATATTTGTCAATATACATACCCAACCAATCACCAGTTCACTCTTTGTCATATCTCTGCTCTGCTTTCTTTCTGTCCTCCTCCTGACCTTTCACCCAGTTCCTCCTTCCCCTCTGATGAATGATTCTGCACATCTGATGGGCCACCTGTAGCTCATCAGGTGTGAGCTATATAACCACCTCTCAGTTATCTGTTCCCTGCCAGATAGTCAAGGTCCATCCTTCTGTCCAGCGTACTGCCTGAGTTTCTGTGTGTTTTGACCTGATCTCTTGTTGACCCCTGCCTGCTAGCTTCCGTGTCCAACCCCCGCTTGCCTGACCACATCTCAAGTCTGTCCCTGACTGATCTCGACCAGCCTTCACCTGACCTGTGAGTTTTGGTGCCAGCCCTGTGTGTTGACCTGCCTTCCGTCCCCCGACTATGCCACTGTCTGACTGACCAGTGTGCCTATGGTTTTCGACCCCGGCCCGTCCCCAACCAAGCCTCAGCCTCACCCATTGGATAAAGGACTTCCAGGACCCTGTGTACCATACGTGGAGTACGGTACTGAAGAGGATTCTTTTGGACTGTTTATATTCTTTATCCTTGCCCTTGTTTACTGTGAGTTTGTACAAAAGTCCAATAAACTTTGTCAGACTGTTATTCCAGAGTTGTGTCTGCATTTGGGTTCATTGCCTGCTTGTTACACTCTTGGTCTTCATTCAATCCTTCTAAGGCATTTACCCCAAAAAACCTAAATAAGAACACACACGAGCTGCCTCCTCCCAGGCAAACAAAACCTTTTAACAGCCTGGAGTAATTTTTGTTGCAGTCGGTATGTCTCTTTCTCTTGTCATGTTCTGTGTGTGACTGATGGGAGTGTTTTTTCCTGGTTTAACACAAGATGCAGCTAAAGGATAAAGACTGTTAATACCAACACCAGCTCAACTGCACCACAGACTGAAGCTGAATGAATGGGATTTAGTTTTAGTTTAGTTGCTTTGTATTTAGTTACAGCATCTGTCTTGTTTTCCACTGGTGTGTTATTTGGTTTGGCCAAGTCCTTTTGTAAGTCCCCTCGTGTCCGTGTATTGGGTCTGTTTGTTCAGTTAATAGCTTCTTTAGTTGTGGTTACTTTCAGTTCAGTCCTATTGTGTCAACTGTTTTATAGGCCAAGGTATTATAATGGCAGTGCTGTTCTTGCATTCTTTTAGGTAACAAACAAAAAGAGCAGGTTTTTATTTGTTTGTTTTTTTTCTACATTTTAATCCTGTTTCTTCATTGGCATACTGCTTGGTGTCAAACATACAGTGGTGGAAATACATATTCGTTCACCCTTCGCATTTGTGATATATTGCATAAAGAATCACACTTAAATCATTGAACTCCACCAAGTATTGTCCCATTCTTCAGATCCACATGCTCCCTTCTGCACATGCTCTGTTCCATCAAGGTTAAAACTGAATATTTCAGCAAGATAATGAAAAACATTCTGGGCATGACATGTTGAAACTGTGAAGAATTTAGTTTTGCTATTTTGTCTTGTTAACAATAAACCAAAAAAAATAATAATTTGCATTTGTTTGTGTCTGACATAGCCAAACCTTTTGAAACACAATTTTTTTCATTGTGATATTTGAGACTGCGTAAAGAAACAGCTTGCTTTGCTTTCAGTGTAGCCTGTAATAAATGCGTGTGAAGATTTTGTCTCATTAATCCATCGACATAAAACTTGTCCAAAACGTCTTATCTCACCTTCAGAGCTGACATTTACCAGCACCATTTCATCACTGATGGTCCAAACCTGTAAAAGTCATTTATGCTACGTAAAGACTCTTTTCCTGCACCATTGTCATTGTGTGAAGCCACAGTGGATGCACACACAGATCCACTAGACTCCACTAAACATGCACTCTCTGAGCAATTTTTCACATTTTGATACACTTCAACATGTTTGCATTAGTCTTGGATGGATTGGAAATATCCAGAGTATAGCTTTTTATTCAAATGAATGCAGATATCTTACTGTAGTAGTTGGTCATTAATTTTTTCGGAAACGTAACCATTGAGTCTTCATAGTTCTTCTTTTTTTTTTTTTTTTACTTATGATAATTAGAAGGTACTGTGTGCTTCCTCCGGATAGGAGGATACAGTCGCCTTTGGCTGATTTCTGCTTCACATTTTCCTCTTTTCTACCGTCAGCAGCTCAGGGTAACAGCATGAAAGCCTGACATAAATGTAAGCATCTATATGGAGAAATAAGCTTTCTCTATAGTGGTTTATGTGTTTGAGATACTCCTTAAGCCAATTGAATAAGAAGAAGCATCAAAAAATTCTTTCTGTGCATGTATCACAAAGCTATACACTGATTAATGTTCTACCAGCGCTATATTTGTCACAGTGTAAAAAAGCATGAGAGAGAAGGAAGACATGCTATTAAAAAGCCATTTTATTAACATCATGTTGATAAGCTGTGGCTCTACTGTGTAGACCTGCTGATTAACTTCCAGATTAATGTGCTGTCAGCTCTCTGCCTCGGCTGCACAAATTAACAGGGGTGGTTATCACAACACAACAGCTCAGATACAGTAACACTGACCACACAGTGCAGCAATGAAGCTGTGACCGTCATTTTCATGTAAATTTGAATGTTTCATGAATAACATAGTTATAAAAAAATGTTCAGTGAGAGGCTGTTCGAGTTACCTTTGTGAATGCTGGCAGCTTCAAACCAAGAAAACCTCCCCAATAAAAGCAGGGAACACACAATATGCTGAGCTCTTAGAGATATCGATCAGATAAAATTGGCTCTAAGGACAGATTATTAAGGACTTTCCTTCCTTTTGCCTTTGTACCATCTGCTCTGGTGCATGTCCAGGCCTGCAGCTTCACCAACCACCCTCTGAGTTGGAAACCTGTAATTTCCTATGAAGAAGAATTTGGCAAAAGGTGCTGTATCTTCCTGTTTGGATGGAAGAACCTGAATGTGACCATTGTATGATGGTTTTTTTTTTTTTTTTTTTTTTTTAATTCTAACCAAATGGTGAAATGTACAGAACACACTGCTCTGTTTGTAACGCTGTCAGACATTTATGGATTTTCCAAAGTGTAAATATATAATAAGGATCTACTTTATGATATTGCTAATTACGCTTGTTGAGCTTGAATTACAGAGCAAAACATTAAAGCCCGCTTTAGTGTTGCTTTTCAAAGTGGACTGTGAACATAGAAAAAAGTGATGACACAAGAATCGATTGCAGAGTAAGAAGAACTGAAGAGACAGAGTGATAAAAGGAGAAAATAAAAGAAAGAGAATTTACAGCTCTGTGTGTGTGTGTGTGTGTGTGTGTGTGTGTGTGTGTGTGTGTATACAGCATCAAACATCATGAAGGGAAAGTCCCACAGCACAGAAACAAAATGCAATTATACTGTGATTAAAAAAGTCCAAAGTGTGAAATGACTTCACTTCTCCAAGTCTGACTGTGGATCAGTGTTCCTTTGTTATAAGAAGGTAAATGTGTTTATACAGGTGACAAAATGTCAAAATGCAACATCAACTGGGACATCTTTGCTATACTTTCTGAAGAAGATTGTTCCCTTTTTTTAAAAAAAAAATCTGTAAAACCTCACTATTTATGACTGTTGTACCATAATTTCTTTTTTTTTTTTTTTTTTACTTTGCAAACACTCTTAAACAATAATAGCGTTTGTAGTTTTAAGACTCATTTTTGTTCAACTCAGTTACCACAACAAAATTGCAAATGCATTTTTCTGCAAGCCCAAGATATGTATAATCTCTAAATTTTGGAATAAAAAATATATCTTATACATATCAACATTTTTGGATATCCAATCCAATCCAACTTTATTTATAAAGCACTTTAAAACAACCACAGTGGACCAAAGTGCTGTACAGAACACTAGAAACACAATACAATTAAATAATAAAAGCATTTTAAAAAAATCAAATCAAATGAATAAAGCAAGTTAAAATAGAAAACAACAAAATATCAACATTGCATGGGTTAAAGATATGTCTTTAAAAAGGACATGTCTATATCAACTGCATCTGTCAGAAATGAAAACTATTACTGTTAAATAATATTTATGGATAAAGAGTGATGGGTGTATCATGACAAGAATGAATTCAATGCTAATATAATTAAATTTATGAATATACCAGATTTTTAAAAATTAAAATCCAATCCAACTTTATTTGTAAAGCACTTTAAAGCAACCACAGTGGACCAAAGTGCTGTACAGGAAAAAACAAAACAAAACAATAAAATACAAGAATAGATTTAAAAAAACATAAAATCTATACAATTAAAAACAACAATAAATTACAAATTAGAACAATAAAGCCAATACCAAATAAAACAGCTGATGAATAAGAGCAATGCATTTAAAACATCTCACATGGTTTCAAAAACCAAGGAGGAAAAAAAAGGGTTTTAAAGGAGAATTCCGGCGATTTTACAAACATAGCACATCTGCTTGAGGTCAAAGAAAGTTGGCCAAAGGGAAAACCATGGAGAAAAAGACCATTTTGGATTACAGGATTGTATGACCTCGGAGATCGATTTGTGTGGACTGCTGTGGAAACCGGAAGAAAATTTAGGTAGATGCGCTATTGTGTGCTATTTCTAAAAGCTCAAACTGTAAGGTGCCTGTGCTAGCTCATGCTAAATGGGTGGTCTTGGTTGACTTGTATGGACCCACACACCACGGGCATTACGCTCAAAGGCATTTTGATAGTAGTTCAGACTTTGACAGAGCGTTTAAAGCTTGCCCGGTAACGTCAGCTTTTGAGGAAAACAGCGCAAGAGAATAACTTTGCGCAGCCCGCATGAAAATTTCTTGCGGTTTTCGCTTTGGCCAACTTTCTTTGACCTCAAGCAGATGTGCTATGTTTGTAAAATGGCCAGAATTCTCCTTTAAGAAGGGATTTAAAATCAGACGGAGGAGGTCTGTCTGTTATGAAGACAGAGGCCATTCCATAATTTAGGAATACAAAAATAAAAAAAACAAAACAAAATACAGAACATAATAAAATAATAAATGGTGATAAATCACTTAATGGTTAAATAGAAAGAAAATATCATTTGGGAACTGCCACCCGAGTAGCTCTGGGTCTTTATGGGTTAAAGTTCTGGATTTTGTATCACCAGTCACCCCAACAATCTTCTGTCTTATAAGAAAAGTTAAAAAAAGAAATCCTTTAGTGTAAAACTATATTAGGATTTTATGATTTACAGAGACATACGATGGAAATATTTGATTCTGGTGAATTTCAAGGTTAGGGAAAGGGCCAAAGGAATGCATAGTGTCAGTATCTGTTGTCTTTGATAAGAAAGGTGCACACATTGAAAACCAGACATGTCAGAACAACTCCTACTGTTACATTTTAGCCTTTTAAGAGACGGTTTCCAAACCACAGCAGTTCCTGATTTGTTCACTTTTAGTTAATCATCACCTGTTACAGTTGATGTTACAGTGCTTAGTGGAATTTTACAGACCGTGTAAAGAGAATGAGTGTCCTCACAAAGATAACCAGACGTGTGTGTGTGTGTGTGTGTGTGTTGCATAGTTGGCAAAGGGTAAAATCTAATCACCGCTTTCAGAGCTGTGTCAAGAGATGAATCCACTGAAGTAAATAAAACTCTTCAGTGTCAGTCTCGAGAGCACTAACCTTCTGCTGCCTCATAAAATACATACAAGTGCTTCATGAATGCTTATTTGGCTACACGTTGAAGGCCAGTGGCATTTTGCCAGTTAGTTACTCTGACATTCTCAGAGCATACTCCAACCACTTTCATCCATTCACGTGGAGGCTGATTTGGTTGACTGGAGAGTAACAGATTACAGCAGCATTCAGATTCTAACACCATGAGGCTAATGGAGCAGCTGAAGTCGCATAATTGACTTTAATGTCTGCCAGTCACATTTCTAACAAGATGAAAGTATCATAATTGTCATTAAGAAGAAAAATGCTGGAATGGATGCAGGAAATAAAGGGTGGGACACTGCTGCCGAGAAAGATTACTGTAACAGAGACAACTGGAGGAGAGAAAAACTGTGCTATGTGGCTCTACTCTGACGCCAGAACTGGAAAATGAAGCTGAATTACTGGAGTAAAAAGCAGCAGAGAATGAGCCGCGCACAGATAAATGCATTGTGTGAACCTTTTGCTGCATGACCTCTGAAATCCATGAGAAAATAATAATGGTACAATGATGATATCTGCTGTTTACACATTCATTCATTTTCAGGTAGACACTGGGGTCAGACGAGGTTTAGAAACAGGTTTAGAGCCATATTATTATGGGCATTTTCTCACTTCTGCAGGTTTTTATTTGTGTGTTGGAGTTGGGGTCATATGAGACTGTTACGAAATACGGCGTCACTGCATCACTGGTGCCGAGTTTCCAGTGAAACGTGTCCAGATTTAAGTCACTGTGTAAATGTGCTCTGGGGATACAGAGAGGAAAGAATTTAATGTTTTATTTTATAACCCAGTTGTTGTTGTTTTTTTTAACAATTCACCTTTTACTGTGGGTGGCTTATTTTATTCTTTAACTGGGCATAAGTCTATCTTTAATATCAACAAGTTACAAATGTTTCATGAGATACACAGCATGACCATGACATAGCATTGTATTTGAGATTATGTAAAACATTTTCCTTATTTCCAGACAACAATAGCTTTCCTTCAGCCTCTGGAGGAAAAGGTCTGAACAAATATCAGAAAGCCTGTGGATGAATAATGTATCTCTATGAATACAATTCTTGCTTTTTTATTTATTTATGGTTGCTTTCCATTTGCTATAGTGGACACATTACCTATGCAGTATTGTCCTTAAGGCTGAGGCTTTTGGGTGAATGTAAAATCAGTGTGAAGAGAAAATGACTCTCCCTAAATCACACTGAAGCAATTATTTAGGAGGTCATAGCTTATCTGTATTTCTTGCTGGATTGTCACATTTCTGCTCACACTTATGAATGCAATAATGAGCCAAAAGGATGTGAAATAATACATTTTTAATGAAAAACATACCGTTTTGTCCACCTAGGTCTTCCACAAGCTCAGGGAAAGCGAAGCATCTGAACCTCTTAGAACCTGGGAATCCAACACTGCTTGATTATATAACTTGTGTAAAGGCTCGTGTAAAAGCTGAATTACAAAACCCACAAAAAATATTACTAGGGCTCTGTTATTTCTTGACTGTCCGCTGACATCAGGGATAGGGAGTTATGGATGAGCTAAATTTAACATGGGGTTCCTCTGTTAACACTACACCACACTTTTGGGGAACCAGTCTTAATCTTAGGGTTATACAGAGGCTAAAGTACATGAGTGCAATACAAAAACCTAGTATATAGATATAGTGGATAATTAAAATAAATAGATATAATGGAGTGGTCACTCTTCTACTGGCATAAGAACGAAACAAACAAAAACAGTTTCAAATCAGGAGGGAACCACCTGGTACAGGAATATCAAACAAATACGCCAGTTGTCATCAAATACTTTATACAGTTACTGTAAAAACTCTTGGTGACAAATGTACATGGCAGCAAACAAACATATACATTAGTTTTGGTACATTCAATTCAATTCTTTATTGTCATTGTCGAAGAGCACAGTTATAAATAATTACATGTGTCATTCAAACATTCAACTGTGACTGCAAAAGTATTAACGTGGAAAAAATGTGATGCCAGGCACAACAAACCCCGGCTCTTGCCCATCCATCCATCCATTTTCTATACCCGCTTTATCCTCATTAGGGTCACGGGGGTCGCATGAAGCCTATATTAAGGGCGAAGGCGGGGTACACCCTGGACAAGTCGCCAGTTCATCACAGGGCTGACATATAGAGACAAACAATCAC
>JAQQZY010000023.1:21233050-21245900 GCA_030068375.1 Ostorhinchus rueppellii
ACGCCCACTTGGGATCAGTCACATGTGTGTAAGTGCACGGCAAGTGACACTGGACCCCACGGTGACGTGGGGGAGGTTGAGAACTTTCAAATAAGGCCAAATATGTGGTTGCTATGGAAACGCTATATTGTTCCTGCTCAGATTATTTTTTCTTTCTTTCTTTCTTTCTTTCATCTTCTTTATTTTTTCTTCTCCTGCTCTTTGAGCTCAAATTTGACCCCCTGAACATTTATGAAAACTCACCAAATTTTGCCCAAAATTCAGAAGTGCGCAAAATTTAATTTACATATAGGTTTCATACATGTCGGTAAAGAAATGTGGTGACAGCGCCCCCCTGTATTGCACTGTACAATACTGCACTACACTTAATGTTTTCTATTGAGTGATGTATGTGAACTTTATGGTACTTGATATTATATATCATATTCATATATTCATTCATACAATAGTTGTTTCCCTTACATACTGTTGTTGTTGTTGTTACTATTATTAATAGCACTACTACTATTAGTATTATTATTACGCTACGTTGTTATTATTACTATTATATTATATACTGTTGCTGCTATATATTTTATACTGCTACTATCAGTAACATTGCCACCATACCATCGGAAGCACACCACCATCTTGCCACTGCACCTTATCCAATTACTTAACTTGTGTATTTCTAAACACCCTTGTTCCACTCTGTATATATCTTACTTATATTTTGACTTTATTCATATGTTATTTTATTTTATTGCTATTTCTGTTTACTGAAGTATATTGTGACATTTTATTTCTTATTGTATTGTACTGGAGTTCTGTGACACCCTAATTTCCCCTTGGGGATTAATAAAGTTATCTATCTATCTGAAATACATTACATCAATGGGACCTTGGCCCACGTCAAGTTTGTCATAGAGCCATGAAAATCGGTACACAGATTCATCATCAGGACACAAACAAAAAAATTTTATGGCCACACCCCTAAACAAACCACAAGTCCGCCATCTTGGATTGAAAATTCCAAAATGCTGAGTCAGCGTTTTCACTCGTGTTGTATTTTAACAAACTTGTCCTTGGGCGTTTGTCTGAATGAGCTGAAAATCGGTGTACATCATCTAAAGAACTAGGGCATCAAAAGTTATCAAAATTTGTGGAATCGGTGTTACCATTTTTGTGTGAGGAGGGCGCAAAGTTTGCAAAGGTTTTCTGGAAATTTACCGTTACACAAATTGCATCAGTTCAGATATACGAACACTGATTTGGCTCAAATTTGAGTCTGTTGTCAGTCTCCCGGGCCTACTCCCATTCATTGAAAAATTTTTTAATTTTGGGCTATAGCGCCTCCTACAAATTCACCTTTACTAAAATAGCTTCAGTTCAGACATACACATACCGATTTGGCTCAAATTTGGGTCACTTTTCAAACTCCAAGGCATACACCCATTCGTCAGAAAATTTTTACATTTGGTGCTATAGCGCCCCCTACAAATTTACCTTTCTTAAAATTGCTTCAGTTCATACATACAAACACTGATTTGGCTCAAATTTGAATATGTTGTCAATCTTCCAGGCCTACACCCATTTATAACAAAAAATTGACATTTGGGCCTATAGCACCCCCTACAAATTTGGCATTTACAAAAATGGCATCAGTTTGGACATACAAACACCAATTTGTCTCAAATTTGAGTCACTTGTCAATTTCCCAGGCCTACAGTCATTCATCAGTTTGGTGCTATAGCGCCCCCTACAAATTTACCTTTACTAGAAATGCTTCTTGCGGGCATATGAACACCGATATGGCTCAAATTTGAAGCTGTTGTCACCCTCTCAGCCTGGCTGAGTTGCGTGGGAAGGCGATCGCAAGGGAGGGCGAGGGCTGTTGACACCGCTTGCGGTTTTAAGCTAGTTTTACTACATCTCTTTAAATGATTGTGATCATGTGATTAATTCTTTAGATAAAGTGTACCTGGGACTCAATATAATCATTGTACATGGTGAAAAGTGATTACTGATGTGTCTAAAGAGGAATAAAATAGGAATGTGTCTGAAAATGTAATTATAAGCTTTATAGCTAACTGTGTATTATACAGACCGACCATGTCCCTTTATTTATTTATTCATTTATTTATTTAGTTATTTATACCAGGGCAATGCAGTGAAACATAGTGGACATGTAGAATAGCTGATGTTCTGCACAAAAAGTATAATATGGTTTCGCTCATTTTCAACTCTAGTCATACTTTAGCCTTTTCAACCACGACAACACCTTTAAGCATTTATCTTAACATAGTCATATCTACATCAAAAATGTAGCTCATTCCATTAGAAAATAGTCTCTGGGCCTGGCTAACATCAGAAGTATAAACATGAGTATCTTCACATAAACATGTAGATCCATTTTTATTTTTTTTTTATTAAGTCAGAAACTAGATACGCTTGGATCATTCAAAAACAGCTCTTGACCACGTAACCATTGTTGGTTTAATCCATACCTGTTCTTCTGTTGGTAAATTAGTCCAGCGAGCAGAGAGAAAAGCTTCCACATGTGATAATTATTCTAGTAAACATTCAGGGAAACACAGCCGCCTCTGAGCTGCTGCTGTGGAGCTCCTAAATGCAGGATCTGTGCAGACACAACAGCACTCTGAAAAATAAGTTGTTTTTTTTCTGTAGGAACAGTGTGGGCAGCACAGACCTCAGAGGAAACATTTACTTTTATTTTATTTTTTTTAAACTAATGTGTACTGCTTAATGATCAGAGGCCAGAGCAGAGGGTAAAAATCTGGATGCAAATGATTAGGAATCTGGGTCGAGCTGGGTTTTTTCCAAGGTGTTATTAATACTGTTTTGTAATTTGGATGGGTCATAGTGCCCTCTCAGTGTGTTGAAGTGTAAATTAAATGTTAAATCATCGCTCACTGGACTCTAATCATCAAACCTCAGTAAACAGGTCACATCACAAAAGAGACACTCAAGGGAAAGAGGTTCTCCTTAACTGAAGGACAGGTTGAACATGATAATGTGCTGCTGTTTTGATGACAGCACCAAAATGAAAAGCCCAACAAAAGCCCGTTCTGACTATCCTGGGTAATCGTTCCAATAAATCCTTTCAGGTGCAGAATTTACCCACATACAGCACTGGCTAAATGAACAAAATCCATTTTCCCTTTTTTTCTTCAAAGTTCTCTTAAATAATGGGTTTTATCACAGCAAACAAACAAACAGTGTACATACAGGACAATGGACATAAACAGACGAATAAATACATCCAATGACAAAAAATAAATGTTGATATCATCTGCACAGGACAAAAAAGAACTTCTCTTTACCAGTATGATTCAGGGTTTTCGGTTTAAGTGCAGCTTAAATCTGAGGACTTGATTATAGAGTGAGAACACACATAAAATGGATGTGCAGGACATGTACTTGATGAATTTACATGAACAGAAAGAAAAAAGCAGCTGAATTGAGACACAGTCTGATGAATAAAATCCATATTTAACACCTGGTTTCCACTAAGCGGCCATTACTCCATCATACTGTCAACTTCGGCTTGAATTCTAATGAGGGTTGTTGATTGTTCACATTGTCAAAGTGTAATCCAGTTCATTTTTTTTACTGAGGCTAAATTAGTGAGGATTTATTTCTAACCCTACCAGAGGATGTGACTGGTAACGATGCTACATCACACAAACAGTCGGTTTAATTCAAGTCCTTATGTGAATAATGTAAAGTTATTTTACATCTTTACATCCTTGTTTTTGAAGGTGTTTGAGGGTCAAAAGAAAAAGAGTTCAATATACCAGAGCAACAACAAATCAGATCACTGAGAGCAGAGTTTGGAGTTACTGTACTTTTACATTTTTGCTAAATTTCTAATGTTTAACCACAATGAACGTCAAATACTTATAGGTAAATCCCATGTTTCCACGTCGGTATAGTCAGAGGCAATACAAAATCACAAAGATACTACACAAAATAAAACAGATCACTGCCATATTAAAACAGTTTCTACAGTTTTTGGTGCTCTTTATAGATTACTCTCCTTGAAATTCAACCTTGGCAAATGAAAATGGATTTCCTGTAGCTTGGCTGCATGAGTCTGCTGTTTAGTTTAGTTTTCATTTATCATTTGTGTAGCAAAAAGAGAAAAAAAATGCAATGTCCCAAGATTCACTGTACAGAATATTGAGTTTTGTAAAATAGAACTGAAGTAGAATATGCTACAATGACCTTAAGCACTGTCTAATACGTTTGTACTCAACAAATCACAAAATGACTCAAAATGTACAAGAGGTAGACAAAATGACAGAGCACAACTCAGTGTAACAAACTGCAACACAACATCACAAACTTTGGCTTTCATGAGCATCTTCAGCCTCTTTTGCACCCTGGGGTGCCACTACGAATTATGAACCCCATGGAAGATAAACGTTGTGGGCCCTTCAGAAAAAATATTATCTGTAAATCTGTCATTGGACATGGAGGGGGGTTGAACATACTGTAACAACTGGAGGTACAGGGGTGTGTTTCATGAGCGCCGTAAAAACCGGAACGGGCATGAAAACGAAAGGAAAACTTAACTTTGAATGTCTGAGGCTTCTATGCCTCTATTTCATTTCCACAAAATTTTCACAACCTCTCACCTATATATCCACTGGGCCCCCTGCAAATGCTGATCCCCATTTGTCACATTTGCCCCCCCCCCCCCCAAATGGCACCTTAGTTTGTACCCCAGGAACTTTTAACTTTACCCAGGATTTTGAAAAAACCTCAGTGCCTTTCCACCAATGTTACCCTGGTTAAAAAAAAAAAAAAAAAAAAAAAAAAAACTTTCCCTCAACCCTAAACGTCCCATGAAAAAAGTTCCTAGTAGGGGGGTAAGAATTTTCAGATTCCCAGGAAATCTTACACTGGAGAACATTGATTGGTGAAACTCACTTGCATCGTTCTGCACTTAAGTTCACCCACAAAGTTGAAGCCTTGTTTATTCCTTTTCTACTCGTTTCACTTTCTGGTATAGTTTCATACTGTCTTCCACTTACAATTATAATCGATCAGTCATTTATCAGTTTGTTTACCTGCTTGACTAGTTTCAGCATAAACCCTCCCTGCTGTCTGACCAACTCACCTAAGCAGCCTATAAGACACGTCACAGTAACATCATGTGACACTTCTGATTAAGGCTACAGGAAGTAGCTGAAACTAGTAGAGCAGGTAAACAAACAACTACCCCTGTCTGATAAATGAATGATCGATTCTAAGTTTCACTTTGTTTGGGATTTGATCATTTGGAAAATGGAGCAAAAGGGAAGCTATAAAAAGTGGAAGGACGATGAGGTCCATTGTACAAATATGCTTTTTTCAGTGTATGCAGCTGGCTCAGGTGCACGGCAATCATTTGTCTGTCCAAATACGCTTAAAAGACCCTGGACCTCATTGAAATTATTTGCCGAATATGCTCAAAAGAAATTCAACAGGACAGAATCGGGGACTAGAAATGACTGAGCAAAATTTGAATACATTTCCAGAAACTTTGAGGTGCAGTCAAAACATGAACTGCAAAAAATATTCTGAATTTCTTTACCCAGGTAAATAAATTCCTGATAATAAAAGTTCCTGGGAATGTTGGTGGAAAAGGAGCTTCACTGAGTCGGAGTTGAGAAAAACTGACATCGGTTCCTGAAACTAAAGACTGATTTTCTGATCTGTGCTCTGTTATTTTGTCGACCATACTGTATATCCATCCTGCTGAATTTGTCCTGATCTAAGTTGCCGCTGCTTGCTGACATGTTTGTCCGTCAGCAGCTCCGGTACCGTGTCACTCAGACCCATGCGTGGACGCTGCCCACCCAGTCCAGTATCCGGCCCCTGTACCAGGCTCGTGTGATTGGCTGAATGAGGAGCAGAACTCGAAACCTTCGCAGCAGCCCGCAAAAAACTGCTGCCGCCACGACCACGAGAGGTGACATCATCACAAAGCCGAGGATGATGAGGGCGGAGCAGCTGTTGTCATCAAGGTAACGGCAGATGGGTGAGGGGGCATCAAGGACCTGTGAGGACAAACACAAAGGAAATCAGAAAAGAAGACACAAGTGCTCCAGAGGACGTGGGGATCAGTTTGGCATCAGCTGGAGTTCAGGATATGAATGTATGTGCAGGTTTGTGAAGGTTTACAAATACTCAGGGGGTGGAAGTGGGACCATGTGGGTAGTGGGCTGTGACAGTTCCTCCCAGTTTCCCTCATGAGTTACAATAAGAGTCTCAGGGCTGTCGGTAACCCTCTGAGCTGTCAATCACCCCAACGTAGAAAACTACGGCGGGGTTTAAGTGATTTAGGGTAAGATTTACGTGGATTTAGGAGATTCTCACAACAGAAATGCAACATAATATTCATAAACATGCTGTCATTAGTCTGTAATACAATAATAATTATTATTATTATTATTAATAAGAGTTGTGTTGTTGTTGTCAAAGAATGAGCTGCTTATAAAGTGGCTATGTTTCCACCGTAGCTCAGGAATGACTTCTACATCTTCTTTTTAACATTTTATGTACTGTTTCAGTGCATTATCATCATATATTATGTCTCTGGACCAGAGTTAATATCACTTCAACCAAAAGTTAAATACTAAATGTACGGCTACAGTTTCAGTTTCTTCCATTTAGTTCACTTGTCAGACTTCCACTTGTTAAAACTGGCAGATACAAACGTTCCTCTGTACTTTCAGCTATTGCCCTACTAGACTCCAGGAAACAGATAGTGTACGTGTAGTGTTGTTTGTAACCCTCTTTGTTTTTATTGGTTTAAAATTCTGTGGTTTTATATTAATCATTTTATATATTTTTTACCCTTACTGATCAAGCATATTTATTTCATTATATATTTATGTATTTGAGCTAGGGATGCACTGATGCCGATACAGGTATTGGTCCGATACTGACTGTGTGTACTTGTACTCGTACTCATAAAAGTACTCCAGTACAACGGCACTGATACCACTTTATGGCAGTGTGACATTCACAGTTAAGTGCAGCAGATACATGGAAGAGAAATACTGTCAGCTGTGTGGAGATTTTTCACAATAAATGACGGTGTAACGCTGACTGTGACAATTAAGACAGACAGATGAATGGAGTGTTCTGTCCATGTTTTGTGCACATTTCATGTGTAATTCTGTCTGTTTTCCAGGTGCTCTTGGATGTGTACCCAGATGGATAATACCAGCAGGAACAGAGGAGGTAGAGGATCTGTTCAAAGAGTGACTGAGTGAGTTAGAGAAAAACAACTGACATATTTATGACAACTACTCAGGGCTGGGCCGGTTTACGTCCTACTTATAATACTATGGGGGTAAGGAGCGGTGTGGACCGCTGCCCAGAGGGTGAAAATGAAACTTAACACTTATTTGTCTTTTCCTTTCCTCCTGAAGCTTCACTTTTAAACCTTACCAGTGCAAACGC
This sequence comes from Ostorhinchus rueppellii, assembly GCA_030068375.1. Taxonomy (NCBI): domain Eukaryota; kingdom Metazoa; phylum Chordata; class Actinopteri; order Kurtiformes; family Apogonidae; genus Ostorhinchus; species Ostorhinchus rueppellii. The sequence continues at coordinate 21,240,509 of JAQQZY010000023.1, forward strand.
TGCAACATTAGTATCCACATTAGTGTTCAGTAGCAGCACTTTGTTCCAGTCAGACTAATGACAACCACAATAAAACGTATTTACAAAAGTAACTAAGACCTGCAATGGGATTATTAAGTACTCATATCAGTACTCAGTATCAGCAAATACTCAAATGTAAGTACTTGTACTTGTACTCGATCTGGAAAAAAGTGCTATCAGTGCATCCCTAATTTGATCAGTTGATGTGCATTTGTGTGTTGCTCCCACTGTTACACAGCAGTTGCCCCACTGGGGACAAATAAAGGGACTGATCAATCGATCGGTTGATTGGTTGGTTAATTAAGTGTTCTATTCAGGGAATATTCATGTGGTTGCAATCTGCTGATTCAGTCCTAGATGCCACTAAATATTACATAATGAAATGGGGTTAAGGTTCTGGTTCTGTTAAACATACATTACATTAACATAACCACTCAGGGCCCGTTCTTACTGTAAAGATTAATAGTTTTAATGATAATAATCATCTCACTATATCTTGCCTCAGTGTAGATTTATATTTTTCATCTCTTTAATGGCAAGATTTAAGTTGAAAGCCACAGACGTACACGCTACAGAAACACTGACTTCACTTCGTCAGAAACACAGACTTATCCAAACTCCTACCAGTTAAAGGGAACTAACCAAACACCCTCAGGATCACTAAAGAACCACTGTAAATTACTTTTTAGTCATTCCATACCCAAGCAACAATAATACTCTTAACAACCCATGATGCAATGCTCTCTGCAAAATACCAACTTTAAACTGGTTTTTGGCTCATTAAATATGATTATGAGTCTGACTGAGGGAGACGGTGAAAGAAATGAGCTTTTGTGTTTTGTGTTGTCAGAAGACAAAGAAAAACAATGTAAGAATTTCTATTTAGTATTCGGAAAATAGTAATTTACGTCAGTTTAAACAAGCGTGAGGAAGAGAACGAAAATAATGTCAAGCAAAGAAGGGAAAAGGAGGCAGAGGTGAAACCAGTGAATAGGAGATGAGCAGCTGAAAGTCACAGCTGTTCAAGTACACACTTACACCTCACTAGAGCACAGACAATGGTGTGTCATACACACACACACACACACACACACACACATACACATAGCACATAAGAACAAATGATCCTCTTTCTCTGTCAAACTCCCAAACACAGACTGAAAATGATTGTTCTGCAAATGAAGCCCCTTTGGTGAAATAATTTCTATTATATGCTGTCAGGAAACTTTGTCTCTTACAAATGTACCATAGCAACAGTGTTCTGCAGACACACATGGATTCCCACACACACAGACCTACACACAGACACACCTCTGTCAAGTGCAGACTGTGATTTCACTGAGTACATTTCGCTGCTCATTGTTGTCGGTGTACGTCTGCACAGCTGGTGCTGGAGCCGATTCAGACAGTCTTTTCGTCTCAGTGAGTTCCTTTCTTCGTGTTCAGTCTGTCACCAGAACTGAAAGGACTCTCTGACTGACAATATCTGTAATTGTTTGCTTTGAACTCACATTTGCCCTAGTGTAATGACGAGTACAGCCTCATTGCATGTACAGACCGTGTATGTTCTTCATTTATCCACTCTGCTGTGTATTCAGAAACTACATCATAGAAAACCAAAACATCAGAGGCTTCTGTTAAATAGAAAAAGGTGACATGAAACATCATCATTGTCATCGGAAGAGGATGAGTGGAGTGAACTGAGGGCAAGGCTGCAGATCTTCACAGTTTGATTTGGCACAACTCCCAGATTCATCACCTTTTTACTGATGATCCTCATGTGAACCACACCCATCTGTTCACGACACAAACACTGTCTGACGGGCACCGTCGTTTGTTACATTAGCACAAGCTTGAACAGAAGGTTCAGCAATAAGCACCAACATAAGGAAACAGCCTGCACCCCTTTGTGGAGTGAGTTTCTAGAGCCAAGAAGATTTCCCCTGAAGACTGTGATTGTCTGTTGCCCTCCGGCAGAGGCGCCTGATGACTGCCTTCACCTTAATGACAGATAAATCCTCTCATTCTTTACAAATGTCATGGGCATTCATGCCTAAACATCCACTAATGGTGAAGCTGATAGGTTTGTAGAAGTCTTACTCCTAGTTAATGACTTGTACATCAGAACAGGGAAATTTCCTCCTACAGCTGCAAAAACAGATTTCATTCCTCACCATTTGGCTGCAGTGAAAACATGAACAGAGTAATTATATTCTGTGTTATCAACGTAACATGTTTACATACTTATGAAAATGTAATGGGCCTTCTTGGAGTGAAATGTTTTTCCAGGTGAAAATTAAAAACTAAGTTGCAGTTACCTGATTTGCATAATGGTATAAATGCAAATCCATTTGCAGAGACGGAGGGGAAATAAATAAGGTGAAAGCATGTAATACACTGTTAAATAACATACATACTACTTCTTCTATTGCAAATTACTGCAGACATTGTATTGTTATGTATTTACTGTGGTGATAAGACGGTATAATTCAGCCTTTTATGAGTTCTGTCAGCACTAAAGAGTAACCAGAGATAAAAAATGTCTTGATCCAGCAGCAGTGAGTCAGTGCAGCCTGATATCTGCAGACCGCTCATTCAAAGACAGGATTAAGATGCAAGTGCAACTTTCTAACCTGATTTGTGCAGCTCAAATGCTATCAGTGCCTCAGCTGCCAGGGAGAATAAAAGTAAACACCATCCCTACACATGAATAAATAACAAAGTAGGATGTGTTGAGTTGGCTGCACTGCTGTGGACAGCTCACCCTGGAGTGGCACAGGAAACCGGCGTACAGCAGCAGCATCGCCGGCAGCAGCACCACAGAGAAGACCAGCGCCAGGAGCACAGCGCTGGCTAAGACGATGCTCAGGTTCCACAGGACCAGGACCACTCCCCAGACCAGGCAGCCACACCGGCCCCTGCGACTGCCCCACGCGGTGCCCCCACTGTGGGCCACGGGGGGAGGCAGCATCTTCACCCCCTCCCCGATCCAGATCTCCTCCTCTTTCTCCTCCTCGCCTGAACCGCCATCATCCAGGTCCACATCCATGCCACACATCCTGAGAGGAGGACAGACAGACGGAGGGGGAGATGTTCTGATTAATATCATTCCTGTTTCAAGTGTTTTACATAATTAATTTCATCAATTTCCTTCATCCTGTAAGTAATAACACTTTAAGATACAGATACTGACATGAAATGCTTAAACCTACGATGTGCTTGATAAAGTAAATACATGTTGATAGAATAGAATAGAATAGAATAGAATAGAATAGAATAGAATAGAATTTTACTGTCAGAAACAACAAAAATCCATTTAGCAGCTCTGTTTTGTTTACCAACAGATCCTTAAAGTGCAAAAAGAAAGACTGTATAACAACTAACAAATTATAATGACATTTTACTGAAAATATACTGAAAATTATACTTATGTACAAATATAAAAGCCAAATCTATAGCACAGATTTGTCCTTGTGTATGCCTTTTGTTGCAGTCCCCTGTCATTGTGTTCAGTTTAAGGGGCACACATGTAAATCATCACCACCATACCTAAAATATATATATATATAAACCGTTTTTAATTTTAACATGTATAAAGTTTGGATTTTTCTGATGCTGATGTGAGGAGACTCTGTGTGTCTGTGCATCTTTTATTATTTCCTTGTTAAACTACATACAAAATGATCTAAAGGTATTTTTCTTCTTTAAGCTGCAGTTGTTTGTTTCTTGTTGAATGTTAAAACCTTTAACAAGAAGCTTGAGACATCTTATACAGACAGCCGATAACTCATTACCCTATGTAAATGCTTTACCTATAGCCCATCTCGACTTTGCACACACACACACACACACACACACACACACACACACACACACACACACACACACAGAGACACACACACACACCTACCTAAATGTCTTCCCATGGCTCCACCTATTCAACACATCGATCAGAGCTTTGCCAATATTCATTTTGTGCTGAATCAATTGGAAACCTCTTAACCCGGGGAACCTGCAGCCTCCACAGACATACTGGATACTGTTGCATGTTTTATTTAAACTTGGCTCTTTGTTTGCATGAATGAATCACATGCATGACACAGACAGCAGAACAAAGTGCACATTTTAACCTCATGCATGCATTATTATTGATTTTATTTATTTATTTTATGTTTTTTGTTTGTTTTTTTACCTACCTCCAGCGGCTATATCCGGGTTTTTTTTCTGGTGAATTTCTTGAAATCCTTTAAGTACCAGATCTCGCGTTTCTCATTGATGGAAAAAATAAAATAAAGACTTGGAACAGAATTAAACTGTTTCTTTCAAACAGCGGCGGGGGAAAGCACCTGTGAGTTGAAGCCTGCGCTGCTGAAGTGATGCTGATGTGAACAAGGCTATGTGCGTCTGCGGGAGCGCGCAAACCCGCGCCGCGCGCACTCTCCGTGCTCCGTGCGCAATCACGCTGTCATCAACACAACCTGAACCTTGAATGAAAATATTGCACTGGAAGTAAACAAATCCAAAACCTTCTATCAGATCATTTACCTAAATAATAAATCCACATACCTTATGTATATGAATATCTACATGATCAGTCAATTAAATATAGGAAATAGATGATATTCACTGAGAGATGCAGATGATAAAAGAGAACAAATGGGGAAAAAATCTATTGAGAAAGATTAAATGAAAAAACATTTTCATTTGGAAGTGACTCTTTTTCTTTCTTTTTTAATCATGATTGATTATGCAACAGTGTCTGTTATGCTGGGTATTGCATTGTTATGTCATCATCAGCTTCCTGCACAAAAATCTACCTAACCTGACCTTATATGAGTTATGAATGAATTACATATTTATCGTATTAATGCTTCAAGACTTGGCACTATTTTTGTGGTGACCTCCAAAAAAAAAGAAAAAAAAAAGAAAAAAAACATCTCTACACTGTAAAAAGTAAAACACTGAATCAACTTCATTTTTTTCTTTTAATAGGTCACACATTAAAAAAATAGTTGAATCAACCAAATTAAATACATTAAATTACATTTGAAATAATTTAATTTAGTTCACTCTACTAATTTTTTAAAATGTGTGACCTATTAAAGAAAAAAAATATAAGTTGATTCAATGTTTTACTTTTTACAGTGTTCATTTAACCTATCCAAAGTGATTCATCTCCATTTGTTATAATATTATCTTCTATATTTGGCATTTTTCAGTCAAAATCTGGACTTCATCAAAATCTGGAAAATCTGGAATATGAAGCAACGTAATTTATTGATCTTGTAGATATTCATAAAAGCTCAGAGTAAATTCAGAGGTTACTATACACACACACACACACACACACACACATATATATATATATATA
>JAQQZY010000023.1:21257067-21285419 GCA_030068375.1 Ostorhinchus rueppellii
TAGATAGATAGATAGATAGATAGATAGATAGATAGATAGATAGATAGATAGATAGATAGATAGATAGATACTTTGTTGATCCCACAACAGCTTTATTTTAACTTTATACCTGAGAATTTTGGCAGACACAAACAGTTAATTAAAAAGGTATAACACTGCGTATATCCTGAATGAATGGGAGGAAATTAGCACCCAGAATCACTCAGGTCATTTAAATGTTTTGAAGGAGTAAAATGATACTTTGCATGTTTTGTTCATTAAAGATCATGCATGTAGGCTTCTCTCCATGTAGATACATCCTCACTATCTACTCCTCTGTGTCTTTGAGCTCCACTGTTGCTGATAAATTAACATATGCTTTATAGATTATTTAGAAATCTATAGACCCTTATATTGCAAATACTCACTATTTTTGTTCAAATAAGCTTTGCTTAAAGTGAAAAGTGAAACAATATTTTTATGAACTATTCACATAGATCACCATTGAATGGGCTTTAAGCTGAGTCCCAGAGTAGATAAATTATCAATCAATAAATTCAAGGTGACAGATCGCTGTGTAGAGGATTTGTGTGTATCATTGACACTAAAATTATGAATATCAGCAGCTTTTTCTGCAGTACTGCACTCTATTTACAGAAAAATAACTGAGATTTTATTGCATATTGATTGCACTTGTCAACTAATGAGCACAGCCCCGGTCTTTCATTAATTCATTTTATTACACTACTGATGATGGATACATGGATGAAGTCTGCGCAGCATATCATGCTTTCAGTAATTAGCTATTTGAAAGTATAATGGAAGGATTATGCTGCAAGCTACTTTTCACACGACACTAAATGTGGCCAATGGCTTCCATCAAAATGGGAAAAGAAAAAAACAAATCTATAGTATAGTTGTATATTATCACTACAGCAGTGATCTGTCAGTATGTAAGTATAACATATAATATGTAAAAGTATGTGTTTGTGTGTTCAATTATAACATGTAAAATCACAAAACAGTTGTTTGAAGTTCCAATGGTACACTCAGACTACCTGATGTAGCCTAAATATTGAATAAGGCCTGACTCTGAGGATGCAACTCACTGACATCCAGATTTGATCTCAGCTGTAGTGAAACAGTGTCAGACAGGCAGAGTGAGACAGAGAGGGCCTTCATTCTGACCTGTTTTGAATAGAGCGAGGCTGACATCCCGTGTGCCCGACTATCTGTGTGATGTTCTTGGCTTCGCACCAGGCGCTTTTGTCAGGGAACAGTGCCAGGCGGTTGATGTGTGCAGGCGCTGCCGCTGAATACAGTGCAAACAGTGCGCAGCAAATCTGAATCCTCTGCCACATGACTGCACCTAAAGGAGCAGAAAATCACAGCATGTTACCGCTCTGTTAACCTTGGGCCAGACACACACACACACACACACACACACACTACCCAAAAGAGATCTGACTTGAATGTTTAGATACTATGTGGCTCTAAATCTGATAACATTTTTTATTTTGCATATCCTTTCAGATGTGGATAGACAACATCCTGGTGATTAACCATATGGAGTCCATGTGTCTGTTTTTTATCCAGTTAGCATGGATTCATTTGAATACAGGATGAAATACACAATGAGAACTTGGAGGAGGACAAATGTGTGCTCCATACACCTAAACACCGAGGCTTCCCTGTACTGTTTCTGCCTCTACTTTAAAAATACCTCTACCAGTCACGTCATTTACAACCTACAAAATCCTTTTCTCCTGCTGCTTATAAAAAAAGTGAAAACCCTGGTGCTCACCCACGTCGTCTACTTAACGCACTTTTCAACACTTTTCCATATGGATCTGATAGAGGACAGTTTCAGCAGACTTTGGACTACATGCTTGAATTACTTTAATATCCAAAAGACTCGGACTGTAAACACATTATAATAATAATCACCACGTTACAAAGTGCGCAGGTTTCTACAGTAACGCGTTACAACGTTAATTAGATTCCGTTTCATTGCAAATGTGTGATGATTTATTAAGAAAAAAATAGCTGTTTAAAAATAATGGCATGAAATTAAACAGCAAAACAGTGTGGCATTTTTAAACATTAATTTCAACAGTGAGTTTCCACAGTGTTTTCTCTCATTCGTTACTGACGTTAGCGTTACTTCTATCCCTATCACATTAACAGCTCAAACGGTTTCATTTGACACCATTCGTTTAGATAAAGCAACACTTTTAACAATTTTATTTTAGGAGCATATCCATTTCTTCTTCGAGTAAATATTTCAACTAACCTCGAAAAGTTGGAGGTTTCGCCGTAATTAACAAGTGGAGCTAGCTAACTGTAGATAAGTTAGAAGAGTAGTTAACGCTAGCAAAAACTCAATTAGCATAAAAGTGTGTACACGGCTAATAAGTGGGTAGGAAACCTCTGCCTAAACAGTGGCCTTAGTTGAGACACTTACCACCGCTCACCGACCCCGGGGTACAGCCGGTTGAGTACTGCGCAACGTCCCGCTGAGCTGAGCCCCCTCACCGAAACCTGGACACGGGGCTCCGACAACCGGAGGATGCGGCTGTCCGACTGCTACCACCGTGCGCTGATAATTACAGGAAAAAGTGAGTAGTCAGAGAGCGGTGAGTGAACATCCGAGCCCGGTCTGTCATAAAACAGTTACATCATCCGGAAAGAAAAGAACCATCCGTCCTGCGGGGAAGGATGGGGGAGATGTGGGATCGGTTTGACTTATGAGCGCTATCTCCTCTCCGAGTCCATCAGCCCAGACCGGCCCTCCCCTTTGTTCTCCTCCCGTCCAGTGTTAAATTCCCGTCTAACTCCGCTCAAAAACACTTTCCAAGCTGTTGTCTTTTGTTGTAAAACTCTGGAGCAGGGGCTGGCGCGGTTCAGCCCTCAGACAGGGGTCCTGCTGTGCTGATTCTGGACGAAAGAAAAACCAAGAGGGAGGGAAAGTGCTGCTGGGAAGGTTTCAGATGGTTCCCTAAGTGAGTGAGCGCACATCAGATTTACTGAGCAAAAATGGAAATATAACAAGACACATATATGCAGGCTTTATTTACAGCCTTGCATCAACTTTCCACTTGCATGTGGGATTTGGAGATTTTGGGATAGATTTCAAATGTGAAAAATGAATACCACAATAGCCTGTAATAATGCAAAATAACTGCAAAACAGATGTGATTGTGATCCGTTTGGTTTAATGATTTCCTTCCATAGGCTCCTATAAAGTGAACCCAGTGAGCTGTAATAAAATGAATAACAGCCTGCTTAACTGAGCTCACGGCAACTAGATCTGATTCACTGTTGCTGTCATCAGTGTCATATCCCATTCACAACTACTGACAGTGGTCAGCTATTGCCTCCATAGTGTAGTACACTCCAGGATAAAACAGTAAATGCACACATGACCTACAGAGAATCCAAATTAGACTATTCAGATATCACAAGTGAAAGCATTTAGTTGGTTGACCTTCCAAAACTATTGCATTTTTTTATTGGTATTTTGAGGCTGGTCTAATAGGTGCTATATGAATCTTGCAAGGACGCAGTAATTTAACTAACAAGTATGATCAGAAGTGAAATGAATCCCCCAAAGACTGTCATTTAATGGGTGCTTCTATTTCCTCATTAAGATAAATAAATGTAGGGAAAACCTTCTTGAATGAGCTGAAAACGGATGATATTTTCTGAGTTCATGAAAATTTTTTACAGGTATGTGGTTCTCACAGGACAGTGATACAATTCTGGAGATGAAGCCACACAATACAGTATATAAAGTAGTTCAAGTGAGATCACCAGGCAATAAAAAGGAATATATAAGTTAATGCAGTAGTAAAAATGAATCCAAAAACTCAGAGAAGGAACGTTTTACTGCTTAAAGACAACTTTTACTTGACATACTTGCTGATAATGCATATATACTTTTACTTTAAGCAAATTGAGCCCATACTATTGTATTTCACTCCAAAATATAGAGGAATAAAAAAGCTTAAATAATGTATTGCAGTCCCTCAAATGTCAATGCTTCAGGTTATTTGATTCCATTGGCTCATTCAGATTTTATAGCAACATTAACACACAGCAGTTTCAAACAGCTTTGCATGTCTGCTCTTACATGATCACTTCTTAAATGTAGCGTTATTAGAAGGGTAATTATGATTCATTGTGGAGATTTTTCAGACAGGCACAGACAGGTGTAGCCGATGGGTACTGGCTGCCCACGTTACATCTCAGCTCCGTCAGACATCCACACATGTAATACCTGCACTTCACCCGTGCTCGCAGGTGTTCAGCCTGGCTTGCGTCCATAAGCACCCCCATCTGTTTCACACTTCACTTGCAAAGAAATATTTTAATGGACAGGGACGAGAGACGTGGCTTAATTTTTGACAGGGTTATTCTGCGGCTGATGCATTGCAGTACAGCAGTGCAGAGAAAACAGGCCTTCGAAGGCTCTGGAATGAGTTGAATTGTATTGTTTGCAGGAATGTATGTGCTTACATTGCTGGGAAAACGGTTAACTGTGACGGAAAGGAAAGGAAAATATAAGCGTGCATGTGTTTGAGAGTGGGAGTCCATGTGCCAATGTTTCCTTTGATGTACAAGTCCACAAAGTGTGTTATGTTCAGACGTGCAAAGTGCAGAACTCACCTGTTAGTAATAAGACCGAGCTCCAGTCCAGAAATGGCATTCTTCTGCATTCCTTGGATTCTGCTTCACCAGGGGGCTGGATAAACGTGCACACACTCACACTAACAATTCCTCTTCTTTCCTCATACGCTCATGATCATGCTAAACACACATACTGTAGGTGATCAATCACACTCACAACACTCTTGGCAAACAGACACATGGCCAATGAATACAAAGTGTAAACGATTCCTCTTGAAATATAGACATCTCCTGCTTGGCTTCTGTGATGAAAACGGTCTCGGTCACAGCAAGCACACTTGTCCAACACACAAATTGTACTCAGACTACAAAGAAAGGTATGAAGGTTGCACTGAGTTGCATATGATTGAGACATTGACCAGCAGGAGACCAGGATGACCCACTTTAAAAGTACATCGCAGAAGAATATACATCAGAAAAACACTATTTTATTTTTTCGCATTCACATTCAACACTCGTGCCATTTTACTTACTGACTCTTTTCTTCTTCCATCATTCTGTGCAACTTTTCATCCTCCCACTCTGTAACAGGGCTGCAGATGCTGAACCTGGCCCTCATTCCAAAACAGCAGGAGTTCGGGTCTCCGAGCTCATTAACACACAAAATTACCTCCCACCCCCAAACCACATTTCATTCTTCTCAGATATGCACACAAAAAACAGAGCGAGTGGGAGAAAGTTTCCCATAATCACTTTATTAAATATACATCCACCGCCCTTCGCTGAACACAATGTGGACATTTTATGGACGTTAAAGCTGTTACAGGAATGAGCAGCATGAGAACAATGACAACAAAAACGGATGAGAGACTTGTGACTTTCTGGCGTCCTTTTCTACTGGTCCTGAAAGTGAACACACACATACGCACAGATTTTAGTTTCACGTGCTAGTGTGTCATCGACCCCTTACAAACCACATATTTTAACCTCAGGCCTCACCTTAATCATACGTCCATGAATCAGGTGTGGTGATCTGAAGTCATGCTGGCAGTTGGCGTATCCCATGCCCAGCCCCAAACCTGAACCGAATGCTACAGGCCACGTACGTCCTGGGAAAGAAAACCATTTGTCCAAGAAGTATTAAACTTTTAAGTAGTCCAAAAAGACAGTTTTCTTTAGGCATGAATACATACGTTTAAAGAAGAGGCCGGAGATCAGAAATCCCACACCGAGGCCAATTACTGCAAACAAGAACAAAAAAAAAAAAAACAAAAAAAAAGAGAGAGAGAGGTTTTGTTCAACTATAAATTTGAATCATTTGATTTCACAGTTGAGGTAATGGGATTGTATCATATCCAAGTCAAAACCTGACTGGCAAAGATGTACATTTTTTGCAATGATGTCAGCAGGGGTGTGCTATTGTGGTTGACGCAAGAGTTGGTAAACAGCGCTAGTTAGCAAGACATTCCTCATTACGAATAGGGAGTGTGAGAAAAAGCAGCAGGAGCACAAACATCCAAGATAGAAACAAAAGTGTTAAAGGGGTGTAAGAGGGGAAACTGAACTGAAGGGAGATGACAGTGTCCATGAGGCAGATGGCAGCTCAGGGTGTACGACAATGACAATGCTCACGGACATAACTGATGTCTTAAAGGGTCAGTTTTGTTTGGCAGAAGTTTAGTCAGTGGCACAGAAGCTGCATGAGCTGTGGAAGGTTTGGTAGAAGCGCTTAGGCCAGAGCGTGATCTTGCGAAGGAATGTGTTTGTGCGCTTTAACTTCACCTCGCTGCAGGCCACACCACACCCAACAGCAGGCCAGCCAGCACAGAAAACACATAAAAAACACAGCCATTTGGGCCCCTCCGACTCTTAATTGGATTCAGAGAGCTATGCAGCATGACCGATTTGCCTGAACCAGAACCCTCAGACTCTTCTCTTTTACACGACTTACAAATGTCAGACAAGACCACAAAAAGATCCCTCAGATCCTCATTATCAGCACAGATCAACAAAAAAATCATTGTCCTCTCAGTCTACTTCCAGCAAAGGTTTAGTTCAATTTTCTCTGTCTATAGGAGCCTTATTCTTTCTTTGCTCTTGAGCCAGAACATTTCTGAAACCTCTGATTTTCTACAGGCAGTATTACAGTAAAAGCACTGGCAAAATATGACGGTAGATCATCATCTCCTTTTGGCATCTTTTCTCTTTGTCTGGACATCAAGGCGGATAGATTATAAGAAAAACATTTGCACTGGAGTAGAATGAAATGTATTAACCCAGAGGCCAGAAATTACTCTGCAGACTTTGAATGCCTGTTGCATGTTTGTTATTGCAAATTTTCTCTGGTAAATGGTATCAATCAGCCATCATTTTCAATCATAGTGAAACTAAAATGACCCCTCAGGTTATATAACCCAACTTCAACATACTAGCACATTTTTGTTGAACATTTGTTCTGTGTATTTTGATGGAGCCACTGTTTAGCCTTTGCAGAATTTAAATATAATAAATCATACTCTCAAACATTACCAGGTGACAGTCAGTTCTGTGTAAGCGTAAAGAGATGCAGATGCACATTTTACTGAGAAACAAGCCTGCCTTGAACTGTGTCTTTCAAAAATATCATTCTCACATGATTATTCACAATGCAGCAGTAAAACTCAGGTTTCATATATTTCACCCAAAATGTGTTATTTAATTAAAAACAACATATTCACATATTTTAGGTCAATATTTTTACACGTCTTAACTCTCTCCCTGTTCTTCCTTCTTATTTGCCATCAAGGCATAAGCAATAAATTACATGTACATTTTCAAAAATAAATACCTAATTATTTATTACAGTTTTTAAATCAACACTACTGTCATGAAAGGAAACAAATGAGGCTGTAGTGAAGTGAAATCAGTTCTATTAAATGGTTCCTCAAATTAAATTCCATGTTTCCAAAAATATTTTTGTTTCCTGCGACAAAGAGGATGTTGCTGATTTATTACTTCCTGCCATCAGTCAGCGTACTTTTGATTTTATTTCACTTTTAGGGATATTTAGCTACAATAAAAGAATCTTTTCAGTGTCAGTTTGTATTATTAAAATGATCTCCAAAATTTTTACACAAATCCTGTTCTTATGGTTATGAAGTAGTGTATGGCACTAAATGCCTCAAAGTAAATAATTTATGGATGATGAAATACTTGCACATACACTCACATAATGCTAAGCAAATTAGACAAAGGATATCTTCCAAGATGTCAGTTTACTTTTTCCTACTGCATAAAATGAAAATGAAAAAAGAATGTTTTTCACTAACAGCTGAACATATGCTCCAGAGTTTCGTAGCTTTAAGAACTTCCACAATGCAGATGTTTTTCCTCCCAGCAGGAAACATATTTTAACGTGCCAAAGCTGACATCACCAAGTATCTTTTGGAAAAGACTGGATGCCACTCAAAGTGTTTGAGTGCTGGACCAGTGCTGATCCAAATACTGCAGATAAACTTAATTTGAAACAACATCCACCATCAAGATATCAGTGACCTGCCAAGCTGACATTTGCTCCGACTGAATTATACATCAAAATTAATGAAATAATGAGCCCTTATGGAAATATTCACACAGTGTTAGGCTACAACTGAACTTTAGCAATAACATCTACTTGTAAGATGTAAAGACCCTGGTGGTGTCTACATATTTACTTGCTTTGTTTTATCACTTTGTAATTAATATAATTATTATGCATCTAATGGCTACACTTATTTAATCTTTTGGCCACTTTTACTGTCAGTAAGTGGCCGAACAAATCTAAATGTTATTCACTCCAATATAATTCCTTTCCCCACCACCAAATAATGTAAAAGTATTCATTCTCATAGATTCATCAGTATTTGTATGTAATTATTAATGACAAGCAACACAAAACTGATGATTACTGTGGGTTCACAACATGAGTTTATCTTTCATCTCCTGACCTCTGAAGTAGCCAGTGTCTGCCTATGGGAAGCCCTCTTTTTAGAGACACATGAATATTAAGCAAGAACCATATGCTCAATTAAGTTGCACAGAATTTGGAAAGGTAAGATACCAGAAAAGGTCAAAGCAGGGGTGAAAACAGAGAATTCAATTCAAACAAATGATTTACGGCTGTGTTATTACCCCCACCCCACCCCCACACTTTCTTCACTCTCTGTTAAGTCTCTTAATCAAAGCACAGGCACTTCACAAGCCGTGTGAGGAGATGTAGCCATTTACTGTTACGTTTCATTGTAATGAATAAAACGCATGGTTTCATTCATGAGGCAGATGAGTGTTAGTTCAGTTGACCTCAGTGTAGTGCACCGGCATGGTCACATAGCTCTCCCAAAGAAAATAAAAGGTCCTGGTTCGACTCTGGCCTGTAGCACAACTTGTTTCAAACTGCAAGATACTAGAGTCTGCTTGAATTCATGCTAAAATGATTGAATAACAAACACGGCTGACATTAACCTGTTTTAACGCCGGTATCAGCAAGGCATCTGTCCCACTTCCGTCCGTACTCTTCTGCCATGTTTTCAGCTGTCAGGAAACACCGCTAAGTATCGCGAGACGTGTCTTAAATCACGTGACAACATAATGTACAGTAATATACAGTACAGTAATATTTACAAGTTAGCTGTGCTTTAAAGCGCGTTTTTCAAAACTATGAATACTATTTGAGTTTTACAGCATATTTCATATCTGTCTTGTTTTGCAGGTGAGACAGATACTCAGCTGCAAATGATTACAACTTCTCACAGTTCATGCTGCTGGTGAAAGTGACCACCCTCCCATCTGGATAGTGTTAATGCACAGGAAGTGATGAACGCAAATACAGTGCTGTGTTATACATCAGATATAGAACAAAACAGCCAGTTAATGCTCTGGGCAGTAATCAAAAGTTTATAAGATTTGACACGTTGTATATAGAGCTATTTATTAGAAATATTTAAAGTAAGAAAGCATTTTAAAAAATATACAGTAATATATTCAGACTTGAAAGATACTAGTTTTTCCTATGTTACCATTTTGGAAGTTGTTTTATATTTATTCTATTTTATTTTACTATTATTTTAAACATTTTATTGTTTTTTATTTCCCTTTCTTTTTTCTTTTCTTCCTCTCTGCTTCACTCTGGAGATAAAAGTTAAAATGTTTTGTGGTGTATATGTTGAGATGAAATGTGTAACTGGCTAATGATAATAATGAATTGTAAACTTCTTTTTATTTATGCATGTATTTTGAAATTGGGTCTGCATTTTGACGGACCCCAGGAAGAGTAGCAACCACTGTGGTGGAAGCTAATGGGGATCTGTGTAAACAATAAATAATATAAACAATAAACACTCATATGATCTCTCCATATCACCCTTGCTCGTAATGAAAATGGGGGCTTTCAAAAAGATTCAGTGTAATCTCTTTTTTAGCTATGAAAACAGATTTCTCTTCTATCTGGATTATACAGTGAAATCCACAAAGCTCCAGCCCACACAAAAACAATAATATACAGATGTTAGTGGGTTTACAGACAGATTCTTTTTGTACTTTTTCAAGGAAATATATTGTCATGAACCGTATATAAGCACAATTGTTGCATAGACACAATATACACCCAAGGTACATACACACAAACTAAACATCCATAAAGGATACATCCACATATTTATGTAATACAGCACTTAATAGTTACGGGGTCATTTTGCTTAATGATTTACTTTTTTTATCTAGGAAAAATTAATGTCACTCATATATATCTCTGCCAAAACATTTGAATGAAATAATGGCTATACGGTTTTGCACACTTACTAAACATTAAATAAACGCTCATTTGTCATTTGCAGCTGTAAAAAGACGCAAAAATTCAACATTTTAGTCAAATAATTTCTCATAAAATGTAAGTCCAGTCTCTATAAAACTCGCTAGGGACAAATAACGAAATATAAAAAATGTAAATGTAAAAAAATATAAAAAATGAAATAAGTTCCAGGCGCATCAGAAAATATGAATGTTTAAAATGTTGTGAACATAAAAAGAGTTTTAAAAAATAATAAATGTTTAAAAACTTGAGCTATGGGCAAGTATTAAATGTTTAAAATGTGATGTACATAAAAAACTAAACATTCACAAAAACAAAACAAGAAATTTTGATTAAAAAATTCGGACCTAAATAAACCCCATGGCAGCCTCTGAGGACACCGTTTCTGTTTCATTGTTTATAGTTGGAGGATTTCCTTTCTTCCTCCATCAGTATATTTGTGCATCTACTGCCCTCTCTGACTGCATATTTACTGCACCACTCCTCTCTTTCCATACTTGGCAATGCCTTTCTTGCTTCCTCGCTATTGGTTGCTGTAGAGAAAGCCCGGACTGACCCGGACATGCAACCGGGGCCTGTTTTCTGACTGCAGCCTCCTTCCTGTAGCCCGGTTGAGGAAGTGAATTTCGCTGACAGGGCTGGGTTCAGTGAGGGAGAGGCGAACAAAACATCTTCCGCGGGGGACTAATAAACAACAAGAGACGATAGGAGCGAGTAGTTGAGCCACAGTAGAGCTAAGGTTGACAGTCATCGGTGAAATCGCGCTCCCCTGCCCCGCTGAGACCGCCGCAGACATGGTAAGGGCCGCGGTAGAGCTGTTGGGAGAGACGGGTACGGGGTAAGAGGGTTTCGGTGGGGCTGCTGGCTACTGCTAACTTAGCGCTAATGGCTAAGCTAAGCTAACGCTAGCTCGGGTGGCTGTGTGGTAACCTGAGAGGACAGGCAGCAGCCGGGGATCCAAGCACATAAATCACAGATGCACATCTAAGTTGCACTGTCTGCAAAACTTCTGCGAATGAATTGGCTTCACAGTAGAGCTAGCAGCTCTAGCCCCCAAAGCTAGTTAGCCGGTAGCTAGGTGTTAGCCAAGCTAGGTGCCCCGTAGCCACAAAGTTAGCACAGGATGTTTTGGATTTGACACAAGTTCGTGAATAGTATTAGCGAAGGGTCCCAATATATCATACACACATGCAGCCCCACTGCCGTGCACTTCCACGCACCCAGAGGCTAAAATAGTCCAGCGCCGGGTCGCCTGTAGCTATATTAAGACCGCTTGCTCCTCCTATTCCTAACCATGACAAGCTGTCAGTCTCTGCTGAGGTTTTCCTGCTTTTAGAGTTTAAACGTGACTGTGCGAGATTGTTATGGACTTTATGAGGGTAAATGTCCACATCTGAGTCTGCGTACATCAGTAATCATTACCTCCTTTTTGATTTTTTTTTTTTATTCTTCTTGCATAGAAATACCAATAATGTCACCTTGATTGGTCATTTACTTTGATCTAGGGAAGCTTATTTGTAACTTGTACTGTTATAGAAAAATGGAGCAACATCTTGTACTTTTGCAGTGTTTATAAACGTGAACCCACTGAAGTCTTGCCTGAGTTTTGGAAGACCAGCTGGTGTTTCTCCACAGTCGCCCACTCTCCTTTCCCTCACCTCATCCATCCTGCTGGCTCAGCCTCATTTCACTTTTGTGACCCCTAGAGTTGTTGGTCTGAGTGAGTGTTTACATGGAGACAGGAGCACTGGTAAACACAGCCTCATGAAGTGCAGGTGTTTGATGTAGCAGACTGATTAATTGGCTGCGAGAGGTTTTAAGACAGGCAAAAAGCATCTACGAGCAGAGGAAATGGCTTTTGGAGGTATTGCTTAGAAACCTCTGTTATGCTCAGGGTCATTCTATCGAAAAATGTTGATGGAAGAAGGGTTCCCGCTGTTAAAAAATGTTATTGTCCTTTGACCAACTAACAGCTGCCTGAGTGTATTTTTGTGTGAAAAGGAATCACAGGATAGTGGCATAAATGTATATTATGGGTTGTGGTGCTTTTAGTGTAGATCCATTTGATTCAGTATTTTCCAGTGATAAAGTAGGGCTCTGGGATGTGACTAAAATCTTTAAAATTTCCTTTTTCCTTAGTGGTTTTCGGGTGTAGGTTTGTCACACCATTGGAATTTTTTTCTTATCTGATCTGGAACTGTATATATTTGCAAGATGCAGTATCTATTATTACAATATTTATACACTTGGACATTAGTAAGAATATCGTGGATGAAGTAACCATATTGTCCTGTAGTAATACTTCATGTTTTTGTGCCATAATAATGAACAATCATAAAATAACTCTGGGTAAACAGTGTTCCAAACTTTTTAACTGCAATGTAAATAACAGCAATTCATGCATGTTTTTATTAAATGTAAGTTCTGTGAAAAAAATACTCATGTTATGAAGTAAGGGAAACTTTCTTCAAATAACAATACATATCACTACACAGCCCATGTTCTGTGATTAAACAGTTGAGATAAAATGACCATGTCCTTTCAGCCTAAAATACTGTTGAAAAACTGAAAGTTAAGTAGCAAACCTTGAAAAGAAAACTGCAAATAAAATGATACAGATCTAAAATAAAATCTTTAGTGCCAAACTTCTCAGACAAACCACAGCCATATGACAGTACTTGTTTTTCTAACACAATGAAATTAACAATAGGCATTTTGCCCAACCCTATGTAGGAAGTGTTTGCTTTTCTGATTGAACACAAGGCTGGACATGGATAACTACTGTTAAACTATTTACAGTCTACTTCTTTATTTTGTGTTCTTTATGAGTACATTTTGCAACCATAGAAATGATTGATTTGGTTGTAATGGAGTCATTGCACTGATAAGGGCTGCTGTAATAGTATGTACAGATTGATCAGAAAGTGCTTTGATCCAGCCTGGTGGAAGCAGTTACACAGCAGAAGTCATTAGAGTAATTTCAGGTGCTTTAAAACTTCTCATCACTGCAGTTGTAAAAAAATATCTCAACCACACCAAGGTGAAGTTTTTTTGATGCCACCATCTGATAAAGCGCAGTATAACCATATAGTGTAAACATACCCTTTTCTCCCTCCACATTCTCCAGGGGTTCATGTTGTGGCTGCTCTGTCATCCTCTGCTCACTCATATCCTGCTGTTCACTGTGTATTTAAGGGAGAAAAAACCCTGAGGCGAGGCTGGGCTTTGCTGTCCTCTCTGTTCAGTGTCTTTCTGGACTGCCATGATGAAAACTCTCTTCATGTCCTCTTAATTAAACTTGCCTTGCTTAGAGGTTAATATTGTTTGTTTGATTTGTCCTAAAACTGCTGCCAGACTCTTTCCCTAAAGGGTCAGATTCTTTTTTTTTTTTTTAGGAATGTTTCATATTAGATCAAACGTGTACAGGAATGTCAAGCGACAAGAGTTAAAAGTCTGGGCCTACTGTATCACAACAGACCTTTTATGTTGATGCTTAAGGTTGTGTTGATTTTCTAGTCATTTAGGTATTTGCCTGCCAATGCTTTTATCACTTACAAAATCATACATTTTCCTTTAGTGTTTTATGGATTCTTCATACACCTAATGAAACTATCTTTGAAATGCAGCAATACCAAGATTCTGTCACAGTCTTTCTTATTTAGCTTTGTTATTCCACTGCAGGATGGTTAAAAAAACAATGCAAATGTCCATAAAGACAAACAAATCAAGAGAAGAAAATAAAGACAAACTGCCCCTTTTTCCTCCATAAAATAGGCCTGTAAGTTTAAGAACATTATTGCTGAGGTTTAGGTCAGACATCAGGTGAATGTCTTGATTTTCAGTCGACAATACATCAACAATAAATTGTCACACTATTGAAATTAATTGCATTTTACTCTTCAGTTCTATACCATTATTAGGTGATTATGGCTTGAGGTTGTCCAGTGATGGATTATTAAAGACTGATCTAATGATGATCATTTGGAGCAGTGTTGCATCACTGAAAGTCAAAGTAAATGTAAAAATGAATATAAAAGAAATCTAGGTGGGAGGAGTTTTATCTTTTGAGCTCCTATTTTCCCAGTATGTCCAGGTTAAAAACCAAATAACCAACAGTCGGTCATCACTGGTGCTACTCTCTGTGTATCACTAGTTCATAAAATGTCTCATCAGTGCAGATTCTTCTCTAATGCAGATGCTGCCTGGAAGAAGAAGAGCAACTTAACCTTACACATGAGAGCTTAAAAATAAAGGTTACATTTCTGTTTGCATTTTAGGCTGTGCAAACAAAACTTCCACTTGGACGCATGCATGAATATTGAATGTACAAAGCCTATTACTGAAATATTTAAAGCAATTACTGTCAGAAGATGCTCATGGAAATGCTTCCTGCCAAATACTAGCTGTAAAACAGTCATGGTGTTAATTCCCCACTGAGATACCATTAAACTGTAGCAGGAGATGGCAGTGCAAAGAGATGTCACGAAAATAAGCACCAGTTAGATGTCCCACTGGTAAGAGTGATGGAAGTATGACCCCTTTTTTTTTAATGAACAGAAAATATTTAATGTTTTAAACAAAAAAAGATCACGTTCAGCTCAGTTAATTGGAATCAATAACAATATTCATATGTATGATCACGGACATGCATTTGATCACACCCTCCAGGCAGCTATTTGTTCAGTTCTTCTCATTATGCCATAAATCTTTCTTCTTGTTGTTTGACTTCAAACAGTAGGTGGTGAGAAGCAAGTGAGAGACCTTTGTCAGCGTCATACCGATACCAACTGTGATGGGTTTCATTGCAGGTGGCAATTGGATCTGAAATATGAGCAATATGATATGCTTTTGGATCATTCTGTTTTCAGCAGCTGTTCACCTTGAATATCTCATCCTCACCTAGAAAGGTTACAGCAGTACATTTCACATCTCAGTCTGCAGTTTGATCATTAGCTGGTAGCACTTCAGTACCTTGTCTGCCACCTGTAGAAGGTTTCCTCCCCTTTGATGTTAAATGACACATTAAAACTGTCAGAATGTGTGGTTTCAGAGCTCCTGGTTTGCTTTGGGATTCTAGACGTATGTACATCTCATACTTTGTTGCCATTGCAAATGACCAATTAATGAACTCTGTTAGTTTGTTTATGATCTGTATCAGCTTTAATAGATGCTTATCAGTAATGGTGTGCCTCTTAACTTGGATGATACTCTATCTACAATCACCTATTGTTTACACTTGGTGTGATGTTCAGAGTTTGGTTATTGCTTTAACTTTTAGCACTCAGTGATCCAGACTGATGTAGGTAATGCTTACTTGGACTGAGAACAGTTATCCAGTTTCTAAGACAGACCCAGCATTAACCTTTGGCCCTTACTGACTAATATATAGTTGATATTCCAAACCATCAACAGCAGAGGTCACATTCCATAAAACACTTAAGCCTACCAAAACCACCAACGAATCCACACCATGTATCCTCAGACTATATCATTCACTGAATAAAGTATAGACTTCATCTGTACTATGGTATGTTTTCTCTGAGGGGGAAAAAAAAACAGCTTTTTTTCTTTTTTTTTTAATCTCCACTTAGAATAACACTGTATTATAATCATCACAAAGATTACTGAGCTACCAGATAAAACCAGAAATCAGCAAGAAGAATCTTCACTTGCTGCATTAAAGATCTGTTTGGAATCATCCAAATAAGGTTAGAACAGTCACAGTTTAGTCTGAACCGTGGATCAACAAACAGTGAACTTGGCACAAACACAAAACCGCAGAATAACATCATACCTTCATAACCTTCATAGTGTAACTTCCTTGTATAGATGAAAGGCTGAGATTATAGCATCAAACTCCATTCTTTTTATTTAGTCCTGTGTCCAGTGGGATAAACAACAACAGTGCTTCTAGGTTTTATCACCTTGTCACTTTTCTTTGACTCTAAAAGTTGTTTCTTAGTGGTTTTCATCTCATTTGGTCACTTTTTGACTCTTTGGTCAAAGGCCTTCTGGTGTTAGTTTTTCTCACCATGGGAGACCTAGTGACTCACTACTCCCTCTAGTGGCCACATAAACCCATCAGCACATGAATATGAATATATTTGGTTCATCTCTCTACACTCCAGTGCATTGGCATCTTTGAAGAAACTTCAGGAATCTTTATTTTGAACACTATAATGACAGGTTTAGTTTATAATAGCATATTTTAAAGTAGAAAAACTACATATAGGCTAGCTCCTTAAATGGGTAATGAGTTTTTCCTAAATTATTGTTATTTTATCGTCAGCCTTTAATATTAACCCATAAGGACCCACTGGGACACGTGTGTCACTTCCAAAATGAATGTTTCTCTGTTTAACCATCCTTAAGTGTTTTATCACCATTTATTGTAATGTTGTCTTCTGTAAATTGGGTTTTTATTTCAGTGAAAGTCAGGTATTTTTCAACATTTAATTTACTAATCCTATAAAGTATTCATTGAAAACTCACAGAAAGGAAGAATAATGTTTGGGTCTTTAAGGGTTAACTGTCTTTCATCCTCTGGTTTCACTGTGGACCATTCAGGCTCACTTGCAGTTTTCTCTTCAGCTGATTTTATGTTTTGGTTTTTGTCTAAAAAAATACACTCACATGACAAATCATGAGTTCTGTTCAGTCTACCAAGTGGTAAATGTAGTCTCAGTGTTTCCCCACATGGGTGTGAATATTCCTTGTGGAGCAGCTGGACTCAGTCCTGTCATACTCTCACACAGAATCTCACAGGCTTTTATCAACCTGCCTCATGGAGAAGTGAGGGAGCTTAGTCTGATCTTTTACCAGAGGCTTTTTTAAAATATATATATATATATATATATATATATATATATATATATATATATTCATGAATACTTTTTCCCAGGTTAAAAAAAAACTGAACACCTTTTAAGTAGGTCTTCTTTCAGACTAGTTGAACCTGATACCTGATGGTTAAATAAAATGCTGTAGGACTTAAACACTATACTGCAACTTCATCAGGCCACCTCACAAATATGTTACTGGAACTGCATTTTTAGTGGGTCTTTGCAAACAATATGGACACGTGAAGTCCTGCAGAGATTTCTGCTCTGTGACGGGTACAATTTGACAAGTTTCAAGCACACTGTTAATCCTCAGCATGTGCTTGAGTTGCGATTTTCAGTCATCAGTTGGGATTTAGTCATGTTGTAAACCTGTAAAATATGGTTGAAGATGAGTCAACCAGTTTCGCCTTAAGAAAGTGGCCCTTTTGTCAGTGACATGTTTGCATGTTGGCAGCCCCAGTTAGGAACAAGATGAGTATTTTGACAGATATTGAACTTTGACCAGGCTTAACGTTAGTCATCAATGAAATGAGCTGACTCTCTGATGGTGGTTTTACATGTTGAGGAATATTGTGGATGGTCTAAACCCACTGGTGGCCTGGGTTCAGACCTGCCGCATGTCCTCTCTTCCTGTTGTAATTAATGTTTCATTCACATAAAATGCAGAGTAGTACATCTTTAGCAAAAAAGAGTGAAATGTCTGATGCTCAGACGTAGAGGGTGACCAGTATCACCATAAATTAGACCTAAAGATAAGGTAACCAAAAATAGGTGATTTCATGGGTTATTTATAAATGTATTTTGCCTCAAATTTTATTATTTCAGTTCTTAATACAAACGGTAAATATAGGCCACTGCCAGGTTCTGCTAATAAAGAAGTTTTCTAAAATGTCCTATCAATGCTGATTTGTTTGCCAAGCCGATGCCTTTTTGTTGGCAGTAGGAATTCACTTAAATGCCAGCCTGTAGTAAATGTAAATTATTTGGCTGTAAACAAAGCACAACCTAATACTTTTGTACCTTTGCTAACAACGAACAAGCATTTGTGTTGGTCTAAAACTACTCTTGTTTATCCCCAGATATTGTGAACTTTTTAGAAGAGTGAGTATTTTGAGGCCTTGCACTGAAGGCGTCTGCAGTCAACCCAACAAAGAGCTGTTTCACGATTTCTTACATTTCTTGCTGTCTTTTTTTCTTCTTTTTTAAAAAAAAATATATCACTTATTTTGTTTTTTTAATAAAATGTTTATTTGATATTGTAGCCTATCAGATTTATTCCAAGATTATATATTTATTGCAGAATTACTTGAGTTATGTCTTTTTTTTTTCCTTTTTTTTTTTTTTTAATTTTTACAAGAATTCATGACACTGAAAATGTGTGAAGGACCTTCACCAGTGATGGTGTTTGAACTGTATTAACTGTCATCTGTGACTGTACATTGCTCTAGATCTTAACCAGCTGTTTTCCTGTGTTTCCAGAATGACCAGCAGCTGGATTGTGCCCTGGACCTGATGAGGCGTCTGCCTCCTCAGCAGATCGAGAAGAACCTCAGCGACCTCATTGACCTGGTGAGTTTGTGTCTGTGTTTGTCTTGTCAGAATTCCTCCCAAACACATGGTTATGTCATTAGTTTTATTTCCATGAAATTATGTTCCCTACAAATGAAATGTGAGTAAAAGTCTTTTCCTAAATGTTTACAGTTTTGTGGATTATTAGATCACAAATGTAAAGAAAGTTTTGACATGTTTGACTGAATCTGGTCTGCTCTAAACTTCGCAAATACATAGCTTGAGTCAAAATGAACCTAAACGGAAACATACACATTGTGAAATAGTAAAGACACTGGAACAGCTGCAGATTTGGAAATTTATTAATAGATATTGATGTTTTTTCCAAGACCAAAGGTAGGATTTGACGAGTTATTTATCTATTGTTTTTATCTTAATTATTTTATTGTTTTTATGATATGCAGCACTTTGGAAACGTTATGGTTTAAATGTGCTATATAAATAAAGTGGATTGGATTGGATATTGTCACCATAAATTCATCTTAGCAGCTGGATTTCTAATCGATCCACGGACTGATTCTTGATTCTGTAAAAGTCATTATATAACCTTATTTTACAATGAATGCTGCTGTTGTTTCTTTGCCAGATGAAATCATGGTCCTCTGTTGTTACAAGGTTTCAACATTGTAGAGGCACAAATTTGATGTCATGATTCTGCGATGTGGAATTATCAGAAAAACATGCCCGCGTTGATAACACATTACAAGGAAATGATAAACGAGGGGCCATACGATCCCAATGGATTTAACAGTTTGGAGCCAGTTTTCTGTCCCTGTTCCCCTCCAGACATACAGTGTTATATGAGTACAATACATACAGGATTATTTACCAAATGATTAGCTAACAAAATAAATCATATCCATGTAGATTCTATAGAAAGTATTGATTTCTAGTCACTTTTGATCACACTTCAGGCTGAATTTTATCAATCCTGACCCACTTTATCAGGACATTTCTTTGTATTTTGTTTCTTTGTGTACTTCTTTCTGCCCTGAGATTGTTTTCAGCCGACATTTACTGTGTATACCTGCCTCAAAGTGGGTGCATGTGTGTATGTACGTGCAGTCTGTGGTTTTATCTGTTTTGCAAGTCTGTTGTTTCCATTTCTGCAAGTGCTGCTCAGTTTCTGCACTTCACTCTCATCAGGGTAAACAAAGCTATTTTCAGTCTTGAGTTTTAAAGTTATTTTCGTACACAATGTAAAACTAATTTTCCCCCCCCCCTTCCACATGAATAACTTGGTCTTTCCCTCCATTTTTCCATCCAGAAAACATGGATTTCACAGGGCATTGTTAGCTGCCTCTGACAAATGAATCTAAATCAGACACAGATCAAGTCACACTGTTGCTGCTGTTTGCCTGGCACCTTGTTTTGTGGGTATATCCGTTCTGTTCCAGCCGGACCCCCCACCTGCTCACCTTCCTCTTCCCTCACCTTTGACCTCTCTCCTCCCGGCATCTGCTCTTTCCTCGCCCCTTTTCTCTGTGTCCGGTTGTTAGTGATCATTATCACAGCTGTCAGTCACTTTTCCGCACTCCACCATCTCCACTCAACCTGGAAATTTACAAAGTCACCTGAAATCACCTCCTTCATTCCTCGACCCAGTTTGTCCCTTTTGTCTCCCTCCTCTCTGTTTACTCTCATTTCTCTTGAACACTCTCTT
Organism: Ostorhinchus rueppellii; assembly: GCA_030068375.1. NCBI lineage: Eukaryota > Metazoa > Chordata > Actinopteri > Kurtiformes > Apogonidae > Ostorhinchus > Ostorhinchus rueppellii. The sequence continues at coordinate 21,277,574 of JAQQZY010000023.1, forward strand.
CCCACCGACTTTAGTCTGCCCCTCCTTTCCTTGTTTCACCCCGTTGGAGCTGCCAGGTGTGTGTGCGATGGGGGCACTGGGACTTTTTCAGGAAAACAGGGCCTCCTTTGTGTCTCTGCTCTGATGCAGGAGGACATGGAGGACGGGCCCATGTCAGTCTGTGAGAAGTAATTTGTACCCCCTTATCCAGCAGATATAATGTTTCCTGTTGATATTTTCCCCTGCCTCCACTCACAAACCTCTCTGTAATGTGAGAGGAAAAACATGAATTTGCACTTTTTACCCTGAAATGAAGACGTCATTTACTAAGACCTTTTTGTTTGTCTTTTCCTCTCCTCTCCTGAGTTTGGGATTTTAAATGTTTTTTCACAGGAAACCTAAAGAGACACAAACAGCTTGTTCTTGTTTCTTAAGACAAACAGAACCCTTCTAGTGAGGCGTCGAAATAGTTTAGAGCTGCTCCAAATTCTTGTAAAATTTCTCGGGCTGTGTGAAAAACGTTTTGTTTATGTGTTCGACTTCTGCTTCCTGTTTGCGTCCAGGTGCCCAGTCTGTGTGAGGACCTCCTCTCCTCTGTGGACCAGCCCCTGAAGATTGCCCGGGATAAAGTAGTGGGGAAAGACTATCTACTCTGCGATTACAACCGAGACGGCGACTCCTACAGGTAGAGTTTAAAACTGCACTTGTGCACCAGGGAAGGAACCCCAGGCCACACACAGTGAGATAAACAAACATTCGAGCTGCCTTATTATAAGGAAATGAAATCTGATTATCTGATATAAAACATTCGCTTCAAGTGTTCAAGTGACGCCTTCTTTTAAAATAAATGTTAGTGAGTAAAAGTAAGCCTTATTTTGGTGAGATTTTTACTGTCAAACCACAATATAGACTTGTCAAATGAGAATCCCTCTAAGCGATTGTGTCTGACCAGTGTGTGATGGTTTATTTATCTGCAGAAACCCTACCCTCTGCCTGTAGTTTCTTCTTTTTTTTTTCCCAATCATGTTTTGCTATGTTCAGGACGTCACAGAGGCGTGGATTTTTCCCGTGTGTTTATATCTCCAGTCAGTAACAGCTCTGCTCAGTGTTTTCAGGCAGAAACATTTAGGAAAAAAAAAAGATCTGTTGGTAGCCCCCATCAGCTGTATTTACCTTTAGAAGATTTCTGTAGAGTTTTGTGAAGGTACAGGTGGATTTATGTGATTTTACAACACAACCAGTGAGACAGAATCTGACAATCACATTTTATTTTTCTGTTTTACTGCTATTATCGTACTTAAGGCTCTCTTTCTAAAGCCTGTCTCATCTGTGTTGCCATGGAAATGCAATATGCTTGTAATGACATACACAAGATATAAATCCACGTAACCAGAACGTCAACTCAAATGTCAACAAAAGCAGTTTTCAGAAAACTGAACACAATCCAAACAACAAGCTCTTAAATAGATAAATGTGTAAAACAAGCTAACAGTCCAGCGCAGGAATAATTTTATTAAACTGACCAACACAACAAATTTTGCACCTCTAAGCCGATATGAAGTAGATCCAGCAGTACAAGCATTATTTCTCAACCGCTAAAACTCACTGAACAAGCCAAGGAAGTGAGTAAAGGCTACCTTATGATGCAGTGATTATACATTTCTTTTTACCTTTGCTGTTTTCTTTTATCATAACTTAGTTTTATGGGATTGAAGCTTCTGTTATGGGCTACTTCATTGTTTTGTCTTCCACTGAAATGATTCCAACTGGAAACAAATGGCCCAGAGCTAAACAGGTTAATGTCTCATGCTCACTCGACCATCACTCTCTTTCCTTGTCCATCAAGCAGAGAAGAGTGGCTTAGTGGGAACTGTTAAGCCTCCAAACACCTACTTTACTTTTAAGTGTGTTTGGGTTCTCTGTGGCAGCCAACCAATGAGCAGACAGACACAGCAGACATTCAGTTTGGAAAACTTTTAGGTTGAGATTAAATATTTCATCTTATCTACAGGGTTCCTGCAGGGTGTTTAAAGTCTTAAACATCTTAAATTTACAAATCTGTATTTAACACCTTAAAAAGTCTTTAAAAGGTAGTACATTTGATACGCGAGGCCTTAAGTCATGTTGCCATAAACCTGTTGGCTGTGTTGTGTTGAAATGTGTTAAATGTCCAAGCTGCAAAGACAGTGAAGTTATTCTACTCAATTCCACCCTTTCCAACCCGATAATTTATATTGAAATTAGGAACCAATAAGCTCTAACTTCCCAGCCTCCAGTGAGAAATGACTTGGAACAATGGGAATCAAAGCATTTGAATAAATGAATACATTTCACTAAATTCTAGGAGTCACAAAATTTTGCCAGTATGACTGTGAAATGGGCATTAAATTGTGTTCTAAGTAGGCTTAACAAGGTCTTAGAAAGTCTTAAATTTAACTTGTAGAACCCTATAGGAACCCTGTGTCTAAATCTTAGACTTCAGAGTATTTTCGAAATAGATGGACTGAGTACTTGGTTAAATTTGAGTTCTGCTTCATCTTATACGATCATAGTCATAACCCAATCCAAGTCCTAAAAACAGAAAGTAACCCTCCAAAACTACATCAGTGGCAGGAAAGGGTTCAAGATATTTTTGTTAGGGAGACGCTTAATTGAATTGTATGCTGAGATCTAAAAAGGACATCTTAACAGAAACTGGAAAATACTGTACTACTTGAATTCCAGACCACTGGTTAATGTTGAATGTAGTTTTGTTCTTCTTTTCATGCATTTTTGTGAAAATTTAGCAAAAAAATTAACCTATAAAAACCCAAACAGCCACCACTGACCAAAACCATCTACTGATGTAAAATATTTCATACCTGTTGATCCAGTAATCCTTTCAATCCATGTAAATAATTGGTGTAAAATAAATGTTAGCATCTTTTCATGGTCATCAGATATGACCCATTTGGCGTTCAGAGGCTCCGTTGTGAACATGGAAACACAGTCCTCTTCTACAACATTGATTCACCGATAAAACCCATGGAGTCGGATCAATGACAGTATATGAAGACACTTTTTATGTTCAGTTGCTGATATATATTGTGGAAAAAATTAACTTTCTCTTCAGTTTCCCCTATTTTTGATATAATAACCCTCAACTTCAATGTGAGCTTTTGTGAATGTCTACATGATCAGTGAATTAAAGATAGGAAAATACATGATTTTCACACAAAAAAACAAAACACAAAATACAGAGGATAATGTTAGACGAAATGGTGATGAGTCACTTATGAAAGGTTAAATAGAGCAAAATTCTTTTGGGAACTGCCATAAAAGTAGCACTGGGTAGTAAATAAAAGTAGCACTTCAATAGAAACAAAGCTGCTGTAAAAAGCCATGAGGAAAAAATGTCTGTGAAATGGTCCTCTTCTAAGGTCAGAAAGGTTTTAATCAAAAACTCTGGAAGAATTAGTGATATCTCAGATCTACCAGTAGGCCAAGGCTGTCAACCCTGATGGAAACAGGAGTTAAATGAACTAACACAGTCTGGCGTACAGTTTTGTGTGTTCACTTGAATATATGTATGATTGTTAAGGTGGTCCACAAAATAATGTTTAAAAAAAAAATTCTTACCAAGGTCTTATTTGACTTTAACCCATGGACAAATATTCCATGTAAAATATCAGCCTGATTGGTAAATATTAAGAAGTAGCTCAAGTGTCCTAATGTTTTTCTCATCATTTAGCATTCATAGTATTAGCTTTACAAACAGTATTAAATGATGACAAATTCTTATAAAAGGTAAATACAGTTTACTTAAATGAAAATTTGAATAACATGAAATAAGCTTTAATTTGTATAATTGCTTCTCAGTGCTTTATGAACAGTTTGTAACACATTTACAGTCATTCTATGTCTGTAACAAGAAAAGTTGTGACTGTCATTACTGAAATGTCAACACGAGAACATTAGTCACAGTGACCCACTAGACACAGTGGATTTTTTTTTTTTTTTTTGGATCAAGGAACTGTCTCCTGTGCTGACTGTCCAAGAAGTTGAAGTTGCTCCTCATTCTTGGTGCTGCAGCCATTGAAGTCCTGGATCAGAGCTACACCTGATCTGTGTGGTCATTGACCACCTTGATGTTCAGAATAATTGCTTTGCCTTCTGGATACTTTGGATTGTCATTCCAGAAAGAGGCATCATCCATGAGAAAACCTGGCTCTAGAGGAAGTGCTTCTAACAGCTTTCTGGAATTTGCAGTTGTTGGTCGTGTTTGCTGCATTTCCAGTTGCCGTTGCTTATCAGGTTTCTCTGCTCAGACAGTACCTGCTCAGACATCACCTCTCCTCTTATGGCTCCATAAGCTTTAATGTAATACCAAGCTTGAGCTACCCCTAAACAGTTACCCATTAAGCTAAAATTCTGCATAAGTTATTTTTTTCCCTAGGTAGACGGACTTAAGACCTTGGGAGCTAAACTATCTGAAATTTTTATTTTTTTTATTTTTTTTTTTTGACCAGCTTGATGTATGTACTGTGTCTTGCACATGAACAGCAGAATCTTACAGAATGATGGAGGGTGTGGCGGGTGAATTGAATTTGACGAGCGGAACATGCGGCTTTGTGTTACATCATCCTGTCCAGTCAGCAGGAATAATGTCACGAGGCACTGGAAAATTTCAATAAAATATAAGAAGCGATTTGTACATATGTACTTGCATACCAGAACATGGAGTTTAATGCACATGAACTGAATTATGCTGCGCTCTTTCAACACATCAGATCCCCATGGAGTAATAAGTATGAACCTCCTATTGAAGACGGTGCAATGCCTTCAGCTCGCCTGAGGAAACTCGAGGTTGAAGCCAATAACGCCTTTGACCAGTACAGGGATCTGTGAGTACCTGCACAACACCACCCACTCATTTCTCATTGAAAGTTTTAAAGTATGCGACGTTCATGGCCACCCACACATAACCTCTGGTATTTTCATATTGGTTAGGTACTTTGAGGGTGGCGTGTCTTCCGTGTACCTTTGGGACTTGGATCATGGCTTCGCTGGAGTTATTCTCATCAAGAAGGCCGGAGATGGATCCAAGAAGATCAAAGGGTGCTGGGACTCCATCCATGTGGTGGAGGTGCAGGTGAGAAACTGCTTAAATGAAACCCGCTCTGCCCAGTCTCAAGTCATTAGTATTATAACAGAGATCAGGATGGATTAGCAAATGACAATAGATTCATTGTTTTCTTGGTTCTTCTGTGCCCACAGGAGAAGTCCAGCGGACGTACTGCTCACTACAAACTCACCTCGACCGTCATGCTGTGGCTCCAGACAACCAAGACCGGTTCTGGTACCATGAACCTGGGAGGCAGCCTTACAAGACAGGTGCGGTGTTGAACTAAATGTCAAATCACTGCCAATACCATCTGCACGTGTAGATATCTTATATGAGCTCAGTTTCTTTGCTTTGTTTCACAGATGGAAAAAGATGAGACAGTTGGAGAGTCCTCACCCCACATCGCTAACATCGGCCGCCTTGTTGAAGTCAGTATCGCAGCTAACATCGTTGATTTATCTAATTGGACCAGATCTCTGATCTGACTTTCCAGCGCTCATACCAATACATAGACTTTTAGCATAAGCTGATAACCAGCACCAATCCAGTCCAGTGAGATGTACAGACCTGTGGGTGCACTGCTGATGTATGATGTAAACATAGAAAAAAAAACATATAGACGCATCAGTATTGGACTAATATCTGATTAGAACCACACATTTTGGTTGACTATCCTATAGTATTTCTGGTAATTTTCTAGAAAATGGCTTCACTCAAAGCCTATTTGCATTCAGACTAGTATAACCCATGGACCTCTGGGAATTTGGAAATGAAACCTCCATGTCTGCGTTTCGTTCAGCGCATCTGCAGAGTCTGTTTTTTTTTTTTTTTTTTTTTCTTCTGTTCTTCGGTTCTGATTTCAAGTGCAGATTCACCACTCTAGCTGTCGTGCTCATCATTTGCAGATGTCAGTCTCCTGAAAGATTTCAGTTTGCTCTTTCAGTGAAAATCCTTACTATATTCTGACATGAGCCTCTCAGTTTTCCACCTTTAAAACTGATTTATCTTCACCAGTGCAGCTTCCGTCATCCTTGAGCAGGATATAGAAATAAATGTGCACAGGAAACAAATGTTGCATTTCCCAACCCAAAACACAGATGTGATTTGCATGGGGCTAACGTTATCACAGCACCTCTGCATTTGGTGAAATAGAATGGGTGAATTCTGTGACTGAAGTCAGATTCATACCGGATTAAGATCACAAATGATTGCCACTATTGTTTCAAATGATGTTATTGCAGAGAGGTTCACAGGTAATACTAGTCCTGCACTAATAAGCCTTTAATTGTATTTTTTTTTTTTTTTAATATTTCCTCATAAGTGCTGTGTGATGCAGTCAAACGAATACATTTTTGCCCATAAGTTACCCATAATCCTTGTCAAGTTCTGGGCAATTTACAATTTAATCAACTGTTTTCTGACTGGGGGAACTGTGGGAATGGATTCAAGAACAGTCTCTTTACTGAATAATTACTATACCACAAGAAGTAAACAGGTTGTATTTATATTTTTTTGTTGATTCTGAACTTGATTTTGAGATTTGGTGATTTTTCATAATCTCCAGAAAGCAAAACTTTGATTAATCCGATAAATTCAGTATATTACCCTGCTCCATCCTTATAATATTGTGGTGATATTCCACAGTGTTTTAAACCCACAGAAGTTATATTATCCATCCAACTGAGTAAACTTTAAATCCTCTAAATCAGGACTAGTTGTAAGAAAGTGCTGTTGAATGACGGTTGTATTTAAAGGATGTCTTTATTTTCATTTCAGGATATGGAGAACAAGATTCGCTCCACACTGAATGAAATCTACTTTGGGAAGACCAAAGACATCGTCAACGGCCTGAGGTAAATCTGCTGCCTTGCGACTGTCGGAATGACAGTGCTGACCTTCTCTCCTCCTGCAGGGTTTCAGCGGCTCTGTTTTCTTATTGTTCGAGTCATGCTGAGCGTCAGGCCGGCTCACCTTTGTGTCCATCTGTTGACTCTTTCTACAGATTTTCCTCGGTCTTTCATTACTTTGTCTCAAACCACCTCCACTGCCTGACCTCCCATCACCCTCTCTCCTTTTCCCCTGTTCCTTGTTTCAATCTCTCCTGCCAATCTTATGTTTTCATGGCCTTTTGTCCCTCATGACTGCTGCCATTCTTATCCATGTCTGTCCTTCCTGTCACCTCTCCTCTGTGCTCCAGATCTATTGAGTCTTTGCCCGATAACCAAAAGTACCGGCAGCTCCAGAAGGAGCTGTCGCAGGTCCTCACCCAGCGTCAGATCTTCATTGACTAGGGTCAGAGGTACAGCCGGGCATGAACAGAGTGATTACATCTGTGTGTTATTGTGTGTGTTTGTCTGAAAATAGAAAATGAACGAAGGAAAACATTCTTATCCCATAATGCCTTGTCCATGCCAGTCCCCTCTGGTTTTGTATTAACTCTTACCTTGAATAACTTTTAATTCCTTCAATTTAGGTTCGAACAGTGAAATTATCTTATGCTTTTATATAGGGCTGCACGATATTGGCAAAACTTGCGATATGTGATATGGATGTACAGCATTGCCGTAACAATACTATTGCAATATTTCTTGTTCACCTAAAATACCAATTCCACCTCAGAAAAGTGTTCCTTACTGTTAAAATGAGTCTATTGTTTGTATGCTGACTCAATTATTTAGAATTTATAACCAAATACTGAACTACTACAATCAGTTCCACAATTGTGTCCAAAAACCTGCTGATGCTGCTACCACAGACCTTCAG
>JAQQZY010000023.1:21292740-21303467 GCA_030068375.1 Ostorhinchus rueppellii
AATAATAATAATAATAATAATAGATAAATAATGTCAACCCCAAACTTTTCTCTATGTTTTAGGGTAAAAAACAAAAGTCAAATTAAACAATGAAAATGTTTACATCAACAAACTATTCTTTCAAACAATGTGAATAACATGAACAAACCCCAAAATAAGTGTAATTTGAACAATATTATGCTTCACTTTATCATTTCCACGTGTTCATTATAACTTAGACACAGTGGATCTAAAAATACACAAAACATTTAGTAACAAGAAGAATATTGTTAAAATTGCACTTACTTTACTTAAGACATTTCAGGTTCATATTTGTTCAGATTATTTTTTATTTTTTTTGGGTGAAGTTATACTTTGTTTTAGTGTAAATATGTGAAAAATATTTACATTTAAAAACAGAACATTTGGAGTTGTGAGTATTTATAAATTATTGTGATAGTATTTGACTGATCTGACCCATCTGAGATTGAACTGGTCTGAATGTGGAATGTGAAACCTGAACTAAAACGATTGTTCATATCTTAATATCTATTTTTGTATTTCACAAACTCATCCCAAGGGCCAGACTGGACCCTTTGGCGGGCCAGATTTGGCCCCGGGGCTGCATGTTTGACACCTGTGTGTTCGATGGTTAAAATGCTAAATTTACAGTGTTACATTAAAATATGCTCATTTACAGTGAAAAGCCTTTTATGGGACATTGATTTTTCCCTGAGGTGGATGAAAAATGGTGGAGAAAGATAGAAGGAGGGTCATTTTCTCATGGTAATTTCCAAAATGGACTAAAAAGCCACAAACAAAGTGGATGAATGAATGAATCTGTGTCCCAGTGTTTTTGTCTTTCTCTTAATAAATGGAGGTTTGAGGAAGTCTTCATTTATCTCTGGTGGCAGGGTTTCTGACAGTCCTCAGACCTCTCACTGAGCTGTTTTCCTCCCTCTAACACACACATACACAAACACACGCGCGCGCATACACGAACACGCGCGCGCTCACACATATATAGGTTTATGTTAATGAGGAGCCCGTAGGCGGAGGGGGAGCAGGAGCCATTTTCACCATTCAAGCGGAGTTGCGCGGACGGAGCGGAGGTGTATCTGCTGTTGTTGTTGCCGGAGAGTGTGTGTGCGTGTGTGGATGTGTGTGAGTGAGAAGCTCCGGCCAAGGTTACTGCGGGTGTGCGTCTAAAAGCAGCCGGAGAAAAGTGCGCGTCCGTGGAAAGCATGGCTCTACCGCAACAAAGGGAAACTCACAGGCGGAAAGTTTAAGGCTTTAAGGAGCTGCACAGATTTCCACTCCCGAACCCGAACTCAAACTGAGGAGCGATGCACTTCTGTAAATGGGATTTGTTGTTTATTTTGCTGTGGTGTAAACTGCTGTGGCTGGCGCATTGTTACACGGTTCACATCAGTGAGGATGCGGGGCCACGGACGCTGGTGGCCGGCGTGGAGCAGGGCGCACGGTGTACTTTGGATCAGGTTCTCGCTCCCAAATTCACGGAGCGGTTTCTGGAGACAGACGCGTCGCAGGGCATTGTGTTTACTTCGGACTCTGTAAAGTGCTCCTCTTTGCGCTCCAACCCCTTCACCGTGTACACTGTGGCGGACTGCACGGACGCGTCCTCCGGCTACAGACACCTCCTCACCGGTCAGTACGATGTGCACGTCCACGGAAGGAACTGTTCAAACACGCGTAGAAGAACACCTCAGTGGGACCTGGAGGTGCTCAGTTTGTTCAGCAGTCACAGCCGCTCACAATGCCACCGTGCCGGCTCTGCGTTATTTCCAGTGGGGGGTCTGTTACCAGGGGCCCCGACGCGCTGCAGAGTGTCCAACAGCCGGAACTTTTACTACTCTGAGGGGGACCTGTTTGTGTTTGACACTCTGTGCTGGAGACAGGACACTCTCCTAGAGCTGGACCTGCTCTGTGATGTACTCACTGGGAAAGGTCTGAATGCTAAAGTGACCCCCGTGTCCATCCACTGGCGTGTGGGGCAGGGGCCCTTTAGACAGGGCCATCTGGGGAAGCTGTTGGAGAAGGCAGCTCAGTCTGATGCAGGGATTGTGAGCAGGAGGAGGAGGAGAAGCGTCAACAGCAGCCCCCAGTTCCAGCCCCCTATGTACCAAGTGTCTGTGGCAGAGAATAAGCCGGCTGGGACTCCTGTTGTTGTTCTGAAAGCAGTGGATGTGGATGAGGGGGAGGCAGGGAGGCTGGAGTATTTCATAGAGGCCCTCTTTGATAGTCGCTCCAATAATCTCTTTGCTGTGGATGCAGCCAGTGGGGAAGTCTCCACAGTGGAGGTTTTGGACAGGGAGACAAAAGACACTCATGTTTTCCGTGTGACCGCCGTTGACCATGGCACACCCCGGCGTACAGCCATGGCCACTCTCACCATCACAATCAGTGACACAAATGATCACAGTCCTGTTTTTGAGCAGCAGGACTACAAGGAAAGCATCAGGGAGAATCTAGAGATAGGATATGAAGTTTTGACAGTGAGGGCCACAGACGGTGATGCACCTGTTAATGGGAACATCCTCTATCACATTCTCAACAGTAACGGCTCCAATGATGTGTTTGAGATCGATTCCAGGTCTGGTGTAATCCGCACCAAAGGCCTGGTAGATCGAGAGGCGGTAGAGGCCTACATGCTGTTAGTTGAAGCTAATGACCAAGGTCGTGACCCCGGGCCCCGCAGCGCCACAGCCACGGTTCACATTGTGGTGGAGGATGATAATGATAACGCTCCGCAGTTCAGTGAGAAACGCTATGTGGTCCAGGTTCCAGAGGACATGACCCCTAACACAGAGATCCTGCAGGTCACAGCCACAGACGAGGACAGAGGAAGTAATGCTGTTGTTCATTTCAGCATCATGAGTGGAAACACCAGAGGGCAGTTTTATATCGATGCTCAGACAGGTAAAATGGACCTGGTGAGCCACCTGGATTATGAGGCAAACAAAGAATACACACTGAGAATCCGAGCTCAGGATGGAGGACGTCCCCCTCTGTCCAACATCAGTGGTCTGGTGACAGTGCAGGTGTTGGATATTAATGATAACGCCCCTATTTTTGTCAGCACCCCCTTCCAGGCCACCGTACTAGAAAACGTACCTCTGGGATACTCCATCATCCACATCCAAGCTGTAGATGCTGACTCTGGGGAAAACTCCAGGCTGGAGTATCGGCTCACTGAAACCACGCCAAACTTCCCCTTCAGCATCAACAACAGCACAGGCTGGATTGTTGTGGCAGCCGAGTTGGACAGGGAGAGCGTAGACTTTTACAACTTTGGAGTGGAGGCTCGTGATCACGGCTACCCGGTCATGTCCTCCTCAGCCAGCATTAGCATGACTATTCTGGATGTGAATGACAACAACCCAGAGTTCACTCAGAAAGCCTATTATATGCGACTGAATGAGGATGCAGCCGTGGGGACCAGTGTGGTGACGGTGTCAGCTGTGGATCAGGACATCAATAGTGTAGTGACATATCAGATATCCAGCGGTAACACCCGAAACAGATTCTCCATCACAAGCCAGAGTGGAGGAGGCCTCATTACACTGGCATTGCCTTTAGATTACAAGCTGGAACGTCAGTATGTCCTCACTGTCACTGCTAGTGATGGTACACGCTTCGACACGGCTAAAGTGTTTGTAAATGTCACAGATGCCAACACACACCGGCCTGTGTTCCAGAGCTCACATTACACTGTCAACATCAATGAAGACAGGCCCGTGGGCACCACTGTGGTGGTTATAAGTGCCACAGATGAAGATACAGGTGAGAACGCCCGCATCACCTACTTCATGGACGACAGCATCCCTCAGTTTGACATCGATCCAGACTCTGGTGCTGTTACCACACAGATAGAGCTGGACTATGAGGACCAGGTGTCCTACACACTTGCCATCACTGCCCGAGACAACGGCATCCCTCAGAAGTCTGACACGACCTATCTGGAGATCCTGGTGAATGATGTAAATGACAACTCCCCCCGGTTCCTCAGAGACCACTATGTGGGCTCAGTGATGGAGGATGTGCCGGTGTTCACCAGCGTGGTCCAGATTTCTGCCACTGATCGAGACTCTGGGCTTAATGGCCGTGTCTTCTACACCTTTCAAGGTGGGGAGGATGGTGATGGAGATTTTATAATTGAATCCACATCTGGGATTGTTCGCACTCTGCGCAGATTAGACAGAGAAAATGTACCTGTTTATAACCTGCAGGCTTATGCTGTAGATAAAGGCCTGCCTCCTCTGAAAACACCAATAAACCTCCAAGTAACAATCCTAGATGTGAATGACAACCCCCCTGTGTTTGAGAAAGATGAATTTGACATTCTGGTGGAGGAAAACAGCCCCATAGGTGTTGTAGTTGCACATATATTAGCTTCAGATCCAGACGAAGGCAGTAATGCCCAGATTATGTACCAGATAGTGGAGGGAAACATCCCTGAGGTGTTCCAGCTGGATATCTTCTCTGGTGAACTCACTGCATTAATAGACCTGGACTACGAGACAAGATCTGAGTATGTCATCGTGGTTCAGGCCACCTCTGCTCCTCTTGTCAGCCGTGCCACCATCCACATTAAACTCGTCGACAAGAACGACAACATCCCCGTGCTTAAAAACTTTCAGATTATATTCAACAACTATGTGACGGACAAGGCCAACAGCTTTCCGACCGGGGTGATAGGTCGCATCCCTGCCCACGACCCCGACGTCTCTGATCAGCTTCACTATAGCTTTGAGATGGGCAACGAGTTGAATCTGGTCCTCCTGAACCAAACAACGGGGGAGATCCAGCTGAGCCAGGCCCTGGATAACAACAGACCCCTGGAGGCCTCCATGAGGATCTCAGTGTCAGGTGAGACCTTTAGATTCACTGTCTGTAACTACAAACTCCACCCAAAATAGAGCTTCACTTGGGAGTATTCCTGCTCCGTTTCCATTATCATGTCATGTCTGCTCATTTACATTTTCACTTCACTGGATAATGTAATTGATGATGATTTAAGTATGTCTTTTCTTGGCTCCGCTAACCCAGACTGATTTTGCTGTAATGGAAATATTCATGAAGGAAGATTTACATTCGCTGCAGGATATTGATATTATACAACACTCTACCAGGTTATAAAGATCGTGCATTTAGATTCAGTGTTGATATAAAGGTTATTTGTGTCCTTTGGTGAACATTCTGTCATTTTTTTCTCAGCCCTAATCAGGGAACATGTTTATACAAGTCTGATTTAGCCCGGTCTATTGTCGATATTTAAATAAGTGTTTGTCTGAGCATGTCTGCTTCCTGCTGGATCCTGCACACTCCACTGGGCACACTGATCCTGCCCCATAATGCCAAAACACCCCCCCCCCCCCCCCCCCTTCCTCCTGTCCATACCATATACAATGAAGGACCTCATTTAATTACAGTCACAAATGAGGGTTAATGTTGTGTTGTTGTAGTGGACCGTTTGTGTCATTTGACAAAAGGCTTAAGTTTAATGGTTGTATTGCTGTGAGTTAAGGCTAAGGATGTCTCTCTGTTTGATGGTATTTTGAAATCTACATGTAACAGGGAATTGTTACTTTGAGACACTAATGTAGAGCCTGGTGCTTCCTTTCTCCTGGTCCTGTCCTCCTAACCAGCTGCATGCTTTAAATCTACTTTCTGCACCTTTAATTTTGCATGCCAGCACAAATTATAGTTTTATCTGCTTGTAAAATGTGACTGAACTGGAATTGCCCTCACAGGGAGTCTGTCATCACTCTCTGCTGGAGATGATTTGATGCAGTTTATGTGATTTTCTGGAAATATACCTTCTCTTTGACCTTGGCATAACCTGAGAAAAACAAGCAGAACCAGGGATGTTATTAAGTCATTGGACATCAAGGTTAAAAGGAACAGACACATAAGGAACACTGGGACTGAGCTGATGGGACTAAATGACACGGTAGAAGAGTAAATTTTCCAATTGACAGCTTTAAGTGCACTCCTTTTTGTTGACATAGCAGATCCTGTATGGTTCGTGTGGGCAGTCGACTCGTTGTATGTGACGGAGCCGTGCTTTTCCTCTCTGGAGAACAATAGTGAGCTGTCGATTTAGGGGCAGGCTCTGGAGCTTACAGCAGGCTGGAGTTGGAGACAACAGCTGTGACTCCACCAAGAACCAATTAGAGGCCTTGTCTCCCCACGCGTCCTGCACCTGCTGGGGTATATGTGTCAGCACCCCTGCAGGACACATGGAGATGGAGGGTGGCATGAAGAACAACAGGAGGAACGGAGGGGGGTGGGGGGGTGGTGATGTTTCTGTAATCAGGGGGCATATTGGAAAATTCAGTTGTACTGTAACAGACGGAAGGTCAGTAGACTGTACTGGAGGAGGAGGAGATGGGGAGGAAGATGAGCTCCTGCCTTAGATGCCGCTGACCCCAATTTTCAAAGGCTTCTCTCTCCAGGGACCTCCCAAGTCTTCCCATTATCTTTCTTTTTATGCTGCCGTTTAAGAGGCCCCTTATGATGGACGATTTTTGATGGGCTCTTTTGTATGTTGTTGGACGGTGATTAACAGCGTTTGTGAGCACCGCTCTTCACTGGGAAAGGGATGTAATGAGTGAATGCTGCTACACTTGGCCTCACTTTAAAGGATATCCATAAGTAGTTTGTTTGAGAAGGTAACCTCAAGAAAGTAATCCACAGATTCCAATGAACTGAATTTAGACGTGAAACATTGGGTTGTTCTGATTTCTGTTGGTTTTCAGATTGAAGTAAAACTTGGACTCTCTTTGATTTTAAAACAAGCACAGTCAGGTTTAAAATTATTCATTGCAACAACACTGGTCTACCCTTTTTTTTCTTTTTTTTAATAAAATGTCTACATTTGAGAATAAATGAGTTAAATTTTACATAATTTGGTCAGATGAATTGGAAAATAAATGACAAAAGTACTTATTAGCTGATGTTTTCAGTGCATATGATAAAGTCTTATTACACATATTGGTTTATGCACATTTAGACTATCTATATTATAAAAGAGAGGTGGACTCTGTCTGTGTGTCTCGGGCATCACACAAAATCAGTAAAGAGCTGACTCCTGCAGTTTGGCATACTTTCGTATTTTTGGTCTAAGAAGAGACTCGTGAAAACGGCAAGTTGATAAGACCAGTATTTTGGGAGATGTTAGTCTTTTTGGAATGCAGTGGCCTCCCAATGGCCAATCACGTTGTTATGCATAGAATCATCACTGAAGTGGGTTACCTAGCAACAGATACATTTAGGATTGAGAAGATGACATA
The DNA here is from genome assembly GCA_030068375.1 of Ostorhinchus rueppellii. Taxonomy (NCBI): domain Eukaryota; kingdom Metazoa; phylum Chordata; class Actinopteri; order Kurtiformes; family Apogonidae; genus Ostorhinchus; species Ostorhinchus rueppellii. The sequence continues at coordinate 21,300,036 of JAQQZY010000023.1, forward strand.
ATGACCGGCGACAACTTACAGGCACCAACAGTCCCATAGCAGTGTGTTCACTGTGTTTGTAAATTGTCAGTAAATCCATCTGATTGAAGATGGGAGACACTGCTGCGTTAAAAACGGTCCCGTGATTGACACAGTAAACATAGAAAACTGGAAGTATGTTCTTTTAGGTTTCTGACTAGTTGAATGCTTTTACAGTTCCCACTCACTAACCAGGCCATCACTAAACTAGAGTCAACCCCAGTCACTTCACACATACGTGGAACAAAACTGTAGTGAGGAAACTTTAAAAAACAGAAGAAATGCTACCTATTGACTATGAAACAATGTTGATAGTATTTCACCATTACAACCACAAACATTGCACTATCCACAGGCTGACCTCTGACAGCACCACAGTGTTTTCAGCCATTGGGTTTGTGGATCCCAAACCTTGAACCAGCCACAGCAAAACTGTTCATAGTTGTCAACAGACCTGAGGCTTTAGAATTCTTCCACTGTGTAGGAACTTATACCGGAAAGCAGATAGTTATCTAACTGCATGTGGGTACAGGGTGACAGAGTCCAGATCACTGCACCAGTTGGACTCTGGTGAACACCGGTAGCTCGTATGGGTCTACATCCTTCACATCACTGATGTTCTCCAAATACCTTTGCTTAGCAGTCACGTTCAGCTTCTCCAGATCAGGACCCCTTGCTTTCGCCGCCATCTTATCAATTTTTTTTTCTTGAATCTTGATTTATACTGCTCTTTCTGGCATGTCTGTATTGTGCTGTTGCCCATAGCAACCAATAGCTTAGAAGTTCAAAATGGCGCAGCCTCCCAGATATGTCACGTGATATAACGTATGCCCTCATTCCCACGTTGCCGTGGTGTCAGATTGCATGTGCAGAAACAAACATGCCAGCTGAGAGGTTATTCAGCTGAAAATGCCAGTGGCATTTACCAAGAAAGTAAAGAAAGTAAAGGAATGAATTGTATCAGAGGATCTAGAACCTGTGATTCCCCACAGGTCAACACTCTAGTAGATTTATAAATCATTCACTGAAAAGATCCTGAAAATATATAATTATAATTTTTTTTGTATATTTACACTTTTTTTTCTTTAAAAACTGTTTTGCACTTCACACCACAAGAGAGTTGTCTCTTTTAATTTTGTTGAACATATGTATAATGACAATAAAGGCTTTCTAAAATGTGAATGTATTGGAATGTGCAGACGGGGTTTTGAAGTGGATCTGGTAGTTCTGAGATAATCAGCCTTTTTGGTCAAAACCCTTTCAATCATTAATTCTCATAATCTTCTAAGACTGTATCTTCAAAGTGGGTGACATGGTGGTGCAGTGGATAACACTCTTGCCTCACAACAAGAAGATCCTGATCCTGATCCTGACCCTTCCAACACCAGTCAGTGTGTGCGACCTTTCTGTGTCGAGTTTGCGTGTTCTGCCCGTGTCTGTGTGGGTTCTCTCTGGGTACTCTGGTTTCCTCCCACCATCCAAACACATGCACTGATAGGTTCATTGGTCAGTCTAAATTTCCCGTAGGTGTGAGTGTGATCAGTTGTTTGTTTCTGTGTCAGTGCTGTGATGAACTGATGATATGTCCAGGCAGGGATAGGCTCCAGGGACCCTATGGCGCTTTTCCACTGCTCCCTACTCAGCTCTACTCGGCACGCTTCGGCTCGACACGACTCTACCCACTTGTCAGACCGGCACGGTTGTGTTTCCACTGCCAGCCGTTACTAGTCGGGACTAGTTGAAGTGGGTGAAGTTGGTGGAGTGGACACAGCCGTGCCGTTGTTTTCAGGTGACTAATAAAGTGTTACGCCGCGGTCAGTAAACAACAACGATGGAGGCACTGGATGCGGTCCTGCTGCTGCTGTTTATTGTCACTGAAAACGCCTAAACAGACGCAGGTCTGTCTGGAGGGTGATTATTTCAAATCCCCGAGCTTCGTCGCCCATATGACAACATTTCCTCTGACCAATCGGTGGACAGCACTGTTCATGTGACATTTTAGAGCCGGCTTGGCACGACTAGAGCCACCTCTGAAACAGGTACGAAAAATCGTAATGGGTCCCTGGTCCAACCCCCAGTGGAAAAGGGCCATACTGGGGTAGAGCCGAACCGTGCCGAGTAGAGCCGTTATGAAAACGTGCAGTGGAAAAGGGCCACGAGTGAGGATAAAGTGGGTTCTTCAAAACCAGAACCAACATTTTGACTGATTTTTTCTTTATAGTGACTCTAACTTAGTAAACTTTCCCTGTTTTTATTCTGGATGCATTTTACTTGTAGACCAGTGTAAACACCAATATTTAAAGTTATGACTTGGCTTAACTGCTGCAGTACTGATGTTACTTCTATTTTCCTGTTATTTATTATTTGTTTTGCTCCAGTCAGCACTTTGCGCTTCACAAACACATGATTTATACCATATTGACTGATGCATATGAAGTTGGATTGAACAGTAGATAAGACGTATTTGGCAATATGATAAGAAATGGCTGAACTGTCTTTTTTTAAATGAGCCAAATTTAATCCTACATGTATTGCAAAAGAGATTACTGATCTCAATGGGACTCCAAAGGTAAATAAACAACTGCAACTGCCATTGGTGAAATATCATTTTCAGTTTTAGTCAAAAAGCAGGATATTAGTTGATACCAGCAATAGTAAGCATCCCATTTTCTTTAAAAGTAGCCATATTTTGAATCAAAATCTTTTTTTTAGTTGAAAAATACAGAGGATATTGTGGTGAAAAAGGACAGAAGGAAGAAGTCACATCCATCAGCCTGTGCTATGATTTATGCTTCATAAATAATGGGTGCAGGAGATGCTATAAAGTTATATTACCTTTACAAATTCTGGAATATGTACAAAAAAGGACTGGTTATTTTGTGGAATTTCCCACCATGATGCTGTGTTTTGATCTAATTAAATTAGATTTTTGTAGATGCTTCCACATGAGATGTTAACTCCATGAATTATTGTAAGTCATTTTGTAAAACACAGTCAATTACCGTCAGATCTATTCCTATATGACTTCAAACAGCTTGAGTTAACTAAAACACTTTACATAACTTAGGTCAACATGTAGTTAACATTCCTGATTATATTCATTCATCTGTTGAGTAACTTCATGCAACCTGCTGGCAGATTTAGACAAGTAAGGAGCAATTCCACCTACAAAGATTTATGTGTGGAGTGGAGCTTTGCCACGTTAGATGCAGTCGAGTCATCATTTTTAATTACGTGACATAAAACGGTTACTAACACCCACAAAAACAACCTGAGACACACTGTACCAAACACATACATTTTGTGAGAAAATAGTAATAAAAGCTCAATGTTGAAATAAACTCTCACACACACACACACACACACACACACACACACACACACACACACACACACACACACACACACACACAC
>JAQQZY010000023.1:21381430-21392176 GCA_030068375.1 Ostorhinchus rueppellii
AAAATGCAAAATACAGAGGATAATAGTTTAATAAATGGTGAAAATGCAAAATACAGAGGATAATAGTTTAATAAATGGTGAAAATGCAAAATACAGAGGATAATAGTCTAATTAATGGTGATAAATCACTTAAGAAATGTCAAATACACAAAAAAAAATCATTTGGGAACTGCCAAAAATCCCTAGGTCTTTATGGGTTAAATATGCCAAGTGTTCTAATAATTTTGGGCCCCACTGTAGTATATGTACAATAATTCTAAACAGGAAAGCACTGAGGCTGTATTCTTCTTTACTGCACTGTTTTTTCAGGGTACTATGGGATAAACTGCACTGACGCCTGCTCTCTGAACCCCTGTGAGCACAAATCCACCTGTACCAGGAAGCCAAACTCAGCTCGCGGTTACACCTGTGACTGTCCCAGCAACTACTTTGGACATTACTGCGAGAAAAAGTACAGTTTTCACATGTGTCTGCTTCAGTGACGGTTCTGTCCTGTATGTTTAATTATTATTCTGCAGTAAACCGATGACATTGGTTCCTACAGGACGGACCTGCCGTGTCCCAGAGGCTGGTGGGGTCATAAGACCTGCGGCCCCTGTAACTGTCAGACCGACAAAGGCTTTGACTCCGACTGTAACAAAACCAGCGGAGAATGTCGATGCAAGGTGAGTCCTCATGACAAACGGAGGAGTGGGAGTGTGAAGGAGGATGGAGATGGACATATGGAGGTGTTTCAGACTCCAGCACAGCATACAAAAACAACTTCTGTGCATCAGTTTTTCACTATTTGTTTTTCTTTTGTGGGAAACCAGTTTTTAAAAATGACTCAACCCAGTTTATTGGTTTTGTTTCTAAATTATGAAAACATTGAATTTAGGCATGAATAAAAGTTTGCTTATATCATTTTTAATACGTAAACTAGCCACCATATTTGAAGATACTATATACATGAGTCCAACTTTATTTTGTGCATGTTATAAAAAAAAAAAGTATATTCATTCATTCATTTTCTATACACACGGGGGTCACATGGAGCTTATCCCAGCTACTTAAGGGTGAAGGCGGGGTACACCCTGGACAAGTCAATTATTATTATTATTATTATTATTATTATTATTATTATTATTATTATTATTATTGTTGTTGTTGTTGTTGTTGTTGTTGTTGTTGTTGTTATTATTATTATTTACAGCAATTTTAAGGAAAATTAGGCATATATGAGACTGTAACAACAATGAAACATACTATTATTACAATTATACAGATTTAAATGTGATGCCAAAGCAGATCCTAAATACATGCAAGCATCCAGCACCAGCCAATGCGTTTGGAAATACAAGTATATCTGCACCCAAATAAATTCCTGTTACCTGGTACCTGTATGTCACAACACAGGCTTTGGGAATAAAACTGCAACAAAAAAAACTTCCAGTGTGACTGTTAGATGTCACTGTAAATTAAACATAATGTAATGATTTAACAAGGAATATACACTTTTTTTCTTTTCCCCAAAGCTGTTTCACCACTAATTACAAAAACACATCAATCAATTTCCCTATTATTTCATTCTATTCCTGTGTCAGCGTTAAAGGAAAAGTTTTCTGATTTGTTCTTTTTGCAGGCTCCCACTGATGAATATTAACCCTTACATGCATGATTTATAAGAATCTTAGTCGAGATTTTTTTTTCCCTGAGTGTTTTTATTTCATTTTTAGGCATAAAAAAAAACAATGCTGTCGAAATTTTTACAAACCTGTTTTTCCACTCGGCTGGACACCATGCGTTTTTTTTTTTAAGCAAAGAAACATGTGTGAAAACTGACATTAAAACATTTTTCATGAAACTAATCTGATGTTTTCTCACATTTTCACGTACTCTAAGATTGGTTATTACTCATTTCATAGAGATAAAATGCAAAAATTGAAGAAAACTGTAAATTACAGTCTAGTAACAATTAGCAATTGATTTACAATGAAACCTGTTACTGCAGATCCAGGTTTATGAAGAACAGAAAAGTTACAGTAATGGTATAAATTGCAGTGTATGGGAAAGTGTTGTGTTGGCGGATATGGAACTAAAACAACAAAACCCATGAATATAGACGAGAACAGCTGTCGAATAACTGTCCACTGTCGTGACCAGATTAAAAGCATTAGTGTGAAGTGTGAGTGAATATAGTTGTAAAATCTGTCCCTGTTGCTCTACCCTCTGACCGATTCACCAACAGCTAATTATCCCAGTATTTGGTGGCAGAACACGGTTTATTTTTCATGAGCTCAGCTGTTTTACACTTTTACCACCTGTCAAACTATGCTTTCCTGGACCAGGAGTAAATGCCACCAGTCCACAGATGATGATATTTTCTGCTACATCATAAAACTGTACATACAAGGGCTCTCTTAGAGTAGTTTTAGTGGGTCATGGACTTCATAACCATCGCTTTAAGTCATTTAATAATAGAAAATGACTCAACGGATAAGTATTTAAATGCATGACTTTAATATGTCAGAAGGTCTTTAAGTGATGTACTTAATTTCCCCTCCCTTCACCGTTTCAGCCTCCAAACCCCATAACACCCCTCCAGGGATGGGGGTCGTAAATTACCACTGATGCTAGCATTGGATTTCTGTTTTCATTTCATGCATACTGAATCTATCTGATGCAGATACAGGTCATTATTATTCACCTCCAGGCAAAAAATCATGTTATAACTTCAAGAAAATACATGAAAAATGATAAACCATAAATAAGGAACTCACATTTATGGTTTGTGTTCCGTGTTGCTGAAGTGGGACGGTTTCATTTCTTCAAGGACATAATTATCCTGAACGTGTTCCATCAGACAGATGTTTGAGAACCAGCAGCTGGAGCTCTCAGGTCCACATCTGGTGGAAAGTGAAGGAGGCTGGTGATGAAAATGGATGTAAATATATATATTAACCATCACTTCCTCTCTCTTACTGCGTTTCCAGGACAACCACTACCGTCCTGAAGGCAGTGACACATGCCTGCTGTGCGACTGTTACCCGGTGGGCTCGTTCTCCAGAGCCTGTGACAGAGACAGCGGACAGTGTCAGTGTAAACCCGGAGTCATCGGCCGACAGTGTGACCGCTGCGACAACCCCTTCGCTGAGGTTTCTGCAAACGGCTGTGAAGGTCAGGACAGATCTGATTAATGCGACGGTTCTTTAATTGCAAAATTTAAAGACTTCTCATTGTAACTTCAAACGTATTGAGTGTTTTTCCTTTCTTCTCCTCCCCATCGTTGTGCTCCTCTGCTGGGCCTCCTGCTCGGCCTTCCTCAGTCATCTATGACAGCTGCCCTCAGGCCATCGAGGCTGGGATTTGGTGGCCCAGGACTAAGTTTGGTCTCCCAGCAGCGGTTCCTTGTCCCAAGGGAACTCTTGGTATGATGGTTTTTCAGCAGCTCATCAAATTACCATATAATAATGGCAGTATATGAAAGTTGCCTGCAGGTCTTTCTCAGCAGCAGTCTGTTTCTCAGCTCTCATCTGATATCGGCCTCTCTCTCCTCCTCACTAGGCACCGCAATCCGCCACTGTGATGAGCACCGGGGCTGGCTGCCTCCCAATCTGTTCAACTGCACTTCTGTTACCTTCAGCAAGCTGGAAGCCCTGGTGAGGAGCACCTCTCCCTGTCAGCTGTAACATTTAGCTCAGATTGCCACGATAACATCCTCATTTGAACAGTTGCAGATTGTTTTTGTGGAGCGTCAACGTCTCTGCGAAGATTTTGACAGTCCAGTGCTTAAATATAGCAAAATTATTTTGTATTGAGGAAAAAAATCTGCCATCTGCATAAAAGTAAATGTTGCTTTACTAGAATTCTTAAAACTAGAATGAAAGCCTGGAGGGTGAAGGCATGTGGTGAACCTAATGGGAACATTTAAACAAGTGATGAAAGCCCAGCTTATACTGAGTGTTTGCACTGGGTCAAAATCACAGAAATGTAATTATGTGAGTATCATATGTGTAAAATTAGGCAGAACTGGATCATATGTCACCAGAAAGACTGTCCAAAGTACTAATAATACGACAAAAGACTAGTAGATGGTAAAAGCAAAACTACAATGAAGACATTCAGAAACACTGTGATTAAAGATACAAAGCCTTTATGACATGATGGAACCAAAAAAACATTTTTTTGTTGTTGTGCCTCCTATTACTGATTATATTTGTCAACCTTTTTTTTATTTCCATTGTTGTTATTTATTCAAATCAAAATGTACTCTAAAGCTAAACTGTTAAGTTGTTAAAATGGTGTCACTCTTTAATAAGGAAAATAATCTGGCTCCTTTTCTGTGATATTATGGAAAACATTGTTTTAGCTTAATATGAGCCGGAGTATCTTATTAAGACAAAGTTAGACATATTTTGTTGTTGTTTTCTATTTTATTATTTTTAGAAAATTAACCTAATTTAGGTTAAAATAGACACTTTAGTTATCTCTATTAGAAAGTTTATTTGCACTCAGATGTAAATATCAAACCACAGTATCAGCATTTATGTTTTGTTTTTTTTCTCCAAAGATTTTTTATTGAATTTTTCCAGTGCAGTACAATTGAATGGATATAAAATTCCCACTCCAACAGAACCCCAACCCCAATGTATTCCAACAAAAACATACAAACATACACGTCCAAAATGAGCACATAGAATAAATGTATGAAAATATAATAAAAAACACTTACATATCCATATGCACATATATATATACATATACAGTGTTTTATATTTTAATATTCATACATCATTTGTACGTGTTTGCCTTTGTTGTTTTCAGTCTGAAAAGTTTTTCCGTAACACATCACTCCTGGACCCTGGACGCGTTCAGCAGACGGCCGCCATGTTGGCCAACGCCACCATGCACACACAGAAATACTACGGCAGCGACGTGAAAGTAGCGTATCGACTCACACAGAGACTCCTGCAGCACGAGAGCAGCCAGCAGGGGTTCAATCTCACAGCAACGCAGGACGTCCACTTCACTGAGGTGACGCAAACACACATATACACTGGTGTTCAGAGCAAATAGATTCTTCCTTGTTTTGTAGAATAGAAAAAGTATTTCTCGACAGTCTCAGCGGGACATCACAGCCTCTCACTCTGTATCTCCAGGGAACACGTCGCACTTTGTTTCACTCTCCGCTGTGACACCCTGTCTCACTGAAAAACTGCTACTTTCTGACAGAATCTGGTCCGTGTGGGCAGCGCCATCCTGTCTCCAGACACTCGGCCGCACTGGGAACTGATCCAACACACCGAGGGAGGAACGGCGGCTCTGCTGCGCCACTACGAGGAATACGCAAACACACTGGCTCAGAACATGAGGAAGACCTACCTCAGCCCCTTCACCATCGTCACACCTCACATCGGTGGGCGTTTTAGCAACACACACACTGTTTTATCATTAACCACCGTGTTAATTCAGCGTATCTGGGCTATTCAGGTGCACCATCTGGTTAAATATTATAAAATGAATGAATCTTCAGATGCATATCACTGAAAAAAACTGTGAAATGCTCCATATTTAAGGAAGCACTAAATGAACCGTTGAAATTCCATTATTTGCATTTATACACTTTTACCAGTGCACAATCTAATCTGTATTTTACAAATATTTAAAACCAGACTGAACTTTTTTCTGAATTATTGTACAATAGAAGAAGAAGACTCCTCTCAGAAATCCCCCATAACCCCCCATAAATAACATAAACATGCAACATACACCCAAGCAAAGCATCTGGTGTGTCCTCTGGGACAGTCTCGATGTCCATATCAAATAAAATACGTTAAATTACATTCAATTAAATCCTACAAGACATTATTAAAGTTGTGTTGGACGTTGAGATTGACATGATGTGTTTTGGGAAAAAAGAGACAAATATTTAATGAACATCTAAATCTGGAGCTGAAAAGGCTCTTACCAGGAAGTGATTACTGCAGGAGAGTCCAACCTTAACCCGTGTGTGTTCCTTGGGCAGCAGAAGGGTTAAATAAATAAATGGATGGACACTGACAATGGACAACATGGAAAAACTAACAGCTGTTGTTAATCATTGACTGGAACAGTTTCACCTCATACTGGGGAGAATAAATTCAACATGTAATATCCCATATGACTGATTTTATTAACAGAACATGAGTTTCTTTATTATTTAAGGGAAAAGAGTATGGCCTAATTATGCATACTATCCTTTTTGTTGTATCAATAAAGAATAAACTGATTAAAAAAGGAAAAAGATGGACAGTTTTAAGGTGCAGTTCAACTTAGGAAATATCAACTATATTCAAAATCAGACTGAATTATTTATTAACGGAAAAATCCTTAAAGCTTAGATTTTACAGAAATGTTTTTCCTCAAGATGTTTTTAAAACTTAGTTGCTTGTGTCTAAAAAAAACATTTATTTTGGTTGATCATGGGAGGCTTGAAAACAAATTATACATGATATTCAGGGAAATAAACATTAGAGAACATAGTGTATAATTCAGCAGGGAATAAAAAATGTAAATTTCCGAGGGTTTGGACTCAAATTGACCTCAGTATTTCATAAAACCGGCTGTATCCTCACCGGCGCTGCCTTCTGTCTCTTCCTTAAAGATGGTCTCTTTGCATCACATCGAGCCTGGGTTTGTGGTTAAACGCTTGTTTTCCGTCCTGTTATCAGAGCTTTGAGCCTCTGTGTTTGTGTTTTCTAGTCATCTCCATTGACCGTCTGAAAAAGATGAACTTCGCCGGAGCCAAACTCCCTCGGTACCAGTCCCTGAGGGGCCCTCGTCCCGCCGACCTGGAGACAGCCGTCACCCTCCCTGATTCAGTTTTCCAGCCGCCTCTGGACACCAAAGGCCACCGACACCTGGACGTCTTCCCAGAATCGTCAACGAGAAATCGCTCGTCTCACAGGAAGAGGCGACATCCTGACGACAGCCAGCAGGACGCCATCGCCAGCGTGATCATCTTCCACAGCCTGGCCTCTCTGCTGCCAGAGAGCTACGACCCGGACAAGAGGAGTCTGCGGTAAGAACGATAAACAGACGCATTCTGAGTCTGTCATCAGAGTGAATCTGAACTTTTACAGTGATTGTGTTTTTACAGAGTGATTGAAATCCTTGAAAAGGCTAGAATTTCAAACTCTGAGAAGTGCTTGAATTTTAGTTTAAGTGCTTGCAATTCTAATTCTGATGTGATTTATTTATTTCTTTTTAACCCATAAAGACCCAAACACCCACTGTCAACCATCATCTACTGATTGAAAATGTTTAATTATAGCTAGCTAAATTAGCTATAATCAATGGTTAGATATAGTACAGGAAATATGGGTGATGGAAAAAATGACTTATTCCTTAAGTTTAAGGGGGGATGAGTTTGATAGAAAATGGGATAAATGGATTAGGTTTAAAAAAAAAAAATAGGACGTCAGCATTGAAGAGGGCATGTGATACCCCTCTTCTTTTTTGTTATAGTATTTATGAATTTTTATTTATTTATTTATTTATTTGTATTTACTGGTATGTGAATGGGAAACAATAATAAAAGGAAAAAAAGTAAAGAGGAAGGGAAAAGAGAAAAAAGTAAAGAAAACAAAATGAAAAAAATAATAATAAAAACATCTAGTTGACCTAGCTATAATCAATGGTTAGATATAGTACAGGAAATATGGGTGATGGGGAAAAAAATGACTTATTTCTTAAAGATTGGGAAAAGATGAGTTTGATAGAAAGTTGGATAAATGGACTGGGTTTGGAAAATAAGACATTGGCACTGGGTGGGGCATGTGATGCCCCTATTTTTTTCTTTTTTTATTATAGTACTTATGGATATTTTTTGGTGAATTCTGTAACCCTCAACTGACCTTGCTGTAATGTTTGTTTTTTTATGTTTGTTGATGTGTGAATAAGAAACAATGAGAAAAAAAAGTTTTAAAAAAAAGTTTAATAACTTCTAATCCTATTAATATGTTGAAATAATTGATGTAAAATACAGTTGATCATTTGCCATTTGGACGTTCAGATGCTCTGTAGTTACCGTGGAAACACCATCATCTTCTGCAACATTGATTCACCAGTAAAACCCATGGAGTTGGATCAGTGACACTAAATGGAGACACTCGGCTTATGTTCAGTTCATGACAAATTTGACTGAAAAAGTCACTTTTTCTTCTGTTTTTTCTGTTTTTGATATAATAACCCTCAACTTTAACGTGAGCTTTTATGAACATCTACATGATCAGTGAATGAAATATAGGAAAATATAGGATTTACACTGGAAAAATACAAAATACACACGATAATATTACAATAAATGTTGGTAAATCACTTAAGAAAGGTTAAATATAGAGAAAAAATCATTTGGGAACTGACATCAAAGTAACTCTGGGTCTTTATGGGTTAATAATAATTCTGCCAGGTTAAATGTTAAGCCAACGTTACTTACAGAGATGATACATTTTGAAAAATACAACTTTTTGTTAAAAAAGAATGTTAGTGGGAGCTCTCAGATAGACTCCAGGTACATTTTTATCTCGGTGTCAGTGTGCCTGAAGAATGCCTTCTCTTTTTCTGGGTAAAACCTTGTGTTCTCCTGTAATTTATAAACATGTTGCTATTATGAAACATAATTGTAGATATTTATAGCATAATACAATGTGCATCATTGTGATAAAAAAGAAAAAATAATGATCATGAGTACATGTTTTCCCTGTAGATGTACATTTTATCCCAGTGATCAGCTGATGTGCTGGAAGTTGAAAATGACCCTTGAAAGTGATTGAAAAGTGCTTGAATGTGACGTTGAAAAATGTGTACGAACCCTGGTTTTAAATCCAGTTAATGCTCGCTGTTTGATTTTTCCTTTTCTTTCTTTCTTTCTTTCTTTCTTTCTTTCTTTCTTTCTTTCTTTCTTTCTTTCTTTCTTTCTTTCTTTCTTTCTTCCTTTCTTTCTTTCTTTCTTTCTTTTTCTTTTTTGTTTTTTGCTTTGAAACTAGAATACAAAAACAGTTATACAACATATTTGATTCCTTGACAAAGACTCTTTGTCGTGGGAACACATTGGTGATGGTGTCTCTATAGGTGATAAAAGTGTTTTATTTTTGTCTCAGTGTTTTGGACTACTTTCTGCCTGTTGCACTTTTGCATTACTTACTTTTAAACATTGACAACTGAGGCTTTTTGCCTTTTTTTCCTTCTTATTTTTAACACATTCCACCGTTGTCATTAATGTACACCTAATTTCACACTTTCACATTTTTGTTGTTTTAGACCCAGTGAGGAACCGACCACTTTTTTCTTCAATATACACTTTATTTGCTGTGGTTTTGAGACAGAAAAACCAAAAAATGACACATGGAGTGTTTTAGTTTTACAAAACTGTACACAACACAGTTTAACTCAGGAATGCAAGAGTTTCATAGCTTTACTTTAAAAAAAATTAAAAAAAAAAAAGCTGTCTATTATCAAAAATATTCCATAAAAAATGAATTTGATAAAACTGCTATATCATGCTGTTTCCAGCCAAGGCAATTATTTATGTAAAAAAAGAAAAAAAAACTTCTACTTTTTAGGTCTCAGAAGGATTTATATTTTTTCCATGTCAAACATCACTGGATGAAATCTCATATTTACTCTGTTTCTGGCTTCTGTCTTCAGTGTTCCAAAGCGTCCGGTCATCAACACACCGGTGGTCAGCATCACAGTGCACGACAACGACGAGCTCCTGCAGCACACGCTGGACAAACCCATCACAGTGCAGTTCCGCCTCGTCGCCACCGAGGAGCGCTCCAAACCCATCTGTGTCTTCTGGAACCACACCATACTGTGAGTGCAAAAACACACACAAAAACACACACTGATGATGATGATGATGATGATAATTATGATGATATTAATGATAAAGATAATTATGATGATGATAATAATGTTTATGACAATAATAATAATGATGATAAATATGGTGATGATGATGATGATGATAATGGTAATGATAATAATGATGATATTAATGATGATGATAATAATAATAATGATAATAATAATGATAATGATAGTAATAATAATAATGATGATGATGATGGTAATAATGGTAATGATGATAATGATGATGATGATGACGATAATAATGATAATGATGATAATGATGATTATGACAATAATAATAATAATAATGATAAATATGGTGATGATGATGATAATAATGGTAATGATAATAATGATGATATTAATGATGATGATAATAATAATAATGATAATAATGATGATGATGATAATTATGGTAAAGATAATAATGATGGTGATGATGATAATAATAATGATAATGATAGTAATAATAATAATAATAATGATGATGATGATGGTAATAATGGTAATGATGATGATGATGATGATAATAATGATAATGATGTTAATGATGATCATAATGGTAATGATAATAATGATGATATTAATGATGATGATGATAATAATAATAATGATAATAATGATGATGATGATGATAATAATGGTAATGATGATAATGATGATATTAATGATGATGATAATAATGATAATAATAATGATGATGATGACGATAATGGTAATGATGATAATGATGATGATGATGATAATGATGATGATGATGATAATAATGATGATATTAATGATAATGATAATTATGATAATAATAATAATAATAATAATGATAATAATGATGATGATAATAATGATGATGATATTCTTAAGTTTCCCTTTGTT
>JAQQZY010000023.1:21417953-21431680 GCA_030068375.1 Ostorhinchus rueppellii
TGCAGTAGCTGTAGGGGGTGGATGGTCTTTTTGGGAAGACCAGAGAGCAGGGCATTACAATAGTCTAAACGACAAGAAATAAAAGCATGCATCAGCACCTCCGTGTTAGCCTGAGAGAGAAATGGGCGGACTCTGGCTATATTCTTAAGGTGATAAAAACCTGCCTTTGTTACGTTCAGATCAGATAAACCATGTATCTTTTTCTACATGATAGGGACACAGCTCAATTAAGAAAACTGAGAACTGAAGTTGAGAAAAAAAAAAGTCAGTTAACCTGACGCAGTGACGCTGCAAAGGCTTCATGGGAACTGTTGAGTCTGGTCCTGAACTGGGAGCAGATGCTTCTGGCCAGTTTAGCAGCACTGAGGCTTTCTATGGCATCCTGGGCCACTTTCCGCTTCCACTCTGGAGTGATAGCAGGAGGGTTCACAAAGGTTATCCTGTGGATTATCTAGAAAAGACAGGAAATAAATTAAGATGTTTTTGATTTTTTTTTTTTTTTTTTAGTCACAGATCATGAATTCTGACAGGGCTGACGCTCACCTGTTTGATTTGCTCCCAGACGAGCCGCGTTACAGACGACCCTGAATGAAAGGTGACCTCCACGTGATAGGCAGCATTTAATAACTGTAGCAGATGGAAAACAGTGTGAACACGTAGGAAATGCCACTGCTTAAGTTATGCTCAGTATGTTGTAATGTGTACATATGTATCCCTTTCTGACCCCTTTGGTTTGTTTTTCTTCTGTTTGCCATTTTGCAACCCCACTGTTAGTTCACACTTGAGTTTTTCTTCTGTTTGTTTATGATACTGGGATGTAAGTTCATGTAGATAATTAGTAGAGGCCAAAAACTCTCCCATGGTTACGCTCTAAACATTTGAAGTGAACACAAAAGATGAACAGTGTGCAGGATTTTCTTCTTTCTTTTCTTTTTAAACGTTGAATCCAACAGTTGTTATTGTTCCTATTTCTCTGTTTTTCTTAGATCACAAGATTTTTAATAAATAAATATTGCTTACACTAAATCAAGTTTCTTGCCTTCCCTAAATCCACACTAAATGAGTTAGCTACATTTGCACAAACCTGTTTGAGGTGATTGGAAGTAATATTGTGGACAGAAGATTCAATATGCGACTTCTCCAGACTGTTTAGACATCGCTCCAGAGTCCCTACGAAGCTCTCCCTCAAATAGTCCACAGAGCTGATGAGCTTATTCGCCACAGCCTGATTCAGACGAAGCACTATCAGCTCCTGGATCTGATGGATGCAAGATTTGATCTCCTTCGACGTAACAGGCTCTCCATTGGTTGTTACAATTATGTCTGCAGTCAAAGAAAATGATTTGTCAAATTAATGCTTTATCCTTGAACAACTGGCAGAATTAGCTCTAACATATGAATGTTAGTGTGACAGTCATTTGATGGTGAACAAAAGCCCATTTCACGAGCAGAGAATTTATATTTTATAATGAAATAACGATAAAAACAAAATATTTAGAGTAAAGTGTCACCAGCTAAAATAATTTAATTTTTAAAGAGAGTTTCATGGATTGTGGTGGGTCTTTGAAAGCTGTGTGAGGTGAATTAAAAATAAGATTAGTAAAAGATACGCCCCTGGCCTTGAATTCGTTGACGACAATACAGACAACAGGCAGAACAACAAAAGGCACCACATCAACATGTGATGAACTGTGGTCAATATAGAAGAAAAAATAATGAATAGTTTCCCACATCTTCTGCAGAGTGGAAATTAAACGGAATGTATTAAATGCAAGACCATACATGAAACAATTACAGTTAGATGTTTACTCCCTGCTGTTAAATGTTTTCTAATTTGCAGTGCAGCTTTCTACATTTTGTTTTAATCCAAGTGAATTCTTCATATTGGAGCAATTATGACATTTTATCTCCACCATTTTGCTTGCTGTAGCAGACCAGAAAGTCCAGGCTGTAAGATTTGCATGAGATTTTATTTGGTAAACTTAACCTACATATTATTAAAAAAGTGGACCTAGAAAACTGTAAAACTGGCCTCTAAGGCAAAACTGGAAGGAAACAGCCAAAAGGAAAAGGAGCTTTTCTCAGCTTCTAAAGGATGAGTCAGTGCTAAACTGTGTGGAAAGATTGTGAAATAGAGTTGGCTCAGCCATGGCCCTGCAGGTCGCACCAAAGACTTAAAAAAAACAGAGTTTGGGTACAGGCTCCAACATGTTCTGCAAGAACAGAGACATTTGTTAATTTCCTTGAGGTGGCAAGAATAAGAACAAAGTTCATTCTGGCAAGGACATTTCATATTTTACAAGAAACTCAAGTGCCAAACTCCCGGGAGATCCTTTCTGTTTCCACATTAACCACGCCCACTTCAAATTTCTGACCAATCACACAATAGTACTTGGGCACAGCATGAGAAAAACATTGTGGTGGTGTGTTGGGGCTGCAGTTTTGGAGTTCACAGTCCTGGGAGCAAGAAGATATTTACCTGTTCTTGCAGAGTATACAACAGGCTTCACTCACAGCCTACAGATAGGTGTCCATTTTTGTTGCTCACAGAAATGTATCAACAAAAATAACACTTTTAAAACAAAGTCAAAATAAAAGTGAAATAGCAACCCACAGTCTACATAGCATTAATCTTATGTGCCATCATTAACCAAACAATAAAATACAAAGCAACAGAATCAACTTTAGAGTTCATGAGAAGAAAATTTTAATTTTTGGACTTCCCAGAATCTCAAATTTGGAAACACGGGACTAAAGGGAGCGTTTCCAATTGTAAATACAAAACATCTTTTCTGCAAACTTACCATTCATCATAATTTAGAATAGTTAAAAATTAAAGATTCCAGAACAGCCCATATCTTATCAAAGAGGAACAGACCAGTCCACATCCTTTTTAAGTGAATAAATGGATTGCAATTTGCCTTCACCTCCTTCATTTGTGAGTTGTGGTTTTTATCTGGAGACAAGATAAACTTCTAAGTCAGTCCACTAAACTGAACACAATGACCCTGTTGTCACATACCTACAGGCGTTTTGAACAATGAAATAAGTATATAGTGTATTATAAAGTTATCATTTGAAGCATGTGAAATGCTAACATAAAGTGGAGTCATTTTCAGGAGTCCATTCCTAATCTTGTAAACATGGTGCTTGGTGTGGTAAGTTATCTTATCCATGACTTTCTTACAGGAAACCTGATGTCTAGAAAACTGCACAGAAACCCACACAAGAAAAATGACTCACAGCACATAATAAACTAAATGATGTCATAATACACAACTTAGTCAATGTAAATCCTGACCTTTATGCAATAAATAAATCAGACATTGGAATCTTCATTGTTGATCTTCTTCTACACTTCCAGATTTATAATTGCATATATTTTGATAAATATTTTCCTCAAAAACACTCATTTAATTTAACTTAGATTTTTTTTTTTTTTTGCCTCATTGGTGTCTTCTACTCATATGATTCATGTCTGTCAAAATAAAATTAAATTTCATTAATCCTACAACCCATTTAAGAAAACACCACACAATTGATGGGAGGTAGATAACACAGTTTTACCTTTGTACTAAGGTTATTGGAATGAAGATTCAATCTTTGGTGGTTGTGTGTGTGTCCATTTTATTTTAGTTGAGGATCTACCTCAGTTTCAAAAAGGTTTATAGCCTTATCATAAGAATGCACATTATAGATATGATCAACGTAGTTATTCTGTAAGCCAGTGTTTCCCAACCTTTTGGAGCCATGGCACATATTTTACATTAGAAAAAAAAAAAATCACAAGGCACACCACCAAACAAAAATGTCACCAAAAGTATATTTATTGAAATATAATAGGTAATATAATCAGGTAACCCACTGATCTGCGCATCACTAATGAGGGGAGCTTTATCAACAGAATGCATCACATCAGGGCCAGTCCACTTTCACTTTTATTTTGAAAAAGAGAAACAGGAGATTGTTGTTGTCAAGTGAATCACTGGTGCATGCAGGTGCATGTATCTACATCACCCTGCTCGTTTACGGTACCAATCAGGTGAAATTGAATAATCTTCCACGGCACACCTGATGATTTCTCACAGCACATTAATGAGCCCCGGCACACAGGTTGGGAAAGACTGCTGTAATCAAATTGTCTGTAATCCCAAAAGATTTGTTTTCATAAGCTGAATTCCACCTCCAGGGCATGTAAAAAACCAACAAGAACAAAGTTATTTGTAAAACAGGACAGAGTGAAGAAAGGAAAGGGATTACTAATTACATTACTAATACTTGAGTGTCATAACACTTACCTGTAAACTCCAGGTTGGCAGCGTCCTCGAGCAACTGCTCTTTCATGCTGCTGAGTGTCTCCACAATCATCTCCTTCATCTCCTCCTGTTTGCGGTTGGCGATGGCCATGAGGGATGTGAACAGCTCACCCTCTTTCTCACGTGTGTACTCCAGCCTGCGGGGTGTTATCTGCAGGTCCCGCTGCATGTCAAACGCCTGCAAAAGGAGCAAAGAGCATGAAGGTCTGATGAGGATTTTCAGAGGGCATGTTGGGTGAAAGCAGTAATGCGTTCACAAACATACAGTGACCGTGAACAGTCCTCTGACCTGGTTGATGAAAAGATCGAGGCAGCGACAGTGAAGCCCATTGAGCAGGTTGGCAGCCTCCACCTGCTGGTTTTGAAGTACTTGTCGTGCAAAAGGAACCAGCAACCGATGCAGTCTTTCGAAAGCCTCACCCAGCATGCTCTGGGGCTTGGCACCAGGGGTGGGCATCTGTGTAGGTGCACCACAGGAGCAGTTTCCCGCTGGGCTATTAAGTAAACCAAGGGAAACCAGCTGCTTGTGTAGAGGGCTTTTGTCCTTCTCCTTGTCCTTCTCAGTGCGGCGGCCGGGCTCCGGGGAGGCTGCTGGCATCGTGTCAGGAATACGGATAAAACAGAAAGGAAACGGGAGCATCTCTTTGACCTTCTGCAGCTCAGCCACCTGCTCCAAGCTCAAGGAGTCCTGATTGATAGCATAGAGTATAATGGGGATCACACCGTGGGTGTAGTCTTCCAGAGCTTCTTCTATGGGCTGGACACTTGGACAAGGCACCACCATGACCTTTGCTTCCTGAAGGACAAGGCAAAAATAATACAAAGACTAAAATATTACTTTTATTACAAAAATACAGGTGCACAATATGCTGACATTTTTTTTTTTTTTAAGTTGGGAAAGTTGAACCACTGTATAAAGTCTTCTTCAGTACCTCCCAAAGATTCTCAAGGGATAGTGTGAAATAGTATGAAAATAATGTCTCAAGCTCCCTGAACTGCTCTTTCATGAGCTTCATGAGCCTGGCAAATCCTGGAAATGATCTCTGTCAAAATGATGGTTGTTAAAGAAATAAGAAGCTACTCACTGCATCAGTTTGGGATAAATAACAAAGACTAAAACACATGAATCACCACAGTAATTATTTAATACAAGTGCCTGAATTATTTGTTTAGCTACAGAAAATGTATGCATGCATGAATGAATGAATGAATGAATGTTTAAGCCATGGGCTGCAAATGAACTTGATAAAAATATCTTCTATCCCTTTGGGCATGTTCTTTCACACGGCAGAGATGTAAGCAGTTTTCCTGCACAAGCAAACATAGTGGAGAGTGTACAAGACACAGAATGGGATAATTGTCACCAGTAACTGTTTATATGGAGCCAAGTAAAAGAAGAAAAATAAGTAAAGTAATGGACCGTTATCTTAATCAATTTGGTAATTTTATTTAAAGAACACTTACTGTGTCATAAACTATCAAAGTGCATGATAGTTTTTTGGTGTCACAAGCAAAACTTCCATAATTTCCTTTCTATATGCTGTCAGAGTTCAAGATTTCTGCACCTTTGCTTTTCAAATGACAGGCTATAAAAAATCCACTTCATAATAGTTATAATAGTAGTTGTTTTCAGATTTAGGTCTTAAATATGTGACTGACAGCTGTAAGTACCAATCTCTGACAAGATTCCAACCCTACTGCTTATTCTGTGTCCCATAGTCTCATTATTGAGATCATTTGGCTTCATTTTTTCATAATGACTTAAAAACGTCATTAGATCATCCATCTTTATATCTAGTCTTTTGATTTGGACAAAGACTAGAGAGCTGCAGAGGGAAATTCTGAAATTTATTTTCCTTTAGTTTCTGCCATCTCAAACTTTAATGTGATATTAAAATGACATCAAAGAATTTGGTTTTTATTTTATGATATTCTTTTCCTCCACTGCAAAACAAAATAAAGGTCAATGAATTTGAGCTTGTAATGTCCAAAGCAAAGATTTTGGCAGATATATTTACAGAAGCACAATATTTATGGGGAATAAAATATGAATAACTGTTTTCATACATTATGAAAATAGGTGACGAGTGCTTTTATTTCTTTAAAATGACTGATGATTTTATAGAGGACATGTCACTTGAGGCTTCATCCACATCTTTGACATTTTATAGTTTAAACTAAAATGTTTTATCTGAAAGGCTAATGTCCTAGATACTGCATCCTGCTTTAGGACCTTTTTCTTCTTTAGTCTAAAAGTACAGTATACACATGACTGCTTCACTATTAAGATGTTTTAAAATATTTATAATGCCTAAACTCTTTGACCTCCTCACATGAAAAACACCATTTATGTCAATAATTTGGATTTATTCAGACACTGTATGTTTGTGCGACCAGATGGCATAAGCGCATCCACATCGAAAGGAAGAAAAAACAAATCACACGGTTGTTCTACTTCAACACATAAAGGCATGTAAATATTTGTGATGGCCTTGGGAAATGTCCGTGACAGGGCCAAAAAGTGACGCATGTAAAAGGTTTGTTTAACCCTTGATGAATAACAACTTTTCACAGAAATAGACTAGGACAGATTTTCAGAGGGAGACTGTGACAGGGGAAAAGACAGCCAGAGAAAAGGGGCAGAAATGACCAACCAACAGCTACACAAAGGAGACAGTCAGTCCTGTCTCCAAGAAACAAGAGCCGGGCCCATCTGAACAGTCTCTCTGGAACAAAGATAGCCTGCAAACATTTGTTGCGACCAATCAAAACCAGTAGAATGTTTGAATTGCCTTAATACAGTCAGTTTTCAACAACAACCCTTCAAGAGAAGGTCTTATGGCTAGTTTAAAGTTACTATTTTGTTTTTCATTTGCCTTTAGGACTATTACTGTCTAACACACATATAATAGGTCAATACTAATGACTATGCAATGAATTAGACATTTCTTTTAATAGCTGATTTTAAGCTCCACTGCTAAACTCACACCTGTCTGTTAACAAGCAGAAACAGACAGTCCGATGGGAATTCATGGAGCAGAGGCAATAAACACAACAGAATATGTACCGCAAAAGCATTTTACACATGGCAAAAGGCTAGCACCTTTGGCGTCCTCTGGGTTACCGCATGCTTAAGTTGAGGTTGCATTGAAGCATGGGAAACCTCAGGATAAGGCTAATTAGTGAGGTGGTTGTCTTCGGTGGCCTCTAAAGCGGAGTGCTGTGACTGTGGCAGTAGAGTGTGAATATCACAGAGAGCAGAGAGATTCTGTGGCTTCATTTACTCTGACCTAAACATGCAAATGTTTTTTTTTCATTCATCTACAACATAAAGCCCAGAGGGACACTGCTGTAGTTTCTGACAAGGCTACGTTTAGTGCATGGTAACTTAAATTAGAACTGCTGCTACTGTATGAAAGCATCGATCAAAGCCACTTGAACATATTTATTCATAAACACAGAAACAGACTTAAGGGATAAGGAATACCTTTAAATATATTAAATCATACTGGTGCTTTTCTCTCTATGATCGAGTGTGTATTATTGGAAGTGAATCATCACAACACTTGTTTTTTAGCAACTTAAGGTTTTTGACCAAAATAATACTCTGTGTCTACTTGACTGTGGCTTTTAGTCACATGTGAAAATGAATAAGTTATAAGTGACTATAAGTGACTAAAAATGTTTACTTGCTATTTTTGGTGGAATTATGAAAACTACGGTTTTCAACAAAATATGATTAAAAATATCCTAATGTAATAAAATGCTTTAACTTTAATTAGTTTACTAATAGTGTACAAATTGTACTAAGTGTTTAACTGGCGGTGAGAGGAAAAGTGGTAGGAGGTCCTGTTCAGGCTCCACAAAATACACATTTGCGCTTTCAAACTGAAAACAGAATAAACTTCATCACAGCCTGAACAACTAGTGTCCCAGGACCCAGCTAATAACCATGGCAACTTCATCACAGCAAAGAGTTTGGGATTTTTTTACATGACCGAGTCATGTGAATCGCACCAGACCAGTGGCATTACGTAAGGGGGCAGGGCGGGTGGGCCGCTCTGAAGCAGAGCTGGGCCTAGTTTCTGGGGCAGTGTGATGCTCTCTGAGGACCCTTGGTCTAAAGGATTAAGGACTAATTTCCACGTGTCACACATGATAAGAACTGACTACAATCCCCACACCATGCTAAATCCATTCACTCCAACAAGATATTGTAATTTCCAGGTTGCACTGACTGAATACCACTGTGAACACTGTCTGAGAAACACTGTGACCAGCATCTCCTTCAACACAACTGAAAAAGTAGCCTGTGCATGTGCTTAAAGACATGCTCCAAACATGAACAGAAGAAAAGTGATTAGAAAAGAATGTATTACTAAACAGTTGCACAAATTAGGTAGAACACTGAACAACAATAATCAGCTCTACTCAGTAATCTGTTTGTGAGCTAAGCCACATGTGAACAGAAAGGTTTGTTCAAGCTGAAGACACTGATGAAGACAAATGCTTTCCTTTTTCGCAATACTACAAACTAGAAATGCTACTACCCAAAAAAAATAAACACAAGATTAGTACCAAGTCTGATATTTTTCATTGTCATGTGCATCACGCCAAGGCAAGACTTAGACATGGACAATCTTCAACTGTGGATGAAGAGACTCAGTTTTACCATATCATCTTGGTAGGAGTCTTTGTATTTATCTGTCATTTTTTAAGAGATGTTCACTGACATGCTCAAACAAAATGGAACCCCAACACACCACCCTCAGTTTTGTCTGAAACTAAACAACCAAAGCAAACAAAGGCCCAAGAACTTCCTAAAACCTGGACAAACTTCAATCTGCAGATGAATCTCAAAGACAAATTTTGCTCAATTTAGGTCCAAGTCTACAGTTGGTTAAAAAAAAAAAAATCAGAGGAAAGAAGCTCTCTCTATATTTATGAGCATTGGCTGAACAAAACTAAGAGGTGCAGAAGTCTTCATTATTATCAAACTGCTTTAAGTATAATATAGCCCATTTCCACAATATTTCCAGGAATTTTTATAACCAGCAACTTATTTAGCTGGGTAAAAGAATTCCAGCTGAACTTCTCTTGAGAGTATTTGGTATGCTCTTTTGAGGATGTTTGCTGAATAAGCTCTTCAACATATTCAGGTGGACAGACATATGATTGCGATGCACTTGTAGGAGCACGCCAAATACCCTCAGCTTGGCAGAAACGCACCAAGGTTTTTCAGAGTTCCTGGTAAAATAAAAAACTGCAGGCACTTTTCCTGCAGTGGAAAAGGAGAGCTAGAAGTAATAGTTATTTAGCACCAAAAACATTGCTACCTGAAGTCCTGCCTATACAAAATACCTAAAAGAATTTTTGCCTAAAATGTCAAAATATTTGTTTTTTTTTATCTTGGTAGATGTCATTGTTTTGTTGTATCTTTATCATATCCATCCAAAACTATGGTTTATTAACTTCTATTTCCATGGTCTAATGAATATACTTAGACATTTAAAAAGTTACAGGAAACAAAGTAATGACTGCAAAGCCAATACATGATTTCATGTCAGACCACAAGGTAATAAAATAAAATAATGAAAGACTACATGTAGTTACTGTCGCTGTGAAGCACAGTCTGATTTAAAGCCAACCTGAAGCAGTGGGTGATGCAGGGTGATCTCCAGTTCAGCTAGTCTGTGCGCTGGGTCTTCACATTCCTCATGAATCTCCAGGTCCTCTCGAGGCACCGTGTCCCAGCGGCCACAGTTAGCTGCCAGCTGATGCACCAGCTCATACTGACCGGGCAGTGCCAGACTGAGCCGTGTCTGTCTCCCGTGGCTGAAACACAGCTTCCGCCTCTTGCAGACAGTGCCCTGGACTCCTTCACAAGCCTCTCCAGCCTCAGGGCCCAGTGGCAGCAGCCTCTCCCCCAGAAGACAGTTGAGCAGCTGGTAGCGGGCTGCACAGTCCTGGCCCAGCACCAGGATGTATGGGGCAGCACCCACCGTGTTGCGTAGGAACTCTTCCTCATGACTGGGGAAAGCGATGCAGCTGAGTGGACCTGAACAAAAAAGAAACCAAAGAAGAAATAAATCCAGTAGGGAAAACATTTTGGACCAGTGTATTAGATTTGGAGGTATTCAGGAGGATGTACTAGCATAAATGGAATTAAATATGGTTTTATTTGTGTATAACAATGCAAAAGTAAGAATCGCTGTGCTTTTGTTGCTTTACTATGAGCTGTTTATGTCTACAGAAGGCCTGACAGAATGTTGCATCAACATGATTCTATGGTACAGAACAGATTCCTATGTCCCTTTTTTTTCAGTTTTCTAGTATGTGGTATTCAGCATTAAGGTACATTCATGTCTCTTATTAGGCATGAGTGTGGACCAGAGCTAATTTCTGTTTCACAAAAAAAGCCTTGGACAGACAAAAAAACATGGGTTCCAAGTCTACCGCATCTTTTTTTTTTTTTGTGACCACTGTAAGAGAAGTTGGAGTGGTTTTCAGTTGGTTGCAGTCTGGAACTTTACTGCCAGTTGTCACTAAATATCACAAGAAGACCAACCTGAAACAACATTGTTCACCTATAATTCATAAGCATAAGGTAACAGAGTAATCAGAGTATCATTATTTTCACTTTATACAGGAGACCACTGTTTGACAATCCAGCAAGAGGAAAAATAAAACAATTTACATCTCATGTCTGTCCTTGTGCTCATCTTTCTTGAGTTTAGCCCTCAGGTGTGAGTATACACAGAGGAACCAATTCACCCTGTTTACTGAGGGTACCAGACATAATCCTCAGTGAAGCTGAGTCATGGTCTAACACACTTATATAACAGGGAGAGCAGAGTTGGCCTACTCTATATGTCGCCGTCTTTCCCCTACTATAAAGGTGGTTTTAGTGGAGCTTAATGCAGCATTCTTCTACTCATACTCACACCAAGGCCAATTGGTGCTGAACATATGACTGCATGACCTGCTTTTACTAGATACACTACACCAAACCCCTGCATTATTTTTAGTGACTTTTTAACAACCTTACAACAACTTAAGAATGATGTTACTGCATCATGTGATATGTATTTTGGTCCAGAAAGTATGTGTGACAAAGACATTTATAAGAATTTAGTTTAAGTTTGGCTACATCCAGGAAACATGGTTTAAGTTTCAGTGTCTATGTTGATAATGTATAATATGTGGCTTAAAATTGTCCATTGAAATTTCAAGATAATTGCTCTGAGCATCTCTGCAGACAGCCCATCACAGTCCTGTTAGGCAAGCCTTCTCTTTTAATGTGGCACGTCACACTTTCACTCCTGTGTGCTTAATCAATGTTTCAGACAGGATAATCACAATAATATGGCTAAAAAAAAAGACTTATGGTACTAATGAAACGCTAGGATCAAATTAACAGTGAAAAAACACTTAAGGAAACAATCTTGACCAATGAAATGCTTAAGATCAAAAACAATTGTGAGGATTATTAATAACTGAAGGTCTTCTGAAACTATGAAGCAAGGTTTACATAACCAAGCACCACAAACAAACACACAAAGCAAGCAAGGAAATAGAACTGTCTCAAAACCCTGGTCTCTTTGTTAGTGATTGGTAAAATCTCAGCATATTTGGCGCACTTAGCCCCCTCATGCCTTTGAGAGGGGGGGGGGTAATCTCTTCAGTTTAACCTAATTAAAGCATATTTGAGTGCAGGTGCTGGTACATACATCACTTAGCAGGAGTAAGCAGTTATTTAAGCACACAGGCTCTCTACAGTATACCAGACATATGACATTTCTATAGCATATTTACAGTATGCTTCAAATCTGCTGAGTGTGGAGATCTAGTGGTGCATACACAGATGATGCAGGGGTTCAGACCTACCTGCCTCCAGAGAAGCTGATTCCGAGATGGTTGATGCGCAGGCATTGCTGTAGTTTTGTCTTATTTCCCTGAAGAACGCATGTGTCTCCTTCAGGTTCTTCTTGAGCTGTACGGAGTGTTTATTGTAACTGCTGAATATCTTGGTTAGTTCCCGAGCTAAAGGAGTGCTTTTCTGTTGTGTATTTGCTTCCATGGCTGACAGGTGAGCTGCTGCTGTCTAGTACATATAGGAGTTAACAGGTTGACTTACTGCTCCAAACTTACAGCAAATTAAACGCCAGTCACAAAGAACTGCCTTGTCGCAATTTTTCCGTCATTAGATAATTAATCAGTAGTCACACTTGCACAGCCACCTGCTAGGTTGTGGCAGATGATTTTTAAGAGTCCATCTAAAAGTGCTATTACCTATCAGTGCACGGTCTCTAAGGGCAGTGAGAGTTTGGCATTTGTTTTTGTTGTGGCGTTGATTAGCGCGGTTGGCTAGCTTAACGCCGTGCCTCTAGCGAGTAAGTAAAGTTTAGTGTTAGGGACTAAATGTAAACACACAAATGGCAAACAAAGTTATCGCTTTTTCAACATCTTGCGTTAGCTATCGCCGCGAGTAAACACAGACTGCAGAGTGTCCAGTGCACATAAAGTCTTCAGCCTCGACAGATGCGCTAAACAATATGCGACCTATTTGTGGTCCATTTAACGTTAGCACCGTTAGCCTAAAGGCATCTCCAGTCCGTCCTCGCCTTGGCCTGGCACAACAAACAGCCTCAAACTTCATGTATCAAACCCGGGGGACAGTTTCACAGCCATGCATTTCCGTGATGAAAGAAGGAGAGATGGTTTTCACAGTTGTCTCTAGTTGAAAACTGCCTTGGCACGAAAATAACGTTGAGGTTTTCCTGGGAAATGATCTTTCCTAAAGCGACTCAGGTCGGGAGACGCCAGCGGACATCTCCCAACCCGGAGCGGACAGGATCCCGACCGACGGATGGATAGCCTCACAGACGAGTGTTAGCTGGCGTGTTACCGGCGGTGACGATGATGAAGAGGACGGTCAGTGATGGTGCAGGACGAGGTGTGTCCGAACAACTCACATAACTGAGGCCAGGCAACCGAATCACTGCAAAACAGAAAGTCGACAAGATCCAAGTTAGAGAAAGGAAAGGGCGGGGTTCGACGGCACGAACTGCAGTCTGGGAAATGTAGGCCTATGATTTAATAAAGGCCATTGCACAGAATGAGTGGAGTTAAACCCTGTAGGCAGTGGTGGAACTAGTCTTCAGATCTTTGAGTTCTAAGTATATATATATATATATATATATATATATATATATATATATATAACACCTAAGAATTAAATTCTCTTTGCTTACCAAGCCAAAGGATCTCGGAGGCCTCTCCCTGCCCAATCTACAATTATACTATTGGTCAGCACAACTTAAAATTATGTCAAATTCATTCATTCATTCATCTTCTATACCCGCTTAATCCTCACTAGGGTCACGGGGGTCGCATGGAGCCTATCCCAGC
>JAQQZY010000023.1:21442576-21457768 GCA_030068375.1 Ostorhinchus rueppellii
CTATTTTATTTTAACTTTATTATATGTTTCTACTGTTGCTGCTGGAACACCAGAATTTCCCTGGTTGGGATCAATAAGATATATCTATCTGTCTATCTTGGTACAGACAATTTCCAGATATTTTTTTGTGAATTTTTGTAATCTAAAACACTTTCCGGAGCTCATTGGACAAGATGCATCATTTATTTCAGGAGCTTTTTTCTTTATTCCCTGCAGATACTTGTTACTGAGCTGCATCTGTAGTTTTCCCATTATTTTAATTGTAGTACAACTCTGGACAATATGTTAATGTCCAGGTGTCTATACCAGTTTTTTGTAAACCATCTCAAGAAATTTCTAGCTCACCTCAAAGTCCTCAGTTTTGTTATATGGTATAACTTCTGCCTCACATTTTTTTTAAAAGTATGCTGTGGTATCAATAAAATGAAGGTGAAAGTCTACTTGGGTGTATAGATTTTCTTTAATCACAGCCACCTGCAATATCATAAAAGTGTGTGAATAATAACCGCCCACATGAAAAGACAACAGTGAAATTATGTGGGAGGTGGGGCTAAAAAAAAAACAGCAAAAAGGGCCTTTAGACATAAATAAATCTATTGTGTAGAGTTTATTCATCAGTGAATCATTCCAGCTGGAATGCATTGTTCTTTTGTTTTTAAAAGTCTAAAATTACTTCTCCTTTTAAGGTTGCCATAAAGTCCATCAGAAAGGAGAAGATAAAGGATGAGCAGGATCTGATTCACATCCGCAGGGAAATTGAGATCATGTCCTCACTCTGTCATCCACACATCATCACCATATATGAAGGTATGAACGTCTGCACAAATGTCACCTTTTTTTTTTGTATTGGAGCTGTGTTCCACTGCTTAACTTAAGTGACTTTTGTAATCTACATGCCTGGGGGGGATGACTTTCAATCAGTCTCTGTTTAGATTTAGAGTTGGGTCACGCAAGTCTTTGTGCCGGTTACAGTTGCAAGGTTACATAAGCATTGATACCCCATCAGCGCTGTAGGTCATTGTGCAGAGCCTCGTGTCTTCTACTGCTCTTCATGCCTGATGAGATGATCATCGTTTAGCGATTTCCTCAGTGCTTGATTGTTAAATTTGATTTTATTTGTGCAAATTAGTGAGAATTAGAGGCTATAAAGAAAGTTTACATAGCGGAAGTCTGTTACTGTGTAGGCGCCAGACTTAGTATAGTTTTGACATTTTCACAAGCTCTTCTTTAGTCTTGTTGGGGTTTTTTTTGTTTTTTTTTTTACAAAATCGCTGGTTTTAGTGTAGTTTTAATGCTACTTTAAGGTTTTCAGGTATTACGTCAGTAAAAGTTCTGTATTGTGCAAAGCCAGTTTATTCTTCCATGAGCAGTTAACAATGGTTTAGATAATGGTTTGGATAAGCAAATGCTTATCTGATTTTTAAATCTGCCAATCTGTTTAATTTTTTAGTTTTATCTTCATGTAGTTTCAGTGTCTTGGAAACGGTTTGTTTTTTATTAGTTTTAGTGTTAACCCTCAGTCCTATAAAAGCTTAATTCCTAACTATCAAAATGATTGTAGGGTTATTTATAACATTCAATAAGTAGGTTTCTGTGGTTTGTTTGGTGTTACAGTATTTGAAAACAAGGACAAAATT
This sequence comes from Ostorhinchus rueppellii, assembly GCA_030068375.1. Taxonomy (NCBI): domain Eukaryota; kingdom Metazoa; phylum Chordata; class Actinopteri; order Kurtiformes; family Apogonidae; genus Ostorhinchus; species Ostorhinchus rueppellii. The sequence continues at coordinate 21,444,214 of JAQQZY010000023.1, forward strand.
GTGATTGTGATGGAATACGCCAGCAGAGGAGACCTGTATGATTACATCTGTGACAAGCGGAACATCTCTGAACGGGAGGCCAGACACTTCTTCAGACAGATAGTGTCAGCTGTGCACTACTGCCATCAGGTACGGATGTTTCCTCCTGCCTTATCTTTATTATCCGCCATATAAGAGTCAAGTGTGCATTACCTAATAATGATGTGTTGCATAAAGCCCACAGTGGAGCTATGTCTCTCTATGTATGTACACACCATGAAAATGCAGCTCTGTCTGTCCTCACCCGTCAGACTTAATGACGCAGAGCTCCACTCAGACCGGCTGCTCGAGCTCATTGTTTTTTTTTTTTTTCCAGGGTGCTGGCACCCCCAAAGTTACATAATGGGCATTATTCACTGTCAGCCTGTCACTCTGAACAGGGAGGCTGTGAGAACGATGCAGGACAAAATGAGCGGCTGGTCTGTGGAGAGTTAGTGTCAGGGCTAAAGGCCAGGAGCTTCAACACACGCATACATGCATACACACACACACACACACACACACACGGTCTCACACTCTAATGAGGGTGTGATGGAACAGAAGGGCTCTACCAACACATGCACACACATTATGTCTTAGTACAGGACTGTGTAATTATGAACATTTGATCTAAACAATATTTTAGAGTAGCTGTGTAGCGAGTTTCACAAAGTTCATACATGTTTGCTGACAATATTTACTGTGAACTGCCCTGTTATTCTATGTCAGCCATCTGCCTTTATTTATGCTGTACACTGATATCTTGTCACACATTAAGTTCCCGTGTTTAAATCAGCCAAGAATAGGGCATCTCAACCCCGTACTGTTATCAGTTTATGACGCACGCAATCGTTTTCTTCATGAGTGCATCTCAACAATAAATGAATGCTACATAATACCCCACAAAGGACGAGTCCGTTGCTACAACAAGTGTGCCTGCGTAAGAAGCAACTGACCTGCATTTTTTAAGCCAAACCAAATCTAAACTGAGGCTGCGTTAAAGGCATTCCCCCCTGTAGAGTGGAGGACAATGAAGCATAGCTCACATACCAGGAAAAAAAATCTTCACTTGGAAAAGAATGTGCGTCTGACCCAGTAAAAGCTAATCCTTTTATGTAATATAGACATCTTCCAGTAATGGCTTGGGTGGAGATATCGTCTTCATAACCTATTATGATAAAAAAATACTGATGACTTTTTTTTTTTTTCCTTAGAATGGAATAGTGCACCGGGACCTGAAACTGGAAAATATTTTACTAGATGGCAGTGGTAATGTTAAGGTAGGTGTAAGAAAACACCCCCCATACAGAAACAAGTAAGCTTTTAAACATTTTGTACAGGGTTTCTAATCATTAAACTATCTTTTAGGCAGTATTTTTTTACATTTAATTTATTCTGTAATGGTTTAAATGATTATTTCTTCGAGCATGATCATGAAAAACAGAGAGGTGATTCACTGTAAACTGTCAAATGAGAAATCAGTGTCGTCTTCTATGAGTAGTTGATGAGGTTGTGATGATGCATATGGGAAACTTTGAGGAAATTGGTTCATTTGTGAATAATCAAATGATATAGGGTCCACCTTCTTTTTTTTTTGTCTTGCAGATCGCAGACTTTGGCCTGTCAAACCTTTACCATGGTGATGAGTATCTTCAAACCTTTTGTGGAAGTCCGCTGTACGCTTCCCCTGAGATCGTGAATGGGCGGCCATACCGTGGACCAGAGGTGGACACCTGGTCTCTTGGTGTGCTGTTGTACACCATGGTTCATGGCACTATGCCATTTGATGGAAACAACCATAAAACACTGGTTCAGCAGATTAGTACTGGAAACTACCGAAAACCCACTAATCCATCTGGTGAGTGTGAATTTCAGACTAAAACTTCATTTAGAGTCCATTTTATAATGTCTTAAATGTTTAAAAATGTCCAATATGTAACAAACAATATTGAAATATGGTAATAGTTGAACAAAATCCATATAAATTATACAGTGACTTTCATTTATTATCTGTCACTTTTTTCTTAACTATTTGAACCAGTGTTTAACCAAACAGAACTGTCTTCAATCCATTAAGTGTTGTACAGTGTTTGGGTTTTTTTGTGGTGGTGGGGGGGGGGGGGGTGTTTAAGACAAAAAAGTAGTGGATATATATTTTTTACTTTATTATCTTTCTGTCTTGGATCTTATTCTCAAGCTCCATATAGCTTATCGGGGCATCCTCCTATTTCACTCATCCAATCCCTATCTTTAATATTCTGCCTGCACGTTAATTGTTTTGTGAACAAACTGAACTGAACTGACTGGGTTTTGTTTTGTTTTTTTTAATTCTCAGATGCATGTGGGCTGATTCGGTGGATGTTGATGGTAAATCCAGACCGCAGAGCTACAATAGAGGAGATTGCAGGACACTGGTGGCTCAACTGGGGCTACCAGCAGCCGTTACTGGCTGAGGTGAAGACCAGTCCAGTGGAGCAGACGCCTTCACCAGCCTCACCATCCACGCCACAGTCTGCAGGCTTGGCAAGTGTTGCTAGCTGGCTGCGTCGCACATCGCGACCTTTATTGGAGAATGGCTCAAAGGTTCGCTGCCTGCTCCGCTCCCAGGGCGGTGGAGGGGAAGTAGTCCGGCAACGCTCTCTGAGAAGGTCACGGAAGGAAAATAATGTCTCTCAGACCATTCATGAAGGAAGCACAGACAGTCGACCCTTTAAGGGTATCTTAAAGAGGCGAAACAGTGTCAAACAGAAGGCGATAAGTGAAACTCCTGTTGTAGTTTCAGTAGAGCCACAGAACATTTTGGGTTTGTCTGCACCAGACAATCCCCCATCAGCTGGATCACTGCCTCGCAAAGGTATCCTGAAGAAGAAGTCCACAGAGCAGGAGTCAGGCTACTACTCATCATCTCCGGAGAACAGTGATTGTGGCTGGGTACCTCAAACTAAAGAGTGCCCTTCAGCCCCACCCTACAGGAAGGGCATCTTGAAGCGCAATGGGAAGTTCTCCTCTGGGGGACTTCAGGAGTTTGGCTCTCTAGACCAGTTGGCAGCTTCTTTACCTCGTGGCGGCACTAGGCTGAGACCAAGTGGGGCCATCAGCGAGGACAGCATTCTCTCTTCAGAGTCCTTTGATCAGCTGGATCTACCAGACCGTGTTGGACCACCAACACCGCTGGACAAACCAGCCAAGGCTACCATGAGAGGATGTGTCTCTGCTGACAACCTGCTGGACATCCAGGAAGATGGTATACTCAGTGATGGCCGTCTGAGGCCATGGAACTGCTACGAGTCTGGAGTGGCTGATAGTGCCTTTTCAATCACGGACTGTGATAATGTAACAGAGGCTTACAAACAGGCCATGGTCTTACGAAGCACTGCACCCTGCTAAAGATCAAGATTTAGTCAAGGACGCAGAATTAAGACTTTTTTTATTGTGACTGTAAACTACTGAGCTAAAGACAACATAGCCAAAGCCAAGTTCTTTTTATGTAATTACCAGCACACTGTTGTGATAAATACTGTGCTTAATTTAAGGAATTTCACAGAACCAAAAAGTGGCTCAACTTCTTGTGAAACATCAGATTGTATATTAGATGGTCATTGATTAATGACATGTGGCACAGTGTTTTTATAAACCTGATTAACAGCCATCTAGAAGAGATGATGTCCATTTCAAAGTGTCACTGAAGAGACCGGTCATTTAACAAAGAGCTCCAACATCAACTTGAGCTAATTATCAAATGTGTAATTAATGCAAAATTTCACACTTGAACCCAAAACAATGACCAGAGTTTGCAGAACAAAGTACTTCAACAGCAGTCTAATTAGCAGTCACGTTTGAGCTTTTACTAGAACTGCAGGATATTTCTATAATCCAGTCAGTCATTTATAGTGTTAGGACAGTTGATTAGGTGTTTTATGACTTAATATCTCTGTTGGATTGTAGCTTATTTATAGCTGATCATCTTTGACAATAAAGTAATATAGAATTAGACCGAAAAGATACATGTGAAATTTGAAGCTTTTTTTTTTTTTTTTCACATTTTGCTTATCCTGTGGCTTTTACTGTTGTAGGATGCGGGAAATCGACATTTCATGCAAACCAAAGAGCAAATTTGCTAATGCTATTGAACATTTTATCTTCATTTAAAGGTTTTTTTTTTTTTTTTTTTTTTTTTTTTTTTGTAACAGGGACTTAAGCTCTCAAAGAGCACTTTTCAATGTTGTTTACCCTGAAACTACTTGTTTGAAGTTTGGATAATTACTTGAATAATAATCATGGCATAATGACTTGACGAGCAATCTGCACAACATGTACAACCTGCTTCAGCTCCCAAACCTAATGCACAGGAGGCCACAGACTGTGTTTTTCACAGGGAGGTGGAGCTCATTACGTCCATTCGAAGGACACGTGTTATGAGCTTCATCAAGGTTTAATGTGACCCACAACTTGTCTAACCTTTCAGTTAAATATTGATGCTTGGCTGTATTTCATCTCTTATTTAATTTAATATATTTAGAGGCCTGGGGTATTAAATAACCAAGGATGGACTAGCGGATTTGTCAGATATGGGGAAAAAAAAAAAAACTCAGTTGGATCTTGAACACTTAAATGGCAGGTTTCCAATAAAACTCTGAAATGCATGTACACATTTAATTAATTTCATGAACTCGTGCATTTTGAAACGAGTATGAGATTTTATTACATTTTCCATATCTGGCTGATATGTTAATCCTGCTTCATGAAATACCATCTAGTGATCAGAAACACTTCACTATCCTTTTTTTTTTTTTTTTTTTTTTAAAGTGTGAACTTTTATTGCACACTGGAGTTACTTAATTGGATTGACATTACAACATGTGCAAGTGCCTGAAATACCATTTTGTTAGATAATCGAAACCTGATAACCAAACCATTGGTTCCCGTTTGAGTATTGGGTTCTTGTAACAGACATTGCATAATGCTGTCATACTGCCAAACAATGTTGCTCAGAAACTGGAAAATAAAGATTATAAACTAGGGTTACCTTTGGCATATAAATCAGGAATCTGTTTTATAACTGGATATGGTTAATGGTAAAGGCTGAGTTATTCACATCATGTCTTAACATTTATTGTTAAGTGTGACACTGGAAAAAGTTGTCTGCTTTGGGAAAAAAAGCTCTAAACTGGATGCATTTCATGGCATTATTGTGTTTGTGTTTTGCTGGTCCCAGATGTAGCAGGTTTGTGGGCATTTTTTCCCTTTGTTGGCATCAAAAAATGTTTGCCAAAGTTACGGGCTTTTTATGACTGTATTATCTGCCATGCTGTTTGGATGGGATGAGTAAATCATTAAAAAAAATTAAAACAAAGACAAGTGCTAGCAAGTTGTGTAATTGTTGGCCTATATACAGACCTTTCAAAGTCAATTAATATAAGATTTTAATAGTATGGAATCCTAACGCAAATGTCTACATTTATTAGAATTGTTTATATAAAACCAACATTACAATAGTAAACTTCAGAAAAAGTGACATTTCTAAATACTAAAACTATTGATCCCAACAGGGAAATTCAGGAATGATTTATGAATTCAGAATGAGCATTTTAATCAGTTTGCGCCATGTTACAATCAGTAAAGAATCCATTACATGTTAATGAAACTTGAGATGTCAAATTTGGTGAATCCAAACAAATGACTAACTCTGCAAATGTTAGAGAAAATTAACTAAAATAAAGGCACAAACGACAGGTAAGATGAACTTTATGTACTTGTAGACAGGCCTTTCCATGGAAATTAGGCCTTTAGTCATTTCATACTTTTCACTACATCCTAGCAATACACAAGTCCTAGAGCTTGTTTTTCTGTGGCGATGTTGCTGGTGTCAGCACAATATCCTGAGTGTCAGTGGGGGTGTAGTTCACCCCTGACCTTTGTCCTTCTGATCCACAAACACTGCTCTGGAAACAAGAGGGAAGGCTGAGCTCCAACACACTCCTGAGCTGCTCGCAGCAGAGGAGGACAGAGTTCTGTTCAGGGTCAAATGAAAAGAATAACAACCATGAGGTTAATCTGTTAAAAATCCTGATTTTTTTATTTATTTATTTTGTCTTGATAATTACAAGGGTTATATGAGGGAAGATGTGCACTTTTTGGAACTATTTGATCAGAGTATCAGTTGAAATGATCACAAACAAAGCAGTCATTGTTGACAAAGGGGCAAAGTCAAAAGATAGTGACATATTATGGTTTCACTGTGTTTGAAAGTATCAGTTAAATATTATCTTTACCAGATTAGTTGCCAATAGATTGGACAAAAATGTCATCACAGATTCAGATGAGGTGACATCCAATAACTTCAACCTCTGCATGGCAAGGCTCACAGACGCACACGCAATGGTAGAGGGCAAAAACTGTAAAAAACGACAATCTGACAAGAAAAGGTAAAAAATTACTATACATCAAAAAGTATTACGAACAGTATTCCCTGACTGATGACTACTATGTACTTCACTTAAAGGCATAAATCTAATGCAGTAGTGTCCACGTCAGTAAAATCTGTGTGGTAGAGAGTTACACTGAAGGTATAATTGCAGACACACCCTGAAAGACAAAGACAGGTGCTTAAAAGCTTTTGTTTCCCAAAATCTGTTAATCTGACACATAAACCTAATTGCCTCAGGCAGGAGAAAAGCTGAAGAAAAGTCAGCCATTCAATCCACACTCAGACACCCTTTTGAATCAATTACAATGTAGGGAACCAGGATTTATCTTAATTTTATGGGTGTCATGTCCTGGTGTGGCTACCACAGCCCAACTGACTGTATCCCTGTGACCTGTTGCCTCGGGCAACATCACAGAGATTCGTGGGAAATCAGCCAGCTGAATGGATGGACACAGGTCTTTCACAGCAGACAATACAGGATTACACAAACTCAGCTCCAAAATGAACTGCTGACACATCGTAATCAAAGTTATGGCTGCTTTGTGCCCATTGTCCACCATGTAGCAAGTCACTTTATTTCACAGTTGTATTCAACACTTAAAGTTTAATAAACAACAATAATATGTTTAATTCAAAAAAAATATAGGCGATCTGTGTTCAGAGTCTGATAAACCTGCTTTAACAAGAAATGATCAATTAAATTTAGGGAGGAAGCATATTTCTCAAAATTTTTTAAATATTTGATCCACTCCCTGTTTATCCCAACCTCCCCTTATTATTTACTCAGTTATGTAACTTACCTGTAGCTGCCAAAGCAATGTAGGAGTGAACAAGCTTGCGCATGTTTGGAAGATGGTGAGGTTGAATAGAGGAAAGAGAGAGGAGAATTGGCTCCAGAAAGTCAGATGGTACCACCGAGGCCAGACACCAGTCTAAACATGACACCACACACACCTCCCACCGCTGCAACACACAAAACATCCCAACATATCTACCATAAAAACGCCACTAGTGTCAGACAGTATTCAGGATAATTCACTGAAGGCCTGCATCTTAGGAGCTCCTTAAACTCAGCTACATCTGAGTGCAAAGTGTAACATGTTATAACAACTGACAATTGACATGAGTTATAGAATTTCCAGTTAATATTAAAAACCTTATTACCAAAATAATGCTTTTCTCTGCAACTTTACTTAGTATCTTAGTGAGTGATAAGGAAATTGACACAAAATAAGAACCCCCCCCATCCTTTTAACATTTTAATGATAAATCAACATTATCTAGTGTTTTTGGGACTGGATTGATTGAACAGTCTCTGGCAAGTCAGATTCTGGATAACCCCCCCCCCCCCCCGTCGTTAGATTACTCTAACCACAAATTGATCATTAATGGTGGTGATAAATAATAAAACAAAATATAAAACCAGACCACCAAACTGGCCTGTGGGATGAATTTGCAAAGTGCAAAAATTACACTGAAGATATTAGCAGTCACGAGTGTCGAACTCATTTTAGTTCAAGGGCTACATACAGACTGATGTGATCTCAAGTTAAATAATAGCATAATAACCAATAAATGATAAAAACTCCAAATTTTCTTCTTGGTTTAATGTGAAAAAAGTGAAATTATTACAATATGAAATCATTTGCATTTACAAACTATCCTTTTACAATAAAATCCAAATAACCTAACAACTATGAACAACCTGAAGTGTACAGAAAAATAAGTGCAATTTTAACAAAATAATATTTCCTACTAAATATTTTGTACATTTATAGATCCACTGTGATCTGAAAGTTGTGTTAATAATAAGCTGCGACAGTATTATTTAAAGTGCAGTTATTTTTCTTAACTCTTCAACGAGCAAGTGACTATTTTTGGTCATTTTTGCATACATTCCAAGACAATGAGATTAACAGTTACCGTGAGGACATTGAGTCAACAATCTTAGGTCCAATGTGGTCTACAGGGTCTGTAAGGTCCACCTCTGCATGAACAGTGAGTGGACCTGCTTTGTTAGGTACCATGAAGGAATGGTACTCATGTAAAGAATGATGTTCAAAGAGATCATGTGGATGACTGATGTCTACATCAGCACTTGTGTTGTTGGAATGTTGTAAAAAGTGATGTTCTAATGTTCTAAAATATATGTTCCTTTCACCTTTCATGAGTTTTTCATGTATATTTTTATATACTTCTGGGATTTAAATTTTTTTTATTTTTTTTTACATTTATAGGCAAGGAACTAAATATGGTAACTTCATTGATGTTGATTTTCTACATGACAATAAAAAATGTGGAAAATTTCACAAAAGTAATAAAGTCTTGTTATGTAGGATGAAATTTTGAATTTCAGAGTTCTTCTATGACTGACCTATAAAGAGTTAAGAGATTTCAGCTTGTACATGGGTGTATAGTTTATTTATTCACATTTTCATAGTGTAATTTTACTTTTTTCAAACTAAAACAAACTCATTTGTATTGTTATTTATAGATTACTATGGTTATTACTGATCCAACCCATTTGTGATCCAATCGTGGCCCTTGAACCACACCTGCTTCTGAAGTTTATAAACTTTCTGCACTACAGTACTGCTCCATCCCATCCCATTTAGACAGATAATCTTAACTTTACTTTCTAAATGTGAACATCAGTGTTGGAGGTTCATTTACCAGGATGTCAGACACTGACACTGAGTTGTCTGTGTAGATGCAAAGCTTGCTGGCAGTCAGTGGGACAGTCTCTCTCATTTTAGAGGCTAGGAACATGCAAACACTCCCTAAAAGCTGCAAATTCGATCTTTCAACATAGACGCGGCTCAGGTAACAGTCCAGGTACTGCACTGATAGTGGAAACACCTCTTCCTCACATTTCTGCTCCTCACACACCTGTAGGAAGGAAACAGCATTTACATCAGCTGGTGTACTGAAGCAACACATGGGTTTCAACTAATATTCCTACCTGAAACATCCACATTGTCAGCATCCTCCTCATGTGCGGTTGGATGTCTGTCTGGACTCCACCGAAGTATGGGGATACCTGGCCGGTCTTCTCCAGGCTCTTCAGGTGGTGTAGGGCCCGGTGGTCTCGGGTCAAAACCGGGTCACATCCGGCCCGGACAACCGTTTCTTTATTTTTATATGTAGAAGCATTTTGAAGCTCTTCGCCGTTACCACGATCCATTCACGTAATAAAGTTCAATAAAGCAGTGGCCTCACCTCTGCTAAGTACTAACTTAGCTTCTGTTGCTCCTTCTAAATAACATAAATCACTAAGCTAATGTTAGCTCCAAACCGTTAGCACCTTTAGCTACACCGCTATCTTAACATTAGCTAACATTGCTAACATTAGCTTGCTGACCAATAACCGTTTATAAAGTGTGTTAAAGTGGTTTACCACTTCATTTGACTTAACAGAGGTATTTTTAATATAATAAATCCTGATTTGCAAAAAGGAAAACAATTTATATAAAGAAATAGATATATCGCCCCTCTGCTTGACCTCCCACTGAGAATTCGATTATTTTGTCAACAATGACATGCAGAAAATGTCTCATTTACTGTCTTATGCAGCTGAGGGTAAATATTAAATATTCATCTTATTACAAGTAAAACATAAACCCTATGTGCAGGAGCTTCATTAAAGTTCAACACACTGCGAGGCCACAACACACACTTAAAGTAAATGTTTTAACAGAAACTACCACACAGGGCGCAAATAGCTCTTGCCATCTCATTGCTCTTGAAATATCTGAATATAAAAGGAAAAGGGGAAAAAATCCTCTTCAAACCACTCATTTTTAATTCAAGCTGTTGCCTCAAAAACAAGATAATTTCTCTTAATTGAATGAATACACATGCCAGTTTTACAGTGTATTTCCAAACAATCACTGAACTGTAAATGCACATCTACATCACAACTGATGTGCATCTCTACATGTGTAATCCCAGCCAGAATATGTATGCACAAGACACTGTAATAAATCAGTGTGATCTGGGAATCTGTTGTCCATCAAACAGAAATAATAAATCAAGCATTAACATTTTACACATGCTAAAAGAAAGCATGAGTATCAAACATCCGCCATAGGACGAAGAGGATGCATCTGACTTGAAAGACTCCTCATGCCATTTCAACTGTAACAGGGAGCCCAATTTCAAGATCCCGCGACTCTGAGTTTTGCAGTTCTCTTCGAATCTCTGCAGAGATCTGAGGGTGTGTTTGTATTCTGAGCAGCTCCAACAGTGCGGTCTTCTGCTCCGACGCCAGGTCAGCCTTGTAGCGCTGAGCCAGGGTGAGTAAACTCTGATGCCACAGCACAGGAAGCACACGTTTTTCATTGCGGAAGGACAGGAAGTGAGCCACCAAGGCATCTAGGACACGGAAAGGCAGGGCGTATTTCTTGTCAAGCAACAGGCGCAGGAAAATGCTGTTGGCTCCATTATACTCCATCTCTGCCAACTTAAGCATTGCAGCGCTGAAAGACAAAAAAAAAAATGTCATGCAAGCTGGTTATACAACCTTCTTATGCAACTTTAAACTTTCACTAACTGTGGCACCTGATGATAAGCTGAAAACTATAATTTTCATGCATGTGGTGCTGACACGTATCTGCAGGTATGGGTGTTAATGAGAGGAAATGTTACCTGGAGTGGAGAACCGGTATCGAGCACTTAGTGAGTATGCTTCCAATAATGATCGCTTCACGGAGAGTACATGTCCCAGATTCACAGAGAGGAATCAGTATACCTATGTGAGAGAAAAAGGCCAGAATATCAAATCTACTGTCTGTTCATTCTCCAGTCCCACAAAAGTAATGAGTTCATGTCAAATCCATATTAAGATAACTTTCAGAAAAACAATGTTATTGATGTTAATGTGACAATAAGTGACATAAGTGAAAAAACTTAAGCCTTTCTGCGACATAAATGTCCTCACATTTCCCACTCTAGTCTCCACGCCCATGTTATTATACCTATACTATATTATATCCTCTCAGGCATAATAAAACTGAAATGGCAAACTGCCACTTTAAACATTTACAAGAACTTAATTTACACAAAAACACTTCAATTGTACTTTCATCGTTGTGACAATTATCCCTGACAGAAAAGTGTTTTTGAACAGCTTTCTGGGCATGTTTTTAGTCCTTTTAGTTAAAGTCCACCAAAGATTACATTGTTATATCAATTTAAAAGAACAATCAATGTAAAACCCCTAACCTCAACAGTCAATTGTCTGATAACTGATAATAGTGTTCAGTATGGTGTATTTCTGGCCAACACTGCCACCTAGCGGTGGCGTCTCATATTAGTGGTTTTCAAATATGGGTCATGGGATGTTTGGGGAAAATAGTCCCATCAAACTGGGACAATTTGTGATCACACAGGACTGGCCGGATTAAAGGAAAAAAAAAAAAAAAAAAAAAGATCCTCCTCGATGATCATTGGCCAAAAACAAATTGCAGATAAATTAAGGGTATTTTGACCCAATTAAATGCGAGTATCTTAATTACTGTGCTTCCAGAACCAATGGTGTTATTTACCCAATGGACAGCAGCTAATCCTCTGTCAATGTCGTCAGAATACATTTCTAAATTTAGAAGTGGAATTAAAAATGTGACACGTCCCAGAAAGCCTGTATTTTCTTTTTTTGCTATAAGCTGTCAAATCCTCGCTTTCATTCTCTTTATCCATTTTTCTCCCCAAAGGTCACATGTAACTGGAGCTTATTCTAGCATTCAGTGAGCATTTGCTGAAACAATAGTCAGTGACACCTTACATGAAGGCTACTGTCTGCAAGTCTACAAGGAATATCAGGATGTATAAGGTTTCAACTAGTTACTTTGAGATGGACAGTCAAGGGAACATGGCTTTTGGATACATTTTTTCATTATTTGGTAACTATGTCATGTTTTAGCCAGCAAAAGTCATGCCTTAAAACCTGTCATTTTACCTTTAAACCAAGCTCCTGGTTTGAACAAGGCTTTCTTCAAGGCACTGTAGAGGTGAAAGTTGAGTCGTTTGTACTCTGCTATGTCATCTCTTACTCGAGGAAGCAGCACCAAGTTGTAAAATCGCTGAGCCATTCGCTCTTTCAGATTGGATGAGAAGATTCTACAACAAAGCGAAACAAAACAAATTGGTTAAATCAAACCTGTTGCACATGTGGTGACTTTACCTGGGTAAAATCATCCACACCATCCTCACCTTGTTGCTTGGTACATGGCAGCTGCAGTCCACGTCTCAGGCTCAGTCAGATACAGGACCTGCTCCCAGTTTGACAGTGCTGGGATTATTTTAAAAGCTTTTGGGAGTTTACCACTGCGATATTTTGTGAGAACCTGAAACAAACACATAGAAATGACACTTATTGAACTGCATGACAGGGGGTCTTCACACTTGCATGATGCAGGTTCACATTTTGTGTAGTATTCAATGAAAATAAATTACATTTAAGGCCAAATTTACAGTAAAGAAAATCTAAGAAAAAAATGCCATTATTAACTTTTAACCCTCTAGGACACAGGTGTCAAACACAAGGTCCGGGGGCCAAATCCAGCCCGCCAAAGGGTCCAGTTCGGCCCTTCGGATAAATTTGTGAAATTCAAGAATTACACTAAGATATGAACAATCTTACAATCAATTTTAGTTCAGGTTCCACATTCAGACCAATTCAATCTCCAGTGGACAGGACCAGTAAAATACTAACATAATAACATATAAATAATGACAACTCCAATTTTTTCTCTTTGTAAATGTAAACAGTTTCATGTATTTACACTAAAAGAAAATATAATTTAGAAAAGAAAAAGTGAATAAGCTGAGCAAATATGAAGAACCTGAAATATCTCAAATGAAGTACGATTTTAACAAGTTCTGCCTGTTATTAAATGTTTTGTGTGTTTGTATATCCACTGTGATCTATAAGTTATAATGTACATGTGTAAATGATAAACTGAGATGTAATATTAATAATAATGGATTAGATTTTTATCGCGCTTTTCAAGTCACCCAAAGCACTTTACATTGATGATCCATTATTCATTCACTCTCACATTCTCCCTCTGGTGGTGGTAAACTACATTTGTTGCCACAGCTGCCCTGGGG
>JAQQZY010000023.1:21457868-21484641 GCA_030068375.1 Ostorhinchus rueppellii
TGTCTTGCCCAAGGACACAACGGCTGACCTGGAGAGAGCGGGATTCGAACCGCCAACCTTTCGGATATTGGACGACCTTCTACCACCGGAGCCATAGCCGCCCCACATTTTTGTTAAAATTACACTTATTTTTCAGTTTGTTCATGTTATTTACATTATTTGAAAGGATCATTTGTAGATGTAAACATTTTTCATAATGTAAATGTACTTTTTCCGCTCTAAAACATAAAGAAAAGGTTCGAGTTGACATTATTTATATATTATTATGTTATTTCACTGGTTCGGCCTACTTCAGATTAAATTTGGCTGAACGTGACCCCTGAACAAACATGAGTTTGACACCCCTGCTCTAGGACCTAAACAACTGCAAAGCATCTACCGATCTAAAATACTTAATAACTTTTGAACCATGAATCCCATTTATACACTTGAATAACTAAGGTAAAAAGCAGTTTCTCAGTGGCATCATTTATGACCCCTTGAGATGTTAAGATACTACATATTGAACATGGAAACACTATTGTCCTCTGTAACATTGACTTACGAATACAACCCATGTTGTCTGACAAATGACAATGACTGTGGACACGTGTTTTTATGCTCAGCTATTAATATAATTTACTGATTCAGTTACTTTTTCTTCAGTTTTCACTGTTTTGATCCAATATCCTTTAAAATTACTCTGGACTTTTTTTTAAACATTTACATGCTCAATAAATTACATGCACTACAAAATACCTGCTTTTCACTGACAAAAGGTAGATAGATAAAACACTAATTACACAGGAACATTTTTTATTACAATATCAATGTGGCATATGGTCCACTGAAGAGGAAAGTACTTTTCTTAGTTCTTTCTTTTTTTCATATGTGAAACTTCAGAATCACACAAACCCAGTTTTCTCCTATTTTGTCCTCTCTATTTCCTCCCTTTAAATGGACCGCCACTGATGATAAAGGGGGCTTTTTCCTGTCTCTCTCTCTGTGTGTGTGTGTGTGTGTGTGTGTGTGTGTGTGTGTGTGTGTGTGTGTGTGTGTGTGTGTGCGTGCGTGTCATCTACAGCAGCTGTGGGTCACTAGAAGGGAAGTTTACTTAAGCCTATCTGTTATACTCATCTGAATAATAAATATATATACACTGAACTTAATCTCTCATCCCTAGAAGATTTATTTGGCCACAGCATTACGTTTTGAAGTCACCAGAAAAAGACTTCTAGGTCTTTAGGGGTTACCTATACAAATGTAGCCTTGGAATCTGGGAACACTGTACAGAATAAGTCTTGTATGGTTGTTATTATTAAATTGATATGTTACCAGTTATGTTGAGATTCAAAATTATGCTGTCAAAAAATTATCAAAATTAAATTTTTAGGGTGAATTATCTGTATTTGAGGATGCGTGGGAGCCCTGCACTACTTGTGTAATTTGTGTTTAAAAATGAAAAATACGTGAACCACAGCAGACAACTACTGATGAGACTTAAAAAAAATAAAATAAAATACAAAGCTTCACAGTGTAGGTGTTAGTTAATCATGATTGGGTTCATCATTACGTTTTCCCTTTCATCGTCACCGACGTGCATTACTCTGTATCTATGATGCATTTGCTTCACAGCAATTCAGCAGAATACAGGAACTCACCTTGCCGACACCTTTGTACACTTCTAGGACCCTCGGGTCCAGCTGAGGCATCGGACACCCTGACACCTCCGACATCACTGTTCCTACCTCTGTCTGCTTCTCTGTGATCTTTTCCATGATAATGTCAGCTAAGGTCCGTCTATAAGAAACATTGAAAACCCAGAGTGTTAGAAAAAGACTGAGGGTCGATTAAATTCAATATACACACAAAGGATTGGATTTTAAAATAAGGATAATGCAACATCTTGCCTCATTGGTGGGTTCTTATTCATGAAAATCTCAATGGCCTTCTCATCATCAGGGTCAACGACAACCTCAGTATCAAATCCAACATCGGCTCCACTAGTACCGGCTTCTCCCAACGCAGGCCACTCCTCATCTGAGTCTGCATCCTGAGTGTCAGGCCCTGAAATATGATTGCCAGACAAATGTCCTAGTCTAAGTCAAATCATCCTGAGAACATAGTTTAATATAGTGCTATCAGAGTCCAAAATGATTTGACAAGAATGTGGTTCCTAGTAAGCAGGGAGTTTGCATCCATTTAGCCACAAATAAATAACCATTCCAACTTCAGAAAATAGTTACTTTAAATTACCTTTATGAACCAAAGCTTGTGTATGGAGCAATTCAATCACATAAAAGTAAAGGGTATCTACTTAAAGTGTCCTCTCCACAGCATTGACTGTAATGGGTTTAGTTGTTTGACTACAATTCTTGCAGTGGTAGTCAAAGAAAAACTAAAATCTATAAATTAACAGTGGTGTAAAGTAACTCAGAATTTTAACTTGTGCAGGATCTTAGAGGGAGATATTATTTTTACTCCATCACATTTGACTGAAAGTTACAGGTACTTTTCAGGTGAATATTTGACACAATGGATAATATATCAAGCTAGTGGGTCAGCTTACATTTGAGATGTTAACAATTCTAACCAAGGGTGATTTGTTCTTCTTATTCTTTTTTTAAAGCTTTTTTGCAAGGTTCGATTTCAATAAATCTTCAAATCATCCAACATTACATTAGGAATCAAAGGTTAGTGATAAAGTCAAAAAAACAGATGAATCTGGTGTCCTTGTTGACATAATTATATATAAACTACTCCAAACCATCTCCAGCAGATCCAACAATAAGAACACACTGGTGCTACAATAGTAATCTAGTAAAGTCAAACATAATACTATATCAGTTAGAGAGAATAAACCAGTGCCAAATCTACAAATAGTTACTGTTTATGTACTTTATGTAAATAGGATTGTTCATATAGATCTGAATACTTGTACATACATTATCCCAAGTTTATAAGCCTATTTCTTCTCTGCACATTAAAAAGAGTGAATTCACACTATAAATCAATACATGTCATCAGGTAGATAGTAAATTCCTTTCCTATTCCTTTCTGATTCAACTGAGAAACGTAACACTTTGGAAGAGTTGCTGAGTCTTTACCCAGAGAAGTGACTGGTGTTTTCTTCTTCTTTTCTGGTGCCAGGCCATATTCGGTCTGAAGCTCCTCTTGCTGTATTCGGGCCTGCTGTAAGATCTTCCTCGACAGACGCTCGTCTACGTACGAGTCTTCGTTTTCTGCCCGATTATCTCTGATCTTCACCCGGCCTCGGGCTCGGACAGTGTCCGCCTGGAGGATCTGGTCGGCCAGAGCCATGGCTTCTCCGCTCTTCTCACCCCCTCCTCTGGATTTCTTAACTTTAGGCATCTCCGCAGTTTTATCGACAGTGTGGCAACGATATATGTGTGTCTGCTGGCATGTGAAGAGTAAGGTGAAGTATTTCTAAATACTGTAAACAGTCGGCTTTCCACACGTGCGCGTGTTCTCTGAAAAGGAAGTGACGTAGTTACAGCGAGAACATTACCTGGTAGAAATTAGTATAAAATAATCTTATGTGCACGAATTATGCTTTATAATTGGTCCGATTTTAACTATCAATTATAAGTGATTTTCAAGAGTTTATCTTTGTAGTTTTAAATTGTATATATTAAACAAGCAAATTTTCACATCACCGGAAATCTAGTTTTGACCCGGAAGTAGTCAGACGCATAGTCCGAAACAACAAGAGGCAAAATATCAATGGGGGTAACTTGGTGAGATAGAAATCAATATTTTACATTTTAACACTTCAGGAAACCGTACATTGTTTCGATACATCTATAAGTTAGCGTTTATATATAGCCATTCTATATTGTCTAAATCCCCGTGCATATATAATTACTCTTATTTTATCCCTATGATTCTCCGCTGACCGGACCCGCTACCATCAGAATTCACACAGTTGAACTCCAACAGCTTCGGCTTTTCTACTTTTTTTTTGCACACATACAGATGATACTGCAGTTTTGTAACATTTTGTGTCACTGTGTGTGAAGTGTGTGTCAGGTGCCCGTGGCGGAGGGGAAGAGTGTACAGCAGACAGTGGACATTCTGCACAAGAAGCTGGAGCAGCTGGGAGCTGTGAAGCAGGGCAGCTTCTGTGTGGACTGTGAAACGTACCATGCAACAGCAAATGTCAGCGGTAATACTGAACTTTCTTCGTATTTAGTATAATCTTTTACTGAAATCATGAATAGGTTATCCAAGCACAGACGTGAAGAGCTACTATTTAAATTGTGGAAGAGGAAGTAGTCACTGATTTAAAAAAAAATAATAAAAAAATCAGTAATTAAAATACGAGGATTTGATGTCATAAATTTCATTTATGAGTTTTGGACAACTGGTTAAACAAAACAAGCAAGTAGAAACGTCACATGCAGTGATGGACATTTCAATTCTCAATTTTATTTCAATATATTTTTTAGATTTTACTGGCCAAACTTTTAGGGGTCTTTCAAAAAACAATGAACAAATTAATAAATGATTCATTTTATGATTAATTGCATGCCTTTCCAGAAAATCCTTTGAATCTGTCAACTTGGTGTTACATAACTGTTAGAATCGTTCAAAGGCTGTTGCTAAACAACTTCATCTACTGCAGAAACATAAGTTTTACATTTTATTGAAAGTTTAAAAATCAAAGAAAACTCAAAGACACTTTCTTTTTAAATGATTAAAATGTCTTCGTTTTCTTAGGCATTTGATATGGGCCTGTTAAAATCAACAAACTGAGATAAATTTGAGGATCTCAAATTTTGAGACCAGGTAGTGCACCTACTAAAGTACTGTTTTATTTTGTGTTTGATGTGTTCATACAGCTGTAATGCACCAATAAATAACTGCACTAATTACAGCTACTGAGCATTTTATAACAGATGAATGTGACTGTACTTATTTTTAAGAAGTTGTGTTAATATAGAGTCACTTTGTGGAAATGGAAATACTAAAGTGACAAAATAAACAATACCTCTGGACTCTATCTACAGGTCAGCCCTCCAAGCTTTTATATGTGATGCATAACTCCGAAACTCCCCTGAGCTGCATGGCCCTGTTTGAAGGTGGACCCTGCCTCATTGCAGACGCAAACTTCGATGTCCTAATGGTGAAGTTAAAAAGCCACTTCCAGAATGCTAAAGGACATAAGGTGGAGTGTCGTGGATCAAGATATCGCTACTGTGACTTCTTAATTAAAGTTGGTACAGTGACAATGAGCTCCAGTGCCAGAGGGATATCAGTGGAGGTAAATTTACTGCATTTAGAGATGACACTGACTAAAGTGAAACATTAACTTTTCAACTCTTGTATTTCCTCAGGTGGAGTATTGTCCCTGTGTAGTTCCAGGTGACTGCTGGAATCTGATGAAGGAGTTTATGCAGTCTTTTTTGGGCTCCAGTGTTCCTGAGCTACCATCTGTGTTTGCTGCTAAACCCGAGGGCCTTTTCGCCCCAGCTGACAGTGTGGACACCATGACTCAGTACCTGGAGTTGTTCAACAAACTTCGTAAATTACAAATGACTGGAAGTAATGTGCGTTGATTGAGCAGTTCTGATGGAGAGATCTATTTTTTATATTTGTACTGGTGGTGTATTAATCCTGGTCCTATGGATCAGTATGGTATGTAGGCATTTTTTTAAAGCCTAGATTTTTTTATTTTCATTTCTGGACCTTCAACATTATTAAAACTTGGAAAAGGAGTTTGTTGCTGTTGTATAGTCTTTTTATTTGTTCTGAAGCACATAGCCAACAAAATAATAGAGTCATTTTTATGACAATCCCTCAGGATTACATGTACTTCTGACATTTTGCTTTGTTATACAGTTAGTAAATGCTATAAATGTCTCCTTTTTAATTCCCATTTAATTTTAAATGCAGTTTGGCGTATTTATTTACCAAGTACCAGCTTTGATGTGGCATTTCCATTTTTTATATTTCAGAGGCAAATATTTTGATCTTCACCCCTACAGGTTCTGTCACTTATTAAGTGTAATTCAGGTTTGAGGCAACTTAAGTTCATGTGTGACAAAAGATAATGTAATTTATCCTTCCTGAGAGCAGCAGGGAAAATTACAGGACAAAGACAGAAACTTGAGTACAGCTGTATGTGCCAGCCATACACTGTATGACATGTACAGTCCTGAGAAAAAGGTCTAATGTAAAAGGGAAAGCAACTGTGAGAGTTAGAACAGATCCACAAATAAAGTTTATTTGTACCTGTAAGTGGACTGTGAGCATGTAAGCCTTGACTGGTTAGATGAAAAATGTGGCTGTTTTAGTACAGCAAAAATGTAGATTGTCTTAATTAAAAATGAAGAAAAACTTATATGTGGAAATATTCAGACTTTATAGTTTTTAATCAAAGTTCATCCCAAGAAAGCATTTTTATAACGTAATCAAGGTAGGGTATAACATTACCCATTTAAATAAACTATAGCACAAACTACAGGGATGACTCTGAGACACTCTACTTGAATAATGTCGATCTGTAATCTCACTGGGTCACTCCTTGACTTGACACTGGATCACCATCACCTCCAGTCACAGATCCCTGAGTAGTCTTAAACAAAGCCTTTCCATAATGCACAGCCATCAGGATGAGTTTATACACTGGCTACTGTAAAACAGGGACATACATCTAAATACATTCATCAGATTAGCACAGACCAGCTGACACATGGCACACAGGGATTTCAGGGACATAGGGGTCAAAGGCTCAGCGACAGGCAGTTGTTCCGTGCCCGGCTTCGCAGTCCAGCCTCGGTTATTGTTCCATGTGGCCTCGGTGGGTGGACGAACGGACGGTCCATCCTGCTGCCTGTTGTTCCGCCATTCCGCCAATGAGAGGCCGGCTGCCGCTCAGTCCCAGTCCAATGAGAGCAGCGGGGTCTGGGCTCGGATCGAGAGTTGGGTTGTTCAATCTGAGAGAGGAGGACAACAACCAGCTCAGAGTGTACCGGATGGATGGATGTTGGCGATGGTAACGTTAACCAGCTTTTCCATTTGTAGACAAGAACACACATAAGGCCCGGCGTTAGTGTACACTTCAGTAACCGGCTTTCTGTGATGAATGTCACCAGGGAGTTTTAAACGATTTACGGAGCAGTTCGCTAGCGAGCTAAACCGTACAGCGTCAGTTAACGTTAGCGACCATCAACAACCATTAGGTTAACTTCGATTGTCCTCAGCAAACCAGTTAGCCGTTTAGCTAACACTGCTTTAGCTACCTTGGCAAGCTAGTAACATAAACCCTGCATACTTTGTGCCAGGCAAATCCTCTGTGTTTAACAAAGTGTATTGTTAACCCTGTATAATGCTGGCCAGTGCTAATTTGGATTAGGAGCGCTGTCGAAGCTAGCGGTTAGCGGTGTTAGCTAACTTAAGCTTGGTGGGCTGCCTCAGACCAACAAAGTTGTTGGATGTTCCTGGAGAGTGGCTCTCTGACTGTTCTTTGTTCTGGGTGAATATGGTGTTGGTGTGGTAGCTTAGCATGGCGATAAAAGCCAGCCAGTCGGAGCCAGACAACGGGCTTTAAAACACGGACAGTTGCAGCCGGGGATAATACCACATTTTAATTAAAGCGTTAGAGCTTAAATGTACAGACTAACATGTAATGGCACAACATAACACAACACCGCAGTGCAACTGCAAACCAGTTGCACCTGCATGTAACTTAATGGCGTCTTTGAATCACAACTTCTGTTTTTAAAGTAATGAAGGTTTTACACAGGAAAAACAAACAAAAAATACACAACAGGGTACCATTAAGGCAGACAGTTAAATGAATCCAGCACACAGACTTAATAGACATGTTGTCATTCCTCTTGTTTCAGCAGATTTATATGTAATCATGTCCATTTAAAATACTTGAGTATATTTGACTATATTGTGGTTAGTCAAGAAATACAAGAAACATGGTTGCTCTGAAAGTCAATCTTAAACATTAACTGGCCACATATAACATTGTGCTATTGTTATAATTGTTCATGCTGTATTTAACTACAAATCTATGATTTTCAGTCACACTTTACAATCAATGAGTATTACATAAGATGCTGTACGGAACCATCAAGGCCCATAGTGTTAGATTTACAGGCAAAGTTCTTAAGAAATTCTCAAATGCAGTTTAAGCCAAGCTTGTGTCCATTGAATACAGCTCTGTCCCAAAATCAGATTTCATTATGAACGGTAATTATAATGTAGTTATACAGTGTTAATTAAATGTCATCCCCTTTTCTCAGAGTGTTCCTGTTGGTGCTGTTGGTTGACAGTAGGGATGGTGATTGAGCTGAACAGTGCTGCTGAGTTCTCTGGCGTGTAGTCCCAAACCTGGTCAAGCAAATTATTTTTACAGTAAGTAAACAGTACAGCTTATTCTGAATGAATATATTGTGCTTTTTCTGTTAAAGTTTGTATTGTGAATTCTGTGTTAAATGTTGCCACAATACCAATTTACTTTAGTAATTATTATGCATTATATTTTGTGTTCTGAATTTCATAACATCCATTATAGTAAAAAATCATTTATGTTTTGTATTGTATCAGTTAGTAAGTCTTTTCAACAGATTCTTGGAATATTTTTCATATTTTGATCTGTTTTGTGTGCATTTCCCTCAGAATGAATTGCTGCTTGGTTGCAGGACGTGTGTCCTATCAGTGAGGCCACATGTGTATCTGGAGAGATGGATCGTTGTAAGCACGTGGGACGCCTTCGTCTGGGCCACGACCATTCCATCCTCAATCCTCAAAAATGGCAGTGTGTGGATTGCAGCACCACCGATTCTGTGTGGGCATGCCTAAAGTGTTCCCATGTGGCCTGTGGACGTTTCATGGAGGAGCACTCACTGAAACACTTTCAGGAGTCTCAGCACCCACTGGCTATGGAGGTGCGTGAGCTGGACGTTTTCTGTTTTGCCTGTGGAGACTATGTACTCAATGATAATGCAGAGGGAGACCTCAAACTCCTCAGAGGTGCGCTCTCTACTGTTCGCAGTCCAGGTAGACGGTCCCTACGCTCATCAACCGGAGGGGATTGCACCCCCTGGGTTGGGGAAAGTGGGTCACACCCTGGCATGCAGTTGGCCTCACGCCACAGGAGGAAAGCTCTCTTAGGGAAGATGCTGAGGAGGTGGTTGAGCAAACATCAGGAGCTGCAGAATCAGAGAGAAGAGAAACTTGAGGAAGCTAGAAGACAAAAGAAAGAGGTGAAAAGGAGACTCATGGAAGAGCTTGGTAATGTTCCTCCCAGAAAGAGTGCTAGGCTTCTTACTCAGGCGCCACGTTCAACCATCACACTCATTCCTCGCAAATTTCGCGACCCTCCAGAACGCCTACCTCCTCCTCCCAAGAAGCCTTCCTTAATGCCCCTGTCCCCAAAGGCCCCTCAGAATGGCAGAGCTGCTAAACTGAGGAGGTATTATTCCACACATGCCGCAACACGACAGAGACTGGCTCCAGGTGTCACTGGTCTGCGCAACTTGGGGAACACATGCTATATGAACTCAATATTGCAAGTGCTGAGCCACCTGCAGAAATTCAGGGAGTGTTTTCTCACTTTGGACCTGTGTGAGACTGAGGAGTTGCTGGCTAAGACCAATCATTCACAGGACATGAAGGGTGTAACAGGAGGTGTAGTCAGCAGTGGTGACACAGCAATGACTGGATGCCCTCTTGGACGCGTGGGGAAGGCAGCCAGTTGGAATTTGCCAGTAGATAAAAAAGAAAGCACCCCACTTCCCCCTGCGCAGGCTGCAGAGTTGGTCCAGCCCAAAGAGCCTCGCTGCTCTACCCGCCAGCAGATGTCTCTGTGCCATGAGTTGCATACACTTTTCAGGGTCATGTGGTCAGGCCGGTGGTCTTTGGTATCTCCTTTTGCCATGCTACACTCTGTGTGGAACCTCATCCCAGCGTTCCGTGGGTATGACCAGCAGGACGCCCAGGAGTTCCTGTGTGAGCTGCTGGATAAAGTTCAGCAGGAGCTGGACACAGAAGGGTCCAAACGCAGGATAGTTATCCCCATCACCAAGAGGAAACTTTCCAAGCAAGTGCTAAAGGTTCTTAACACCATCTTTCATGGGCAGCTACTCAGCCAGGTGAGACACACACAGTGCACTTTGTTACTGCATGATTCACTTGTCACGTTTGTGACATTCAGAGTTTAACATGTGTAGACAAAGGTCTTTTAGTTTTAGATTAGGCTTAATTCAGTTCTGGAAAACTGAAATTCTTCTGGTTTATTCCTCTCATTTCAGTCTAAGTAGTGTTTTACTCTTCTGTGTCGATGTAATTCTCTTTATGTTGATTTCAGTGATTCAACTTTTATTTGGCATCGCTTTTATTACAGTAACTGCTTAACCGCTGGCCTGCTCTTTGTTGTGTGGTAACTACTTTGTCTTTGTTTCCTTGTCCTTGTGTATTATTTAGGTGACATGTCTGTCTTGTAAGCACAAGTCTAACACAGTTGAGCCATTCTGGGATTTGTCTTTGGAGTTTCCAGAGCGTTATCACAGCATCAATAAAAGCTCAGGCTCTACAGCTTACCAGCGCAGCTGCACCCTCACTGAGATGCTGTCCAAGTTTACGGAGATGGAGGCTCTTGAAGGCAGCATCTATGCCTGCAACCACTGCAACAGTTAGTACATTGATTTTCATGTGTAGCATAGACGTGTTCTAGTAATATGATGAATTCATACATTAACATTAGATATGAATGCGTACAGGCTGACAATCTATCACCTTAAATAATTTTAACTGCACCAGAGTTGAACTCATTCAGTCAAAAGGCCCACACAAATGTCTAATCTTTATATAAGGGTTCATTTGATTGTGTGTCTATAATGTTGCATTTGTTTTTATACACTCAGTATCAGAAAAGAAGTTTATACCAACAGAGAACAAACTCAGTTTGGACTGTGAGGCATCACCTGCCACAGTGGGACGTTTGTCTTGTCCAGGTCTTCAGCCAGTAACAGACCAGGACCACGACAGAAGTGTTTCCATATAATTTAAAGTGAATCTAAAGCAAACTTTTGAAAAGTTGCAAAAAAACAGAAAATTGCTATTACATCAGGGGGCATTTGTTTTTATTACATTTCAACATCAGTATGCATGTAAAATAAGTTTATGCATGCATAAATAGCTACTCTGTGTGGAAAGGAGAGCTGGCTCACTGTTGACAGCCCTTTATAGCAGGTGTCTTACAAATCACACTAAACCTTTCTTTGCAGACTGATGTACAGTGTAAATGTGTCACCTCGACCAAAACATTTTGATTTCATACTTACCATTTCATTCTTTAATGGTTTGATTAGAAAGAAGACGGAAAACATCCCACAAACCCTTAGTTCTGTCAGAGGCACGTAAGCAGCTTCTGATCTACCGTTTACCTCAGGTTCTACGGCTGCACCTCAAACGCTTCAGGCAAGTTTCACAGCCCATGTGGATTTGTTTATGTTTATTCTCAAATGATTTTCTAATGAAATTGCTTTTATTCACTATGAATACTTCTTTGCTTGCTTTTGGAATGTTAATTCTTAAATCAGCAGCAGGCTTGGATCCCTATGAAGTGATTATAAATAGTCTCTGTTGTATGGCAGATGGTCGGGGCGGAACCATAGGGAGAAAATCGGCGTCCATGTGGCCTTTGACCAGGTTCTGAACATCAAACCTTACTGCTGCACAGGCTCAGGTCACTCCGTCCACAGAGGAGGCTACATCTACGATCTGTCTGCTGTAGTCATGCATCATGGCAAAGGCTTCGGCTCAGGGCACTACACCGCATACTGCTACAACACAGAAGGAGGTGAGGAAGAGGATGCGCTCGATTTAAATCACTCTTTCACACATCCTCGTTTTGTGTTCTTACTCAACTTGTGTGTGTGTTTGTGTCCTCAGGTTTCTGGGTCCACTGTAATGACTCTGAGATGAAGGTTTGCAGTGTGGAGGAAGTGTGCAACACTCAGGCCTATATTCTCTTTTATACCCAGAGGTCTGCCTAGGTACTGTACCTCTCGCTGTGATGTCGACCTGAACATGGAAACTTTAGGCTGCATTTATGAAAATGTTCTCTGGTGTGTTCCCAGGTGTTATTAAATCATTACTTTGAAATGATTTACTAAAAAAAGATGGCAATGAGGGCAATGGGACAGCTATGTGCTTGAGTCAAGGCGTACTAGCATAATCTAAAAGAGAAAGAAAAATCAGAGGTGTACATCCTGTAATTTGGAAGCAAAGGATTTAAACAGGGAAAACTAAATAAGGTTATAATTTTTTATTTTTTTTATTAAATCAAAATCAGAAGCATTTTTATAAATGTGGTCACAGGTTTCTCAGCCTGTGGGACCAGCACATTGGTTTATGGCCTGAAGACTGTGGGAGCATTACAGACTGTGTCCTGCTGAACACCAATCTGTGTGTCCATGTTTTTATAAACACCCAGGCGCTCTTTTCAGACAGCATTTTACATCTGAAGGCAGCGTGGATTCTGGAGTTCAGAGCATTTTCTCGTAATCATGTTGTTGGTGTGCTCTTTACATATAACAGTACGTTTTATCCCAGTGCACTAAATATTCTAAGGGGTACATCTGCCAACATGGTTGCCTAGATTTTGATATTACAGCCTCAAGTCCAGTGTCTTTGTTGCCTCCTGTTCAACTTTTTTAATTCTTGTGAAACGTCAGTTATGGAGACTTTTTATACTCATCCCTGTGTCATATGTTTCAATCTATCCTCTCCTCAACTGTACTGCTGTGACTGAATACTGTGTCTTAGGCTTGAGGCCTCTGCCCTTTGCTCTCAGTGAACAGGAAGTGTTTTTGTTTTTAGATATATTTTTTAACATTTCACTCATGTGGAAAAAAGTGTGAGTTTTAGACACTTATTAGGGGATGACTTGGTGGGAAAGCTGCACTTTTGAGGAGGGGCTAATACTGTTTGTCCTATTTTTGTGATTGTTTATCTTTTAGCTCCTGTAACTTCTTTAAATGGCAGCTCTCGCTGTGGTGGGACAGTTAGAGTAGTCTGAGCCCAGGCTGGACACCCTGCCCCTGCATTTTACCTGCAGGAGGTCAGAGACGAGTTAAAGGGCAGACTGCAGAACTGACGAATGTGTTTTGGGCAGACTTGTGTTACCCACTTTAAGTTGAGCACCTGAAAGCAATATATTGTACATCTTGCATCTTGACAGGTAATTAAGATAAAATCAGGAATTCTTCTGCTTGTTATACAACAGTTTTTTTTTTCTACTCTGCTGTTTCTATCAAGGTCTTTAGAATTTGCTAGGTTATCCAGAAAACCTGTTGTGTTTGATATGAGTCAAATGCAAATTACATTTGTGAACTCTATGTAAAAGTTGGAACAATCTAATGACGGTGAATGTCTTACTTTTTAGTGGTCAGGCGTGGCCATGCCACTGATCCCCTTGAGTTCTGTCTTGTAATGTAAGAATACCTGTCATAAATGTAATAGTCATATGGGTTTTGCCTGACGGTAATTATTAAAAAGACAAATGTAAGATGTTTTTTTTTTCTGTTGTGTTCCTTTTAAAACATAATTTCATTTTATTATAAGTTGTAATTGTATCATAAATGCACCATCTTGATAATAGTTACTGCGTTTGTAATGATGTACAACTAACCATAGATCTGAGCCAAGCCTGCATCATGTGACTGCATTAAAAGGTTCAGTGAATCTGTAATTTACGTCAATAGTCCAAAAATGTGTCAGCTATCATCGTTTCACTAATTAAGCTTCATAACTCAGATGGACTTAAAATAAATGGTGGTAAAGTCATACTGAAATAATCTGCAGGATGAGCAGATGGATCGACAGTTGATGTGAAGCTATTAATTCAGCATCTATAATGCTTTCTTAAAGCGTAGAAACCATGAATAAATATAATCTGAGCCAGGCCAAGATGCTGCAGATGAGAGGGCTCTAAATGCTTCTCATCTCTGAAGATTATGCTTGTACTCTGTACTGCTTTTTTTACTGACGGATCATGAAGTGAATCCATTATTAGTGAGTATTTTTTTTTTTTTTTATATTTTTTTAAACACCAATGTCCAAAATGCATCTGAATGAAAACATGAAGCTATTTGTAAACCAGGAAGTATTGTTTTTCATGTTTTATTAACAACTTTAAATGGTAATATAAGGGACTGTTAATGTCCTAAATTGAAACATTTGCACTGTGAAGCACAAAGTAGCTTTGTTTCTTCAGGCAAATGTGATGTGATAAACCAAAACAGAACTGGCTTTGCTCCAGTAGAATAAAATATGAAACAGGAGGCTGATGTGTCATATTAAACACACTGCACTGAGTTTATCCTCAGCTGCTGATTTACATTATGTGATGTGATGATTTATGTTATTAAATTCCATATTTTATAATATTAACATTGATTTTCCTTTATTGGTGTTAATTTAGTTAGAAATGTTATTAAAAAGTTGTAAACATTTGCATTTTGTGATGGATGAGTTTAAAATTGTATAATTTATTAATGTCCCGTAGAGCAATAATAACCCATTAGTTGTCAGGTTATGAAACAAATATGAACAAAATGATTTATATGTATATCATATGGTCCAGTCATCGAAAGGACTTGCTTATCAATAAAACCTCAGTAAAGCCATAAGATATTTTAAGTTCTTTATAGTGGATAGCACATTAAAAATTATTATCTGTTCTATTGCAGCAGATATTATGGGTAACCAACTGTTACCACATTTATATCAGGAGTTTTACAAGGTGTTATTATCTAAAAAAAAAAACCCATCAGAATAAAAACAGAAAGCTTAGAATATATTCGAGATCAGCCTAATATATGAAATCATTTATTTTTTTACATTGTATAATAAAACAGCAATGATTTTTTTTGCAAACTGGATATAAACTCTGATACATTTTGACATGCCAGTTAATTTGACACTGTGAACAGTAGGTGTTCTACAACAGTAGTTTTGAAATAGCATTTATGGACAGAAATTGTTGGATTATAATGATGTTTTCAGGTAACATTTCTTAGAACAGGTCATTTGACGTCAAGAAAAAGACAAAAAGAAGAAATGTGTCTAAAAGCACTGCTTCAACACCACAACAGGATGCGGAACCAGGAATGAACACAACATATCTGCACTGTATTTCTGACAACAAAATGGCAGTTTTAGAAGATTCATTGAGTCATTAATGAAATGTTAACTCATGCCAGCTAGATGCATCTTAATGCACATATGAGGACATGCATGAGTACATAACATTCATGAAAAAAACATTTTCTTCTCAATTATACTATAGCTTCAACATGAAGTTTACAGCATGGTCAGCATTTTACAGTCATTAGAAGTCGCTCGAGTCTTTGTGTCATAAATAACTAGAAAAAGATGATCCAAAGAGTTTTTGGTGACAGCGATGTGATCAATGATTGGACTTCACCAACAGATCAGGTGAGATGAGATGATGCTTGCTGCTTGGCGAGCAGAGAATTCCTGTATTTCACTGTAAACACCTCTGAGCTCTCTGCACATGTTCTCCACAGTGCCATGTTTTGTCCCTGACAGCCTCACACACTCCGTCTTCACTCAGAAGGAGCAAGTCCTATTTTGGTCTCTGAATCCTTTGAGGTGACTGAGTTGAAACCAGCTTGTCGTTCTCTGCTGCTAAGTCTAGAGTCCCCCCCCCGGCAGCTCAGCTGGGCAGCAGCCACGTCTCCACAAAGTCCCACTGCTTCCACAGAACGAACAGGAGCAGGGTCAGGAGGACTGTGGCAGCCACCCGGGCCCGGGTCTTCATCAGCGGGGTGATGAAGTTGGCCAACGTGGAGACAAAGACCAGCAGTACAGCCATGAGCGCCAGGATGACGTTGATGAGTTTTCCCAGCAGAGCTCGGGCGTTAGCGTTCTCCACTCCCTCCAACTGGACGACCTGCTGCTGCTGCTGCTGAAGCTCCAGTTTGGTGATGCGGGTCAGACATGACTCCACAGCCTCCTGTGTGCACAAATCCACAAACACACACAGAGTGGTCACAGTGTGTGAGTGTCTCAATGTACAGTAGTGGATCACATACTCTGCACTGCAAATTATGTGGTTGGTACCAAGATATAAAAACTTGGATTTAGAAATGTTAGATAATTGATCTTGTTTTAAGTATTCATTCATTCATTCATTCATTCATTCATTCATTCATTTTCATTTATTTCGTTCATGGTTTTGCATTTCATCAGCAAAACATTCAATAATCAAGTGAACAAACATGCTCGAAAAGAAGAAGGATGTATAAAATCTCACATTTCCTGCCCCCTTCTAAATAATAATAGCCTGAACAGTTAGCTATACACAACTAGCTCTGAAGTCATACAGTATAAACTCAAACAAACCAAACTAAATACCTCCAAAGATAATACAAAATGAATGCAAAACCAAGTGCAAACCAAAAAAAAACAAACAATTGCAACATCAAGTTTGACAACATCTTTGTTTGTTGTGGACATGACCATAAACCGTGTGAAAATCCCAGTTCATGGTAAAGTAACAGGACATGTGTGGAGTTAGCGAGGTTGGCTTTCCTGCACATTCACTCATGACATGTTTTTACAGAACTCTGAGTCATACATCTGTAGACATGCTTATTAAGAAATCTTGTCAAGTGAAATGATCTTGCTGCACAGACAGATATTTCACTTGTTTTGAGGACGGTTGTTTTTATCTTGTTTCTAGACACCCCTTTTTTTGCAGTGTGGGACTTGTTTGTGTCCATAAATCATCCATCCGTCATTCTCTGCAGGAGCTTTACCTGAATGTCTCTGGCTCTCTCGTAGGACTGGTAGGCCACTTTTTCCTCCATGCTGGCGAGTTCCTGTTTCAGGTTGGTCATCTCGTTCTGGTGCAGCTCTGTTAAGTCATTCAGCTGCTCTTCAAGTCGCTCATACCTGAACATTCACCACAAAACACACAAGATCATAGACACACAAAAGTCTTAAGAGTTCTAATGCTGACATTTTTATTAATATACATTTTTTATTTAGTCTTTCAGTTTATTTTTAAAGTCATTTTTTATTTCTATTTTGAGGAACTAATTCATTTTAGCCGAGTTCTTACTTAATTTTAGTTTCCCATGTTCCACTATGAGGAAAGCCTTGATTTATAGATGAAAAAAAGAAGTTGTGATTGAAAATATGATTGGCACAAAACCGATGTTTAATTAAAGATTCAATAATGTGCAAAGCAGTTTAATTAAAATTCCAATGAATATTTTAAGTGTTTTATAAATTATTTTAAAATTTCTTCTATAATTAAAGTCATGCAAATCCACAGCACAAATCATGGTGGTAAACAAAGATGATGTGGCTTGAAATTGTAGTTATTTTTTGTTTTGTTTTTTTCTAACTTATTTTTTACTTCTAGTCTCAGATTTCATTAACTACAATAACACGCCTTCAGTCATTCCATGAGTCCATATTTGCCGTATCCTGCAGGTTGTGGGCTTGTTTTGTGGAACCAGTACCTGTATCTCTCCTCTTGCAGGCACTGTGTCATGTAGGAGTAGTCACTCTGCAGCTGGCCCTTCATGTCCTCGATGGCATCCTCCATGTGTGCCTGGCTGGCTTTGATCTCCTGCAGGCCCTCAAGTAGAGAGTCCCAGGAGCTGTGCATGTGATGGTGGTGGTGATGGTGCCCGTCCAATCTGGGGCTCCCCATGGTGGGCCCTAATATCCCTCCGCCTCCTCCTCCAGCCCCACCAGAATTACTACCCGCTGCAGAACCTGATGTGGCGCTGGAACACTCGTCGTCACTGCCGTACTTTGGGCTGGAAACCAGAGTGGCACTTCCACTCAGGGCACGAGGTGTGGGGGTGTCTTCAGAATGTCCCCCGACTCCGTCCTCGAGTGTGTCCTTTAGATGAGCAATGTTATCTGCACTTCCAAACTTGTTTCTAATGAGGCTGGCGAACTCTCTTGGCTTGGAGACCACAGCGGTGTGAGTGAGTGCAGATACTCCACCTTTGACTCCTTCAACTACTCCACCTCCAAAACCACTTATTCCTGCTCGAACGTTGGCTCCAACGTCCTTTAATCCTTGCTGCATGTCCCGCAGGACATCTTTGGGCTGCCGAGCTGGTCCATTCTGTAGAGAGGGAAGAGAAATGAGGAAGCAGAGAAGTGGAGGACCAAAGGCAGGACAGAGGTGATTAGGTTTAAGGGAGAGAACTTTAGGAAGATAGATGAGGGAAGCAGGTCTTGCATGAGAATTAGGTGAGACACAGGATGATGCATCAGTTTAAATGGGTGTTAGGGGATGAAAATCATCAGTCTATTTTTGGACTCAACTGTCCTTACAAAGATAGTGCAGCACTTGTGTCTGTCATGAGGTAAAAAAGCAGCTCCACATTTGCTCACATACCTGCTCTATCTCCTTTAGCTTTTTGTGATAGTGCTCTAGTTTCTTGTGCAAGTGTGCGATGGTCTGTGCTGACTTCTGGTTCTTCTTCTCAAACACCTGCTTGATCCTGGATGCCTGCTGTTTGTCGGCGTTATGGGCCAATTTCAGGTATTCTGCAACGTTGTCGTCCCGAGCCTCCTGCTCCACACGAATCTGCTCAGTGACTTTCAGGATCTTCTGCTGCAGGTGCTCCAGAGCGGCACGTGTCCGCTGTGGCTCTCCGGCCCCTGAACCTTCAGCACCCGTGACCCCAGCTGCAGCCCCTGCTCCGTCTGTGCTGATGTTACTGTCAGAGCCTCCATGGCTGGTGGTGGAGGGTAAGCCTAGAGTTGCCACCTCGCTCTTGTCCAGCTGAGGGAATCAGAGGACAAGTATGGGTAAAGCATCCAGCACATCAAGTATCATGGACAAAACTTTACTCAAGTCAAAGAAATGCAACTGCTTTAGCTCAAGAATCAGTGTAAAAAAATAAAAAATAAAAAAAAAGCGTATTTGCTATTTAGACTGCAGCAGAAGAAGATCATTTTGCATTCTAATGTAAAAATTACAGTCACTGATGGTGGATTTTTTAAAAAATGCATTAGCACATGTATTAGTGTGTTAGTTACTGTGGTGCTAATGCCTTTAATTGATTGGGTGGAAGCATCAGAGGGTACACAGAAAATCTGCCATGCATTAACTGGATGAGTTATTCTGCTTCCCTTTTAGTGCAGCACTAAAACTCAACGTTAATACAAAATACTGTCCTGTACTGTACTATTGCTGTGAAAATACAGTATGAGAGATGCATGTTGCAGTCATGTTATAGATGGTGTTACTGTGCATATTGTTTTGGTCATCAACCTACTTCGGTGTCTGCCCTTTCTCATCTAAAACAATAGTCTGATGCTATAATCCCCTTAAACAATGACTCCTCTGCAGACATATCATTGATCCATGAGGGGATTCCCTGGGCAGTAATACATTCTATATATGTAGCTTGGCAGATGGTGGGATTGTTAATGACCCCTTTGCCTGACGTCAAAACACTGTAATCAGACTCTGCCAACATGAGCGCAGGCAGACACATGACACCAAGCATCTCATAGCACTGCTCTAATTTCTCTAGATGGGACGTTGCAAGGATTTATTCGTATTTTATTTGCGTGACTGTGTGAAATGAGCACAAGCATCCAGCACCGTTCCACTCAGCCATAGAGGAGCAGGCAAACAAAGTAGGTTACAATCAAATTGTAATGGAGAGAAAAACAGATGACTGCGGCCCCTGGTGATTAATCATTTTCTGATCTTGTAAGAGAAAGTCTGATGCTTATGCAGTAGTAAAGCAATAGCTCATACAAGAGCGAGGGATGCAGTCTCTAACATTGCATATAAAAGCAGACAACAAAAAACAACATACAGCTGCAGAAGCAATGGCTGATGATCGAACATAACGGTGCTCTGTTGAAAAGCACAGGCTGGTGAATCAAAGCTCATGGAGGTCAGAAGAGAAGCGGGGCTTTAGATGAGGATGGAGATGACAGATGTCTATGGCATGAAAACAAGAGGATGGGGTATGCCTGAGCCTGCACTCGGCAGGAGACACACTGTGACATGAGAGACGGCTGATGGACGTCAACAAGCGTGGATGCGAACACATGAGGGTGAGACACAAGCAGCACAGCGAGAAATTAAATCAGAAACGTTACCATACTGCTTTAATCCAATTTTTGCAGTGCCATTGCAAGTCTGTGTTCGAGGCCCATCCTCCTCCTCCTCCTCCTCCTCCTCCTCCTCCTCCACCACCCTCCTCCTCCCCCTGAGCTCACAGAGGAGGACCCCCCCTCCTCAAATATCTTTACCCTCAGCCGTTGTCTGGCTGACTATTACCTCCCTGGATCCTAAAGCTCCATTGTTAATGGCATCGATATCTGCAGCCTCCCACTCCCTCTCTTTTCTCTCTCTAACGCTCTGATCTATTTCTCTCTCTCTCTCCTCTTTTTGTCATATGCTCCCTCCGCCTCCCCCTGCTGCTCTCCCTTACCTCCTCTCCTGCTCTCCCCGCTCCCTCCTTCCCTCTCTCTCTCTCTCTTTCAGTGTAGATGCAAATGCTCGCTGTCCTGCCCTATAATGGATGTGCGAGCTAAGGGACAGATGATGGAGGGAGAAGGGCGGGGGGATGGGAGAGCTTAGCGCAGGCGTGCAGGTGCCTGTGTGCTGCTGAGGCCAGAGGAGAGGGAGGAGGAGAAGGAGGAGGAGGAGGAGGGAGCACAGCGGGGCCCACGGATGGACCTGCTGTGGGCCTTTCATCCCCTAAACCCTCCAGTATAAACACATACACCCAGTGTGTGCTGATGTGGGACTGCAGTGATTTGCTGCCAAAGTACACAGTGTATGTCTGAGCAGTGATTCACCCCACAAACAAAGAAAAAAACACTAAGTGGTGTCATCGCTCCATGAGCCTGTTGGAGCCTCTCTGGGCTTCAGTTTGGTTTCAATCATTACATTACTTGCTTGTGTATAGCAGGCACATAAAGACCAGTAAACTCTGTCCTCACCAGGGATTAGACCTGGAATAAAGTTTGTAAGAAAAAGAAATGCAGGTGCTCACACACATGCATTTAAAACATTATAATTAGGTCCACAGGGCAGCAGCTATGGCATTGAGTTGTTACACAGCTGCTGTGCTCAGCCCACCTTTAACTGTTTCCCACTGAGCACACACCTAATATTATCAGCAAAACGGGCTTAAAATAGTCAGCTGATGATGCATAACCTGTCATATACTTTAGAGTGTTTTTATCTGTAGAAGTGGATCATGGATTTATACACTGATTAAATGTTGCTTTACATAAAAACTATAGAATTATAATGAAACATTTAAGGTACATTTAATTTGTATTTGAGATCACAAACTTTAAATGTTAAATGAATTTTAGGTACATTATATACCTCTGATTACATTATTAGCAAAAATTATTGTCAGTAATACCTTTGAAATGTAGCAATGACTACAGTCAAGTCCAGTACTTGTACATGTGGTTCATGTTTGCTTTTTCCTCCTTCAGACAGGACTGACAAAACAACGGCAGCAATCATGTTCAAGTCACCATCTCAGCCATTCACACAGAAAAAGACAATGAGGTGAAACATTATCAGGAAACTTTGTTTCAACATTTTATTTGATTTTGGAATTCTCATAATAATTAAACAAAACTAAATTAACATAAGGCATAGCTTTTGACAATAAATAAGGACAGATCTTTCATTTGTAGCTTTTAAGGTAACACAATATGTAGGACTTGTGCTCAAGCATCTACAAACAGAAGTGCAATTCTGGACTGGGGTAATGCTGGCTTGATGGACAATTCAAAGCTGTCAGGTAAGCAAAGAAAATACAGTGACCTTGTTCGACACCCATTCAGAATACCCATAGCAGCAGGACTTGCCATCAATAGACAATAATAAGTGTCATGAACAAATGTTTTGCTTGAGGCAGATATAACAGTTTGTTAAATTGCACCATGCTTCCAAATAGAAAAGAATAAAGCGATTTTACTGCAGCTTAGTAAATAATACAGTATTTTATGAAAACATGTGTCTGATTGTCATTATTGGAGCTTCAAATATGAACCAAATGCCATAAAGGCACTTCATACTGTGTACTTAGTACAACACCTATTGGCTATAAATGTGCAATACTGCAATTTTTTAATGACTATGCTACTTAACAGTGCTGCATTAAAATCTATAGATAAATCTCTGATATATTATATATAACTAAAACTAAATATATGTGTTCAACGTATTGCAATGACTTGGCGCTACACACTATGGTTTGTGGTGGTGTACATGTCAGGGTCTGGACTGAACAGTTTATGAAGATCTGCATTTGGAAACACACAGTAGATAGAGGGGATGGCAGAGGACATGTTGGCTCTCCTGTTGATCATTATCTAAGCAAAGCAACAACTTGTACAGTACATTATGACTCTTCAATAAATGTCCTACGAGTAAAACATAATGACTGTACATCTGCACGTATAAAATATGACACATTTTACATTGGAAGTGCTTGGATAAAATCCTGGTTTAGACACAGCTCATATCAAACATTATTAAAAAAAAACCCACAAGAGAAAAACATTAGTGGATTCAGGTTCAAGAGCCAATAAGGGCCCACATGACATCTGTTTCAAGTGTGTACAGCTCTTTTTTCATTCATCACATCTCCGAGGTACAGAGTCTCTACAAAGCAGAGACATCCAGAAGCAGAGACGTGACTGCATTTTCAGCACGTTGGAATGTACAGTAGGAAATGTCAGTCAACACTTTGGCAAACCCTTGATTCAAATAAGCATAAATCCTCTGATTCCAGAGATTAAACATTAATCCTTTCTGCTCAAATGTCCCCTTCTTACCAGTGAAATAAAAAACACCCCCATTGGACAGAATACAGTACCCTAATTAACCTTACACTGTAGTAATACACATAGTTGAGGTCTAGACGTAGCTGAGGTCCATTGACATGATTTACTGCGTTCAAATCCTCCAAGGGATGGACTGTGCAGAGTC
Source organism: Ostorhinchus rueppellii (assembly GCA_030068375.1). Classification (NCBI taxonomy): domain Eukaryota; kingdom Metazoa; phylum Chordata; class Actinopteri; order Kurtiformes; family Apogonidae; genus Ostorhinchus; species Ostorhinchus rueppellii. The sequence goes on from JAQQZY010000023.1 coordinate 21,480,874, forward strand.
TGTGTAGTCCTGAGTGTAGTACGGTCTGTGAGGATGTGGCTATTTTGGCACCTTTGCATGAAACTGCAAAAAACAAATATAAAAAATAAAAAAACAAACAAAAACAAATCATTCTCCGGATTTCCGTGGCGTTCCCACTACTCTTCTTTTAGCCTGATAGAAATCTGTTGAAATAAAGACAAGAGAATTTAGTCAATATGACACTGGGGAGGTGAGAAACAGGGCTGGGCAAACTACAAAACCAACACCTTTCTTGCTGAAAAGATCAGTATCGGACAAATAGTGTACATGTCTAATATAATAGATCTGTATTATCACTGTTATAGGAACAATGAAAATCAGTTTAGTGCAAAAATATGACTGTATCTGAAAAGTATACCAAAATAATATGAAAATATATACTGAAAAATACTGAAAATATGCACAAGATACTGAAGATATATCAAAGGGAGTAGAAGAAATATATACCATATAAAGGATACACACAAGGTAAAAATGAGAAATGAGGTCCATGAGAAAAACAGAAAGAAATTTACTGAATTGTACATAACACTGAATAAAACTGATCAGTTCTGGTCTTGTGGCCCAGCCCTAGTGAAAAGTCAGAACATGACATTTTAGAACATGACTAGAATACTTGAATATGTACCTGTTATATTCGTTTGTTTCCTCTTGAGCCCTGTGTTCTCTCTTTTCTCTGGGGTTTTCTCCAGGCTGTGTGTACACCTCTCTGGGGTCCGTCGGATGTTCTCCTTCTCACTGTCTGATGGACCCACCCTTCCTGCTTTAGGATAAACTGCTGCCACCACTTCACCACGACCCAGCGCTGGGCCCAGACCCAACATGCAGGAGCGGTACAGCAGTGGCACCTTGGTACCTGGGATCCCCTCCCACTGGAAGTCACTGGTCTCCAGAGGTTTATCAGAGATGAAGTCAAAACCCCAGCGTCGGGAAGCCTCCTCCAGGTCTTTCCGCAGGGCAGCCTGGTACTCCGCAGTCAGCTGCTCTCTGTCAACTGGGCCAAAGAGGTTTCTTCGAGTAGGCCCATTCCCCAGGCAGCTCAGGATCCGCTTGTGAGTGGTCATAATTTTACACTGCAGGAAACACAAAAGAGAAGACAAAGCATAGCTGTCAGCACTTCTGTGTGGAGAACTACCCACCAGGACTGCAGAGACATTGATGGTGACAGTTCTTATATAATACAGATATACCAATAATGTTTCTGAAAAGTAAAATGCACAGATTTCTCAAACAAAAGTTAAATTATATCAGCGTAATTCATAAAAAAAGGGAAATATTTTATAAATGTTAAAATTTATATAATAATTTATCATTTATATAATGTTAAAATTATATAAATGTTAAAACGCCTTATTTTTATGATTAAGAGAGAAGGGAATTATATTTTTAAAAAACGTAAATTGTTTAAAACAAAATTAAAAAGGCTTACCATTGCTCTAAGTGGATTCTAATACAGCTTCCTCACTGAAAACAAAAGCTCGTCTGATCCCTGCTGTGTCATTGTTGAGTTTTTATAAGACAGAGAGGGCTCTGACTCACTGGACCCTCCTATGTGAAACACTGGTACATGCCTGGACATAATCTCACCCAGACATGTAAGGACAAGTCCTCAACACTAGCAGCACTGGCTGCAGTTTGGTACAGTCACCACCAGAGGGCGCTTATAGTCCATCTACACAGGGAGTCAACTCAATGCTACAACACTCAATGAGCAGCTGATCAGGAATGAGTCATTAAAACAGATTTTTAATGCAAATAGTTTATAAATCGACCACAAATCACATCAGGACAATGTATGCAAACACAGACTGCAATGGGATTAAGGGTTAAACAGCCATGACATTTACTGTAAAGGCTTCAGGAAGGAAACAGCTGGGTGTCTGGACGATAATATGTCATTATAGTCATCCGGGAAGGGCTGGGCAAGATTCCTATTTCAGCAAACAATCAGGAGAAACCCCTCCCAGACCCTCTAATTATCCCACTAAAGCACCCTGACAGATGACAGGTCATTGTAATCACATTGATAATGTAAAGTACACTAATAAATCTTGTTGGTGATGAATACAATGACTTTTTCCCCAGCAGACTCTGGGTTAAATTAGGACACAAATCTTTGCAACAAGTGCAGTGAGCATATTACATCTGGGCTTTACAGAAATTAAGTTCTGCATAATAACAAACTTACTCAAAGATAAAAGTGAACAAACGTGTCTTTTTCGATCACTTGACTTGGCCATGGCCTCATCAGTCATCATGTCAGGTGGCGTTTCCAGGAGGTGCAGTTCATTCATTGTCAACAATCTTATGAATGCTTTAAAGTCTGCATCAGAAACAGGTTCTTCTAGTTTTTGTTGGTTAATGCCAAATTAATACTGTATTCAGTAGCACTATCAGGGTAATTGATTGTTTTATTGAGTAAATGCTGCTTCAGTAGTGCACTTTTGAACCAGATAGAGGTGGAGCTGTGACGTCATCCCATGTGTGTAGGGTTGGGGGCTCAGAGGTCTGGGGGGTAGAATATTGTCACCTTCCTTTTTTTTTTTTTTTTTTTTTTGCCTAAATCAAATACTCTGATTCTTAAGTTTTGGCATGTTTCTTGAAAATTCTAAAATACTGAGATTAATTGTAATAATTTTAGGAAGATGATGATATATACATGAGCTGTACAGTTACTGATATGATTGAGATATAATATTTTCATGCTGTCAAATGTGGTTATTGATGTGTATAAATAAGAGGGGAAAAAAAGACTGTATGAGAAACAATGTATGGTCAATAATATCATTTTTAGACAGTTTAATTTCCTGAAGGGTGTCAGTGAAACAGTGGGTGGTGGGTGTCAGTGTCCCCTCCCCATCCCACCTTTAAGTTACATAACTCTGGACCTGTTTTATATATATGTCACATTAAATAAAGTCTGATCTTTTACCAGTTTTCTTAAGTTTTCATCATACTTTAAGGGTGTGGGAACATTTGGGGAACACACGTTAGTCACTAAATGGTTCCCCTTTTTTTTGCTCCACGTCACGGGATGCTACGTCAGGCAGAAAAAAGGGGAGGGGAGGGATTCAAGGCTGTGGCGGGAGAGAAGTGACTCGTGCATGACGGTAGAAACCGGCTCATACCCGGAATCTGCAGAGGACACGCCAGAGCAGACCCTGCCCAGTTTACTACACTGCGGCACGTGAAGCCGGAGCTCGTGTCTCCCAGTCCAGACTGGGCTGGCACTGGATCCTGGCCGACTCCCACATCCTTCCCCCCAACACACACACAAGAAGAATTCTTAGAAGCTTCTAAGAATTTTTAGAAGATACAGTGAAACATTAAAAAAGCATATTAAGACCGAAGAAAGTAAAAGTTTTGGCTTTTATGGTTGTAAACAGCATGAAGCAACAGCTTTACATATACCATTTTTATCATTATTATTATTGTTGTTGTTATTTTTATAGATTTTTTATTTTTATTAAAGCTGTGAAAGTCCTGTCCCCTACAGAGGACATACATGCATTACTGGGTCTCTATAAAGATAATTGGCTTTTGGAGGTACTGCTAATGGAAACACAATAAATATTTATGAAGTGTAAGACTCATAAATGTACAGGTTATGTTGCTTATGCATTAAATATTACATATAGGCTGTGTTACATCCCAATATGTACAACTTGTATATGACATACTTCTAGAGGTCATTACAATATTATTTCACACCAAAATAAATAAAATAAAATAAAATAAAATAAAATA
>JAQQZY010000023.1:21487666-21533357 GCA_030068375.1 Ostorhinchus rueppellii
TAATAATAATAATAATAATAATAATAATAATAATAATAATAATAATAATAATAATAATAATAATAATAATAATAACGTGAACAGCAAATTCAATTCTGAATAGTAAATAAGAACTGCACAGTACTGTTGGCGAGGTGAATGTAGCCTCATGGTGCATGGATAAACATATTAAATCTTGGAGCAAATCCATGAAAATGACAGGAGCTGGAATTTATTTTATGATGTTTTTAGTGAATTGGGAAAAAGGCCGTTGGATTGAATTACAAGATGATGGAGCCCTGGCATGATAAGTACTCAAAGTGCCTTGTCTTTCTAGTTTGATTAAGCCTCTGAGGCAGAAAAACTGATTAGACAAAGTAGAAGAAGGCTTTAGAGGGCTTTATATTCAGACTAAGGTAATAAGACTGTACTATTAATACCCAGTGTTCTGGATGTGCAATAACCCCCACACTGACCGCGTATTGTCCTCAAAAGTTTAGTCCACCCACTTGGTTTACTCTCTGCTGAGGCCAAGTTTGTTTAGTCATCCAGTAGATAACTCCTCCGGGTTCCAACTGTGTTGACAGCATGAGCCCTAACTGTTGAATGCAGTGTACAAAGGCCCATCTGATCTGACACCACACTGAGGCCTTTGTTAAGCAGCGGCTGATGGGAAACAAGAGAAAAACACTCAGATTTGGAGGCCGTTCATACATGTAGGTAGTGTAGTTAATGAAGTAAACTAAATGAGTGAGTGCCGCTTATGAGCGAGTGGCAGCTGTGGTGCAAAGCCTCGACATTTATACAGCTGACTACACACTTTATTATCTCTGAGCTCAGGCAGCTGCAGTGCAGAGGGTCTGTGGGGCCTGTCAAATTGCCTTATTCGCTATGTGCTGCACTTTAGTCAGGCCTTTGTTTTGCATACAGTGAAAACATTTGATGTCATACAGAACCACATGAAGCACACAGTCTCTGTAAGACCATTTGGAAAACTATTTAACCAAATGAGACACAAGGTTATCAAGGTAGCTCTGCTAATGGCGACTTCATTAGGCAACCCCCTGTGATAGTTGCATAACGTACATATAAACATTAACACTCGTCAGACGACTGGTTCAGACAGAGACTCACTGTGCTTACAGCTTTAATTAACGTCTCTGCATGAGCTTAATAAAACACCACAAACTGAGTTGCATTGATCAGAACAGACAGACAGATGTAGAGCGTGTTCAGTTATACAATCCCAAAAAGCTGCGACTTAAAAGAAGTATGTGCACGTTGTTATATTTTAGCTTCAGTAACATTGAGCAAAGACTGTGTAAAAGGTGTATAAGGCTACGTTCACACTGCAGCCAAATGTGACCCAAATCCAACTTTTTGCTGCTATTTGACCTGTAACTGACCTTTAAAAGGCAGTCTGAACAGCACATATCTGATTTTTTAAATTCAACCCAGGCCACTTTCATATATGGTGCTAAATCGGATACATGTCGGATATTTTGCAATGTGACATCGGTCTGAACGGCCAGGTCGCATTTATGTGACCTTTACATCACTGGAATCACCAGAGGTGAGAGTCTTATCATGAGAGTGTTACGGAGAGGCGTTCACAGATATATATATAATGTTTTTCTTGTCATTGGTAAATTATGAATGAAGTGTGTGTCAGTGAAGCGGCTAACGTCACTATCCCACCACTCCTGACTCCGACTCCACATTCAAATACTCCGTTGTACAGACGTAGCAGCCACAGTAATAAACCTGGCTCTGCTCTTTTTATAATCTTTTACTTAAAATTATTTGACTGGTGCTGACTTCGGTTTTAGAGAAACTTTATCAGTGCCACACACGCCGATACCAGATGTCTCCATATTTACTTCCGTAAACACAGTGCGCGTTGCATGGTCCTGCATAACGTCAGGACCTCTTCTGCACATGTGGGTCACTTCAGGGTCGCATTCAGTTTGTACTCAAAACTGATAGAAGTCGCATTTAATTTGTAATATGAACGAGCACAGAAAAAATCAGATTTCACAAAAAAATCCAAATTCATCTTTGCTTGTATTTTGTTCTATGCTAGTTACATTTTTACATTTAAGTTGGAGGCTAAAAAAAATCACATTTCAACATGATCTGAAATCTGTGCATTTTTCTTAATACTTAAGAAAACATACTAGTCACAAATTGAAAATTGTTCACAATAACTAACATTCTGATCAAATTGTGCAGCCCTTAAAAAAGAGATATTAAGTGGATGAGCAATGACCTTCTTTAACTCAAATATTATTCTCCTATATATTTAGTTCTGTACTGTAGTTGATGTAAATTTATACTTCTCAATTACATTTTAAAGACAAATATTGTTTTGCACTGCCTGGCCAAAAAACAAATATAGAAATAAAAATAAAAACACTAGTTACATTTAACTAAGCAAACAGGTAAAAGCTATCCATAGGGTAATTACTGGACAGAAAACAAACAAACAAAACATATCTAAGGCAGTGAGGAGCTTCTGATTTCTTAAACGGCATTAAGATTGGACTGTGTTTCGGGTCTGATGAGTCCAGTCTGACCCTATTCCAGTTTGATGGGTGCATCAGGGTGAGAAGAATACATGATATTATTAATATTAAGTGTAATATTAAGTGCAGATGGTAGATGTGTTTTTGTTGTTCTTGATTCTTTTTGTTCTTTTGTAAATCCTTGATGTACACATTTAGTTTGATGTAAGTGATGGAAGGTGAAAAGGGTAGGCAAAAAAAATAAGCTTTTGCTTCTGGCCTATTCCTTTTTGTTTTGTTTTTTCTTGTGTTTATTATGGTTGTTGTATTGTGGACAGTGATTAATGTTAGATCAAAATAAACCATTCATTCATTCATTCATTCATTCATAAAGTGATTACCCATCATACCTAGTGCCTACAGTACAAGCCTGTGGGGGCAGTGTTATGATCTGGGGTTGATTCAGTTGGTCAGGTCTAGGTTCAGGAATATTATGTGTGAAAAAATTCAGCTGAATCCAAATATACTGAACTACTGTGTTGACCCGAGGGGACCCACGGGTTCTCGATCCTCTACTACAGTTCATTCTTTTACTTTCTTTACTGTCTCGATAAATTCCACTGGCATTTTCAGTTGAATAACCTCTCAGCTGGCATGTCTGTTTCTGCATGGGAAATTTGATGCCATGGCAATGTGGCCCTATTGTTTATCTGTTGCTAGGTAACCCACTTGAATTCTATGATTCTATTGCCACTTTTACACTGAGATCTTGGGGGAAAAAGTCACCACTGACTTATTCCCACAGCCAAGCCAAAGGAGGAACAGAGGTGAGACAGGCTGGACTTTTCCACAGTGGACGTGCGTTCTGGAATCAAAGGGACAGTGACGCAGCAATAGTCTGACATATACAGTAACTTGCACATCGGAAATACCCTGAGGACACTGGTGTTGTTTCTCAGAGGTGGCCTGTCTTTCACCATTCCACAAATGTTAGCATGGATAGAGTCCTCCACCCCAAGTGACAACAGCTCGTGGATCTCAGCGTCTCCCCAGTTCAACATCTTTCTGGTCGTGTTGATGTGTTTGTTTACTGTACATGGCCCGCGCTTATTTTTAAATCCCCCCAGGGCGGGTTACACATACAATATGTCATCAAAACGGCACACCTTGGTTGTGGAACAGGAGGTGTTCCTTTTACGTAGCGTTCCACAATCCTGATTCCACATTTATCGTGGCTCTGTTACTACCTTCAGAGGCGATACAGAGGTGGGACCAAACGATCCCATCATTTTGTTTACACAGACATCATTCTGGAATAAAGGTGAAATATTCCCAGAAGAGAAGGGCTGTGTAAAAGGGGCTTATGATTTTGGGCAAGGGGTAAGGCTACTGTATTCCAAGACTTCTAATGTCTCCCAAAATATTGTTCCTATCAACTTGTTGGTTTTGTTAGTCTCTTCCTTAACCAAAAATACATCAGGATGCCAAACTGCAGCGGTCAGCTCTTTCCAGATGTTCATGTGATGCCCGAGACACAGACAAGTCCACTTCCCTTTTATAAAATAGGATGACAACATTTTTTTAATTCACTGAGGACACAGACATATTCCAAGATAACAATACCAGGATTCATCAGGCTCAAATTGTAAAAAAAAAAAAAAAAAGTCATTCAGGTGGCATAAGTCATTATTTTCACACATGGATCGGCCACCATAGAGTCCACACCGGAACCTGATGGAGAATCTTTGGAATGTGATTAACCCTACAACACTTTTGCTATAAAAAAAAAACACCATAATTTTTACCTGATATAATATACCCAACAAAAAGTACTTGTCATAAAAATAGATCAAAATATGACAACACATGACAAATTAGAGTGGTTTTCTTTTATTTTCAACTGTGGTATGTCTAACAAACTGGGGAAAAAATGTCATGGGAGGACCCTAAAAAATGCTCCAAAATTACTGAAACATTAGGAATTCAAGAACAAAAAATTCCTAAATAAATAAATAATGATACTGTCAACTCTGTCTTTGCTCCACCCATTCCTGGGACATGTGAGACTTCCCTGCTGAAGGCACAGACTCACTGACACTCAGACAAACACAACATATTGAAAATCATGTAAACACATTTGCTCAGGTGAAAATCACCCAGCGATTGTGCTCTAGGGTGAAGACTTTACAAAGTGGTTACATTCTACCATTATCAATGTAACGTAAAAATTAAAGCACCTATGGATGGAAGTAAGTCTGGTATTTACTGTGAAATTACATAAGTATTATGTAACATTTAACAAACTCACAAATTCTTGATTTGTGACCTTTGTTTTTGACTGGGCACTGTACTACCCTAAAATATTTACTAGCATAATAATTGATAAAGCTACCAAAAAGTAGTTATTTTTATCAGTCCTTTATTGCATATATTATTGCATTATTGTATGTTATATAAAATCGAAGTTTCCGGAAACTTCCATTAAAACCCTCTTTAAAGTGAAATGAATGTGCATTAATTGTATGGAATTTATTCTATTTTTTATTGTATTTGTGAATGCTGATACTGTTGGTTCCCATTGAATTGAAACAATGACAGTATTTTATTGACACAATATTTACACATTTATACTTCAGATATATGTACTTTTTACAGTACATTTCACAAGACTTTATTTTTAACATATACATTTACTTCATACTTCCTCCTCCACAGGCTGACCAAACCTAAAATTAGCTCTGAAAGGCTGAAGTGTTTTATTTATTTTTATTTATTTTTTATTTATTTATTTATTTTTTTAGACTCGTCACTTTGGACTACTTTCTTCCGTGGGCGCCTGAAACACAGACTCTCTCGAAGGAACATTGTTACATAACAGTGGGTGGAAATACCACAAGTCTCTGCGTGGATTTCCGCGGGTTCCTAGAATGTGAGACCCGTTTCCGTGGATACCATGACTCATCACTTCTATGATGTCTCGCAGACTTGAGTAACTTGTGGAAAAGCGCGCGCAGATTTGAGATCCCTATGTTCTGATGTTGTGCCGGTTCACGTGGACTGGTTGCGTGAACAAGGAGCTGCCGTGGACTGGGGGTGTGACGAAAAAAAGCAATTGCACGGTGGGACACTGGTGGTGGAATGAACAGATCCACAACTGTCGGCTACGTTTAGACGGCTTTTCCACACATGACTTAAGGAATTATTATTATTATTATTATTATTATTATTATTATTATTATTATTATTATTATTATTATTATTATTATTATTATTATAAAGGCTATAGAACACAACAAAAACCGCATGTTCTGCGTGTATGAAATTGAGTGATTTTTTTTTTCTATTTTATTCTCACATAAATCATAAAGAAAAAATGCACCCACTCAAATATTTATGAGTGGGTTCATAAAAAAAAAACTCTAGACTTAACCCACTCTCCGTGCACATTTTAACACATTTTTCTGTTCAACACTATTTAATCAGCCAGGCAAGGACATTTTTATTTGGATATCTTATCGCTTAAGAGCCGGTGAAAGGGTTAAACTTTAAGTCAACCTGCTTACATAAGGTCCGCATGAACATCATGTACGACACATTAGGAGGGAATCAGAGGACATACACACAGACCAGGGGCTTGAACCTGCCCGATCAGTTTCTGAGGACTTCAACACACACCCTGATAAATGACTAAAAAAAAAAAAAAGAAAAGCAAAAGAAAAAGAAAAAACCCATCACATTCCACTTGGGTTACAAGATGTTAAATCATATAAACCTCTAATGTAAGATAACACCCATATAATTAGAAACCTGCAATGAAACATGAAGGATCACTTTTCCCACATATGGATTCAATTTAATCCAAGAGTCAAAACTGGATTATATTTTAGACTCAATCTGGATAAAAGAATGTTCTGATTATGAAATGAACCAGTAAAAACCCAGTGTTACTTTTGTGTCAGTTCCAAAATATTTTGTTCTCTATATTTAACTTTTCTTAAGTGATTTACCACAGTTTATCAAGACACAATCACCTGAGGTTTTTTTTTATCAGTGGACAGCAGGTATTTTCCTGTATTTAATCCACGGATCATGTAGATGTTCATAAAAACTCAGATTAAAGTTAAAGGTTATGAAATTAAAAACAGAGAAAACTGAAGAAAATGTGACTTTCTCAGTCAAATTTGTGATCAACTCAGCACAATCCCAGTGTTTCCATCCACTGACATTGATCCAACTCCATGGGTTTTACTGGTGAGTCAATCTTGTAGAAGATGACAGCGTTTCCATGGTAACTATGGAGCCTCTGAATGTCCAAATGGGTCATATCTGATGACCATGAAAAGATGACAAACTGTATTTTAAACCAATAATTTACATGTATTGATAGGATTAGAGATTCAGAAGTTATTAAACATTTTTAGACCAGTAGATGGTTTTGGTTGTCAGTGGCTATTTGGGGTTTTATGGGTTAATATTTAAAACATTTGTTGTTAATGAATATATTATGTATAATTTATTTATTTTTGCAGGTGAGTTCACAGACTTCAGACTTCTGAAGTTATGAACCTTTTAAAGATATGGAACTACTTTCTTAACAATGCCCAGATGAATTTTTCCTCTACATTTAACTTTTTCTATGTGATTTATCACCATTTATTATAATTGTATAATTGTATTTTGCTTTTTCCAGTGTAAATCAGTAAGTTTTTTTTCATTTGCTGATCATGTTCATTAAAGCACAGAGTAAATTCAAAGGTTCTTATATCAAAACAGAGAAAACTGAAGAAAAAGTGACTTTTTCTGCAAAATATATCATTATCCAAACATAAGAACAACTGTCATTTGTCATTTTACTTGTGAATCAGTGTTGAATGTTGTTCCATGTTCATTATCTGATCATGATGAAAAGCTGAGAAACTGTATTTTACCTCAGTTATATACATGTAGAAGAATTAGTGGATCATTACTACAAATGCTTGGTCAGTCGATGCTTTTGGTTGATGAACTGTTTGGGTTTTGAAGGTTAAACAAACTTTGTAATCAACTATAACTGGCCTGTATTTCTGCAAACAATACTACAGAAATGTACAGGAGACCCGGATCTTTGCAAAACCATAAGATTCTTATTAATTTGGGCTACCATTTTCAGCAGTTTTATGTACAGGCTTGTAGAACAGCAGAAGATATAAAACACTGAAGTACAGTTTGAGCCTCAACAGCACCACCAGGTGACTGATCTAAAGCACACAGAAGGAACTATACTGCACTAATGGGAACATAAATGTACAAAACAGCAACGAAAACCTGCAGCAGAAGCAGATTTATAAACTCAAGTCACTAACAATTTGCTATAACTCTACACACTGAGAAAGTGCACTCGATCAAATTACATGTAATTTGATTTTGTTTTTGGTTACAAAAACAATGAGCATTTATGGACACATTGACAGAAAATGTAATTATCTGAACTAGAATATCTAACATGATTATGCTGTAATGTGCAGTTTCACAGAATTCAGTGACTGCAAATCAGATTCAATCTGCACCTGCAACAGTAGAAAATGTTTTTTTTCTCTGAAAAGTGCAAATGGGCAAGATTCAGACTCAACTGAACTTTTCAGTTGTTGTGAATCATTTAAAAATATGTAAAATGACATTCAGCCTGATGGAAGATGATGGAAGGAGGACAAGACTCAGTGTCTTATCAGAGATTATAATTTCAAACATTTCATTCCAAAGTGTGGCTTGTAAACAAAATGCAAATGAGTTGAGATTTATCGTCGCCTGGAAAGTGTTAAATCCATCTAAATCCTGTTGTGGATCAATAGTGTGGTGCTGCCCTCTAGTGGAAAACAGGAGGGATTATGTGAATATTGTAAATGATGGTCAGGAAGACGATAAGGAAAGAGAAACAGATTTTTAAACAACCAGTATCTTTAATCAGACCATTCACATAGTATCAAAGAGAAAAATAATGGAAAACTTCATACACAAAAATGATCCTTGTTTATTACACCATTTTCATCAATGCTATAGATCTGCATCTTGATTGAGGGTGCTTTTTTTTCCTTTCTTTTTTTTGTTTTGTTTTTACAACCAACCAACAGATGGAAACCTTCAGTATGAAGTAAGAAAGTAACACATTGAAAATAGGTTGGCTTATAGACAGACAATCAAAAGGAGGGAATTTCTTACATACTATTCCAATCCTTCCTTTAAAACAAACACAAAAAGCTGGCATTTTAACAATGAAGATGGGAAACTATCACACTACATGTCATAATACACAGTACATTCATTGACAGAAACCAAAGCTCTTAAAGATATACTGGTGACTGGAATGCTGGGTGCCACAACTGGTTCAGAACCAAACAGGGAGACGCGACATGGGGCATTAGACCTGTATGTGCACACCGACCCAATGCACATGAAAAATGATCGTGATAAGGAAGGGGGAAGGACACTAAAATGCTTGATTGTTTAAAAAAAACCCAACACAAAATGACTACACAGTCATGTGTAAGTCCATCACATGAAACGGCAACAACTGTACAACCGTTTTCTTTAGCTCCCTTTGCATTTGACACTAATCCTTCTACTTTCTGTCATTTGACCTGGAGCGACTGTGAAGAGACAAGGAGAGAAAAAAAAAAAAAAAAAGTTCAGCATGATCACAATGCAATGAAATACTGACAAAACCACCAAAGCAACATTGTTAGCATTTCAAGCAACTTGTATTTATGGCCAGTTTAACAGCGAGTTATGTTCTTAAAGGTGAACTTTATGAGCCAAATGTATTTACAACAGATCCATTCTCTACTGCACAGATTACTATCTCTACAATTTACTAACCTCCTTGATCGTGAAAAGGACCTTGATGGTTTGTGGTTCCTATCCCGAGAGAGGGACCTCTCCCTCCTTCTGTCTCTGGAAAAAGACCTGCAAAGAGAAGCACCATCCTTTCACATTAACCAACTTAAATAAGTCATATCATTCTATTCTATGAATGGTCTGATGCTTGATTTGATTGATAACAAAGAAACTGACAAACCTGCTTCGACTGCGGCTGAAGCTCCTCCTGCGAGGGGATCTGCGCAGGGAGAATACAGACATGTTAACAAACTAAGACGGACTGATCGATTGCCCGTAGAGCTCCACAGCATTCACATCCATTTATAATGTGAGCCTCCTTAATCGAAGCCCTCTGTCTACCTCAGTAACTCAAAAATGGAAATAAATGACTCAAGTGTTTTTTCAAAGAACATTTATGTCAAAAATAAAACTGAGTGGACCGAGCCCATAAAGATGGCAGGTGGTTAGAAAACACCTTCCCCACAGTACAACATGAACTTAACATCTGCATTCTGTTCATCTTTGTTCAACTTACCAAAGCCACTAACCTATGGGCAAAGAGGTAAAGTATTAATAAAATAACCCAAGTAAGGTCTTTTAATTTAAAATATACAGGTGCTGAATAGGATGGGATTAACAGCTCTCTGAACACTGTGCTGTGGGAATAGCCATAGTGTGGATGTTACAGACACACTGAGGCCACCATCTGTGCAAACTGGTCCACTTCACTTTAAAGGGGAACATGGGAAATTTGAAACTAGTAGCTAAATAGTATACTGGTCACTAAGAATAACCAGACTCAATTCTGCTAAAACCAACCGTAAAGCAGAAAAGTGTTTTTGGTATCCACTGGGGGGTTGAGAAGAGTTTTTGATTCGTGTGACTTCATAATTCTGCTCAGAGCCCCAAGAGAGACCAGATGATAATCTATAATCGAAATCTCTGGAAATGTGAAGTTCCAGACATTTGATGTTGGACCACTGCCCTTTAAAATAAGAAGTTACAGTTAAGGGTGACGACAAAATGACAAACTAATGATTCAAATAAGGAAAAAAAAAGAACAACCTTTTTTAAACCAGCTGTCTTCACTTTCAAAACTGTAATCAGCAGTGTACTGAATGAAGCAGGAAAACTTACTAGTATTTTTGGTTTTCAACAAGCTAGATATGACGAAAGGGAGGCAGACTGTCGGCCGGGTAGGTAGAATTGGCTGAATAGGACTGGCCAGATGCTGCAAGGTGATTAGGTGGCAGGCAGATGGGGGCTGGCTGTGGCTTTTTTCCTGCTTTAATTGGTTAGCCGAAGGCTGCTGCTGGTAGGTTGTAGACATTTGGGAACGTAATACGCTGATTGGTCGGGAATGTGAGGTGGGCCGCTGCCGTTTGGGTTAAGGTTGAAGGAAGAGGAGGTTGAGAACGGCATGCTGAGGAACCAATGGGCTGGTGCAACCTGACGACTGGCCATGCCTGGGTCATGTGACAGCACCAGCCAAGCTGATTGGGGCACGATGGTCAGCAGTCACATGATGCTGAAAGAGGACTAGTTGATTGAGGGTGGTGAGAAGAGGCATGGTGGTGGCTCTGCAACGGGTTTCATTCTTATTAATATAGATGAAAAATGAAAAGGATCCTCAAACAATAAGAGAAAAAAAGGCATCACATTTGGCACTTAAATCCCCCCCAAATTTAAAATGAGTGTTTCCTGTATGGACTCTAATCTGTAATTGAATGCAGTAATAACAGACATTGTCAGTCTTTCAGGTCTGATTGTCTATCAATGACCAGATTTCAAGATGCATTCTGAATCAGAAATTACTTTGCTACATAACCTACTATAATGTCCTAATCCTATGTCATGTTTTTGATTATTGAAGTCTATTAGATTCTGGTCCCACACAAATTAACCCATAATGGTAATGAAAATGAAACTGCAGGCCTTAAGACATTGCAAACAAATGTATAGTCAGCACAAAAGATTACACACTAGAAAAAACCTTGACTTGAAAAATATGAACAATTATCAGGAAATTTACTGTGGGTAAGAGAATGGTATCATTAAGTCACAGAACAGGATTCAGATAAAATAAATCCGTTCTTCATTTCTAGTGATGACCGTCAAACAACATGTGGGTTACCTTCGTCTTGGTGGTGGACTACGACGCCTGTAGTCATCTCTGTCTCGAGGACGCCTGCTCCATGAGGGGGGAGCACCACGGGTGCGGCTGCGCTTCTCACCATTGGACAGCTCTACTCGCACCCGACAGCCACACAGAGTCCTTTAAAAATAAGCAGAAGGTCATCATAAATCTTTAAAAGCCCAAACAAGAATTGATTTTGTCTTCAGCCTTGGGTTTTAAAATGATTTTAAAGGCTGCTTACCTTCCATCAAGCTCACGTACTGCATCAGTAGCATCTCTGGGGTCTTCAAATTCTACAAAGGCAAAGCCTGGGGGGTTCCTTGCCACCCAAACACTGCGGAGGGGGCCATAGTAGCCAAATGCTCTCTCTAGCTCAGTCTTGTTTCCATTGTTGCCCAAATTTCCAACATAGACTTTGCAGTCAAGAGGACAGTCGCGATGCATGATGGAGTCTGAAAAATAAAGTCAAATAATGGGTCATTAATATAGCAATAACACAAAAAATAAATACACATTTGATCACAAGTATTGTTTTCTTTCATTTGCGCTTGTTCAGACAAAAACTAGGCTCATCTTCTCCCTCTTGAAGTCCCCAGATCTTCAATATTTCAGCAAATCTACAAACCTATTTCACATAATATCCGAACTTATCCTCTAAGGAAATTCTAACGAGGTGGTGTTGCATTCGACTGCTATGAAAGAACCAACCAGACAATGTACTATTAAGTACCCACAACAATAAAAACAAAGTTCCTTGAACATTCCTCGGGGGATATAAGTATATTACTACAAAGACACAAAAGTCCCAACACAGTCTTATAAACTGAGAACAAAACACGACGTCAATCCAAGTATAATGTTGTACAAATAGTTCAGTTCAATTACACAAGAAGCATGGCGCGTTTTTGTTCTTCTCGCGTCAACTTGCTGCAAAATACACACATGCATGTAGTATTTCACGTATTTCCTTGAACACGCTTTGAGCCGAGGGCTGCAAATGGAGCGAGGCCTGTTTCATGCTAACTGAAGACGTGCATCGTATCGTGCGCTAAAACAACACCGTTCAATTTATTCACGACAGCTAGGTTTAAGCAACTGGAGAATGAGACCATCAGAATACTGTAACTACTAACATACAGTCTGATACATAAAAAGTTCTATATGATTGTGCGTTCTGCGCTTAACATTAGATTATGTTTCGACGCTTCTAAGCTAATGATGCTAACAGCTAGCCAACGGTAGCTAAAATGGCTGTCTGTCCGCGGCCTTTTTTTTTTTTTTACAACGTCTACGGAAAACCACGATGAAATAAGTCATTGTCTCATCAACCGGAGCACACTCGAAATATTAAAATTCACAAATACGATAGAAATTTACTAAACGCTTCATTTGCTTGTACCGTATTTATTGCGGTTCACAGTTTAGATTATCCGCTCTTCTCTGGCCGGTTCGATCCTCTTCGTCGTCAGTGGAAAATGGCGTGACGACGGCAGAGACGTTAACAGTGGGTTGACCGGCGGAAGGACGGAGGGCGGGCGGATGGTTACAGCAGCTCAACTAACAATAGGTACCGGAACCTCGTAACCGGAGACTACAACACTGATGGAAACGTGCTCAATAAGTAGGAATACATTTTAGACTATGCTAAAACAAAAGTTGTTGTAACACAGTATAATGATATTATGATGTTTTTCGGCATAGGAACTTCAGATAACTAAAATAACACTGAACTAAAGGAATTGCATTGTACTCTGCACTTCCATATGACAATACATACAAGAAACACATTTACACACCATTAGTTTGAGTTTCACTGTCTTGGCTTACAACATGTCTAATTCATTTATTACTTGCCTATTTGTACTCCTTGGTTTTTGACCCATTATGAGACTCTTGTTTTATTGTTTTTATTCTTAATATTGTTAGTTTTATTATTGATGCACTGCACTTTGTTTCAGTAGTCATACTTCTTCATGTTTTGTAAAGTTCAGCTGAGTTGACATTTACCCCTTATAATAACATGCTGTAGGGTCAATCCTAAATAGATTGACATATATACTTTATATTGTATTATAGTTTATTCTTTATGTCACATATTTATTCTTATTCGATTTTACCTCTTTTGTTTAACCCATAAAGACCCAAACAGCCACTGGCAGCCAAAAACCTTTATTGATCTAAAATGTTTGATAACCTCTGAACCACTAAATCTATCTGAACATTGAATTCATTCAGGTAAAATACAATTTGTTATCTTTTCATGGTTATCAGTTATGAGCCATTTGGACGTTCAGAGGCTCCGTAGTGAACGTGAAAACACCATCATCTTCTACAACATTGATTCATCAGTAAAACCCATGCAGGTGGGCCAATGACAATGGATGTAGACACTTGGTTTCTGTTCAGTCATTGATATCTTTGTTGAAAAAAACACCTTCTCTTCAGTTTTCTCAGTTTTTTAAAAATATAAAACCCCTCAACTTTAATCTGAGCTTTTATGAACAGCTAGCTACATGATGAGTGAATTACATATAGGAAAATACCTGCTTTACATAGAAAAAAGTATAATATAAAGAGAATAATTTTACAATAAATGGTGACAAATCAATTAAGAAAGGTTAAATTTAGAGGAAAAATTTGGGAACTGCCACAAAAGTAGCTGGGTCTTTATGGGTTAAATGCATGGCATTTAAGAAGGTGAGAGAGAAACAGTATCTCACTTCTCTGTATGCCCTGTGCATCTAGTGAACTGACAGTAGAAAATCTTTAAATCTCTGAATATTTTTCTGCAATGAAATTATCACTGGGCTTTTTTTATCCAACACCTTTTTGTTTTTGCATATCACTCAAGCCAAATGAAGGATGTTGGGTTTTTTTTGTCACATACAGTGGTGACTTCTTATTTTGGCAAACAAAAATGTGAAGGATTACTTCAGGTTTGTAACACAAAATTTATAACCTGCCTAGTTTTATATAAACATATATTTTATTTATTAAAATTTGTATTTTTATAGGGAAAATAGACATAACATTCTCATGTCTAAGAGTATGCAACTGATGCAATGTATATAGGATTTGTAGGCATTGTATATATGTATGACATTTGCAGACTATCTTCCTGACTAGGCTTTTGAGAAACAGAATGAAAAAACATCAAACACTAAATTCAACAAAGTTTGACAAAATACAAACTTGCATGCATTGTAAAAATAATCATCAAATATTTTATGAAACTGCATATTTTGTAGTTTAATCAAATCAAAGCAGCACCTGTACTCCCCAGACACCTACAGAAACTCTCAGTTATTGAAAGACAGAATTACATGCATTCTTCATATATGTCAACATTATTTACCCTGTACAGCATTCTCACAGAGCACCTACAACTGTCTGCTCTCCTTTGAGGTATCCGCTGTTCTCAGTTAGGTTTGGTGCAATCTGCTTCACTAATTTAATCAATTTTTATATCTGTTCATTATGCCAATGGAGTCATAAATATATGGTTCAATTTAGCAGCATACCAGAGTCACAGGTTCAGTGAAGGCTGTTTTAAACTGTATAATGCAAAGCCAACATTTAAACAAGTAATTGCGTATTTGCCACAACTGTTGGTAAGCGGCACCGATACAATAACACGAATATATAACATTTGTTAAGAACAAAAACATTTTAATAATGCATATATACATAATGAAAAGACAACTTTGCCCTGCACAAATGGGACACTTGAGGAATGGTACTTGGATGTGTTCATTTTAATTTCCACCTACTTCATATCAGCTTTTGTTAAAAACATGTAATTAGTTTTTCACCCTTGTTCTGTTGACTGACAACCAGTCATCTTCAGCTGTGTTGGTTTTGAATGTTTTTGATAAATTGAAGGATTACGTATAAACCCTCCTGCAATAATGATTACAGCTCATTCTACTCCAGCTTCAGTGTTCATTTGTGGACTTGTACATTCACTCAGGTTTCCTCACAAGCAGCAAAGAGGTGTAGATGATGCAGTGCTGACCTTACTATTCCAGACATGCAAACATCTGGAGAGGCATGTCACATCATGTGTCAGAATATTATTTGTGGTCTTCTCGAATATATGCAACACCGTGCATCCTAACGTAACAGGACATGGACTCTGCCTGATGAATATTAGGCTGCACCTTTACTCCTCCTCTTTTTTTTCCTCACAGACAGAAGTCCGATAGTCAAATGAGATGCTATCACTGTAAAACGACTATATCCACTGTTGCAGCACAGTGTTTTGTCATCCTGGCAGTTTTTTTCACTCACACAGATGTACACAGAAGAGTACAGGTGCCCAAATTCTGGGATGATGTACAAGTCAATAACACAATTATCACTGACATCTTAAATCAAAGAGATTCTCAGCTATACAGCATGGTGTGCTGATAAAAACCTGGACCTCAACCACAGTAAAAACAAGAAGTTGCTCTTAGTTTTTAGGAATAGCCAGCATGTACCAGCAGCTCTAGAAGTAAATGACCAGACATCTCAAACATTAGTTGTGAGTCCATACTATCAAAGTGCAACAATACGTGTTTGTAAGATGAGTAGATCCATATTGAGCCATCAATTATGCAAACATTCTCTAAAGGGCTCATATTTTATAAAACCCACCTTTATTAGTCTTTGGTTCATTTATTTGTGTATTTGGACCCTAATAGTTAAAAAAGTTTGAATTTGAACCCTCCAGGTGCTGCAAAGCTATCTTTATATCTATTCAGGCAAAAATCGAGTGGATTCCAACAACCTGTATCAGTCCCTTCTTAATTTTTATGACTATAACACTACTGACTATGTTATAACTAGTTATATCACAACATTTACACATATAAGGCCAAGACGTCACACCAACATTTCTCAGAGTACGATAACTGTTTTTCAGCAGCAGCGGCAGTAGTCCGTACTGAAAATATATCCAAACTTCGAGCTGATCTCCTAAAATGTCCAGTTGTTGGTTGTATTAATGAACACAAGTGGGTGAATGAGACAGCACAGTCAACAACCTGGAGGGGGTGGGGTCAATTGCATTTAAAGGGCCAGCGCTCAAATTGACATTTCTCAAATCATTACTCAGAAACAGTGTTGAAGATGGACCGGTGGACTTTAATTAATGAGGAATTCAGACCCAAGCATAGCATTTACTGTTTATGTAGACCACAGGGAAATGTTTTAAAATGCATAATTCCATTTAAAAAAGCAAATTATCACTCCTGTAAGTTGTCACATATTTCAGAACCCAATACACACACTCAACATATATTACAACCTTTCGCACTCTGAACTTTGAGCCACAACTAGCTATGTACCAGTTTCATCTGCCTACATTAACTCTTTACCTCCTTACATACACACAAACCAATACTATGATGCTGTGATTATCCCTGCTTTTAGTATTACTTTTATTTGTCATTGTCACACTAATGTTGTCCTAATTATTCATTTAGATCTTTTATCCTCAAAAATTTTAACTTGTATGAATGAGGAAGTGTATTAATACCTGTAAACACTGAATTTGTTTGCCATAATTACTGACTGCACAAATTATGTAACTAAACTTAATGAGAAGAATTTAAATATCTCCTTCCTCTTAATTTAAATAAACTCTTTAATCCGTGTTAGCTGGAAAATGCATTCTCAAAAAGCTAAAAACAGGCCTGATTTTCAGAGGTTGATTTTTAGAAATACATGGCTGTCAGTGCAGAAACACGACAGGCATATAATGATCTTAAAAAAACAACAGGAAGGAACCCGAGCCATTTCAGTGTTAAAGAGCAAATAAGACAGACAGGATGGATTACAGCACAAATATTAACCATTAACTTTATTGGATAACACTAACTAGGACTATTTTACTGCACGGTAATTGTACTTTTCACAGGCCACTTAAATTACAAGTTGCTGATAATGCATACTTTTAATTAAGGTTTTGAATATTTAACTTTTACTTGTAGTGAGGTACTTACACGGTGTGCTGGAAGTTGGTAGACTACTTTCACTTTAGTAAAGGAAAGAGCACAGACTAGTCGCTTTACTACGTTACGTGTCGAGAGATTTCTAATAAGAAAGGGGTTGTACTGTTTACTACCTAACACCTCCATGTTTACACGCCTACAAACACAACAAAGTGAGCATGCGCGTTGGGTTGCAGATTCCTATAAGCTCAATGGCGCATTCACAAAAGTAGGAACTTGCAATTACACCTATGAATTTTCTGTAATAACGCAATTAATGTGTCCTCGTGATATTTATTATTTGGACGTATAAGTCAATGGATAAGTAAGGTACTATTACGAGAATTGAGCACGTTGTCGTAGCTGAAAACAGTCGTGTCTGTAACGGCCGGAAATCGCAAGATTAAAAAAAAAACTCTGACTGTGAACGCGTCTTAATAAATCGAACGCCCCCTCCGTCTGTTAGTTAACGCCCACAAAGTTATTCAGAGTTAACCAGGTGACAGCCGAGCCAGCTAGGAAACAATACGGCTTCCACAAACACACCGTAACGGACAATGTAAGGACATTTAACTCGAATACACTCGGTACTTTAATTACACATACATGTGTGCGAGTTGAAGCCTCTCTCTCGGCCGCTGAAGACAGTTAGCTGAGCGAGGACATCATCGCTAGCTTCTGACGTTTCCTCCGTAGAGAAGAAGATACCACGTTTAAAGACAGACTACTATCAAAATGTCAGACCCGACCGGAGAGGCCAAGTTGGAGGTGAAACAGGCGAGCAAAGAGGTGAAAGAGAGCGAAAACGTAGCAGAAAAATATTCTGCTCTGACCGTGAGCAAAAATAGCGAAATGACCATGGGAGAGCTGTCGTCCGCGTTCAGCGCTGTGCCCACTCACAAACCCGTCAAGAAGGTAAGGAACAGCGAAGAATCCGCATAAGGAAACCATGGCGGACATTCACATGTTCACACACTCACTAGAATGATTTGAGTTTAATCACAATATTGATGCTTTTCACTTTGGCTCGCCATATCTGATCCTAATATTAATCGGGGTTCAGGGAATCATTTGTAAGGGGATAAACTGGAACACCTGACATAGCAGGAAAATGGTCTTACTATAGATTCCAAAGCCACTGATACTTAGGCTTACTTAAGCTAACATTAGGTCTGTGCATCTCCAAATTAAAAATAACTCATGGAAAATAGAGTAAATAGTCTGTATGTCCTTCTAAGACTGAGGAAAGTGAAAGTTTTAGCTTTTTTTTGTAAATTAAATTTAATTTAATTTTACATTAAACAGTTGTCTTGATTAGAAACTGCGTAATGCAATAGTTTTTTCACAAACATTTTAAAAATAATTTTTGTTTATTTATTTTTAATTGAATATCCTTTGTATTGGACAGCATTTTTTTTTTTTTTTTAAAGTAAAACTGAAACCTTTGTCCCCTACAGTGGACAAAAATGCATTGCTGGGTCTCAGGAGGATATACCAAGATCAGTGACCAGGTCAATGCATATCAGTAGTGGTATTATAGATGTTTTTAAGAAGTTTTTACATTACTGAACAGTTTGACCTGATTATTAAAAGATTCTTCAGGTTGTCTTGGGCAACATCAAATACTTTTAATGTTCAGAATCACAATACAGATCATTCATATATAGTCAAATGACTCTTATAAGTGCCATCGACGTGTGACATGCTACTAAACTGAGTGTTTGTGGTGACCTGTATTACAGTATTTTAGTTTGCAAAACACTACGTGACTGTGGAATAACATTTCTTTCTACATAATGAACAGTGTACCTAAGTAAACCACTTTAAGTGCAAAATGTAACAATAACTTAGGAGCTAAACTACAGTCTATAATTTAAATAAAATAAAATTTTGCCTAAATAAAACAATTTTAAATTGTAGTGCTGAATTTGTTAACAATAGAAATTATTTCTTCCAAGTAACGTTCAAGGAAGAAGTTTTAACTGTCATGTTACAAGGAACAAGGAAGGTGAATTCTTTACATTTGTAAGAATTTGCACACTTCATTAAATGCTGAATGGACAAGTGAGTTTTGGACAAAATACACACTGGAGTCTCTGTTAACATTTAGCAAGGATATAGCTCATGTGTGATCAGGAATGTCTGTCAAAAGTCTCAAAACACGTGGTCAAAGATCCAGTCGACTAATCATCAGACAGTTTCACATCCCTTTTGTCTTTTTGGGAGGGCCTTCAGTGCTGGGTTCAATGATTAACTAATGCTGCATTAAGTATTAGGATACTGTTTTTTTTTTCTTTCTGCTGAGGAGTGTAAAGTTGTCCTCTGTAAATGAACTCTGTTAGAACAGTTTGATGTATGGTGCAATATTCATCTATTTATTGCTCTGAGGTTAAATTATTTCATCACATAAATCATTAGCCTGTTTTTAGGCATTGCGACACAGATGAACAGTTGTTATTGTTAAGGGTTGAAGGTTTGATGTTGTAAAGGTGAAACATACAATTTTCCTTCTATTCGCTGATGAGACAGAAAAAATAATTATTGTATAAGGGCACTGTTCCTTGAAAGTGGAAAGTTTTCTATGAAATCTTCAGGGAGCCATATTCCATAGTAAGGGACAAATTAACTAAATATGGTATCATCTGGGCTTTGCTTCAATTTTCCTCTTTAAAAGAAATGTACTTGAGGTGCAATTGTAGCCAAAAGGAACACAGATCTAAGTATATGATATATCTGAACTATTGAAATCTCTAAAAACATCGGGAACTTATTTGAAATGGTTACTAAAACACACCACACCAGCTTGTGTAAAACTGGGAGTACATCCAAGTGTCACCATCCAACAGGTTTGTTAAATTCAAAGCATGTTGCAGTGCAGTGAATTTCTCTCTGTCTTTAACACAGCTCCTCAGAGTCAAAGCTCAGAGGCAGACTAAACCTCTTGTATAAATCAGGCTTTGGGACTATAAAGCTTCCACTATTCTGTCCAAGAGAAAGTATGTGGTGTCTTGTCACCTTAATCTCAAGAAAACAGGTTCACATTGTTCGTAGTTGCCATGTTGTGTTCTGGTATGTGGAGGGTTTTCAGAACACGGCCTAAACCTAGAAACTGGAGAATGAGCAGATCTGACTGAACAGCCTGAATATCACTCAGAGATGGGAGAATGAACCTGTGTGATATTACTTCCGTGAATGGCATTTCACTCACTCACTCAGGCACACATGAGTATTAATGTCAGGTGGCTGATGCTGATTTATTAAACAGTAATCCGATCACCTTTAAATCAAACTCTTTTTTTTTTTTTTTGGTGAGGTGTCAGACACTGTATGTGGTGGAGTAAAGAAAATGAAAAACCTTCAACTACATTTGAGGGAAAAAATTCTGCCTCTCCTCTTTTCCGTGCTTGGAAAGTCACTGACATGGGAAAAGATAACGTTACTGCAGCTTCAGGAGTTCTCTCACAGCCTCATGTTACCTTCGAAGTCACTGTCGACAAAACGTTTCTGGTTCTACTGCTTTGATTCAAAAAAAAAAAAAAAAGTTGGCTGATAACAGATGAAGGTAGATGCATTTGACAAAAAATAATAGCAGTGGCTTCTTCCTTTGACTTGTAAAAAAGATTTTTGCGGCAGCATTTGACGTTAAACGAATGTATGTCATAGCATTCACAGGGACTCATTGTTTAAGTGAAGCAGTCGTTGCCTCAAACACAAGTCAGTGCAAACAGATGGTAAATATAACATGGAGGTACATTTTTTAACATAATATTCCAGCAGAGGCTCCAATAAAGTGACTGCATAAACTCGCATAAACAATCATTACATAAGCACGGGTCAAATGGGGCCATCCAAACTAAAACTTGGCCCAGAAACTTTCATTTTGGATGATGCATCTTGATGGTGCAGTATCTGTCTGGCAGCAGGCATACATCTATTTCTGTCAGTAACACAAAATAAACTTGAGTTTTAGTAGGATTATTATGCAGCCAAAGAGTTTGAACAACTTGTTCTGCGTCATTCAAATAGAGTTGTCATCAAAAGCAGATTTAAAAAAAAAGAAAAAAAAAAAAAAAGCTGAAGGCAAGAATAAAAGCAATCCAACTCTCATTTTTGTCCAAAGAGGGCCTGACATGACACCCAGCTTCCGGATAAACCACTATATGAGCTGTATCCTTTTAGCCTTGAATTTTATGGCTGGATCTGTTTACTTCTAAAGTGGTTTCAGCTGAAAGTGCTGCTGCAAATGAATGTGACCATGCTCATCAACTCAGCCTGCACAGTTATATAATGGGGAAGGCTGAAATTTAAATAAATAAAAAGTGTGCCTACTCGGACACGAACATGGAAATCTATTGAGCGTTTGTGTGGAGTCTGCTCTGAGCGCCAGTGACTAATCAATCACTGGTTAGGCTGTGATGTGACTGTTGTTGGAGATATTATGGGCAATAAGGCCAAAATCTTCTACCAATGTATATGATAGTTGATATCATAATCTGTAATTGAATAGATCACAATACAGATGCAATTAAAACATATTTTAAAGTCACTACCGTTCATTCTCCATGTCTGTTTGGGTCACCTTTTTCTGCAATGCAAACCTCCCAAAACCCTGAAATATTCCAGTAATGAGTGTGATTTGCAACCCCAACGAAATACTGATAAGGCACAATATGAGACTGTATACATTTTCTATCATGAGGGGTATCATCATTTCACACATCCTCAATATGGAGTCTAGCCCAGTAATATTGAGCAAAAAGAGGGTCTCACTCTGTAAGGCTTCACATATTAGCACAAAAATGTTATTATCAGTTCCTATACTGCAACAATCATCTGGGCATCTTTTATTTGTCTTTTGGATTGTTTGTGCAAGAATTAGAATAGCATTTTTTACTCATTCATACAGCCTGACTAAGAAAATTAAGTGCATTTCTCTTGTTTTTTCTTTTCAGCAAATTCAGTTTGTGGAGGATAAGCAGGAGTTCAGCAGGTTTCCCACCAAAACAGGCCGTCGCTCCCTGTCCCGCTCCATCTCTCAGTCGTCCACGGACAGCTACAGCTCCGGTAAGAAGGAGGAAGAGACAAATGAACCAGACAAACTCAAACATCAGTGATTAACATGCATGTGGTGCTTTTGTATTACCGAATGAATGTTCTTTTCAGCTGCATCCTATACGGACAGCTCTGACGATGAGACCTCTCCACGGGACAAAACACAAGTCAACTCAAAGGGCAGCACTGACTTCTGTGTCAAGAACATCAAACAGGCTGAGTTTGGTCGACGTGAGATTGAGATAGCAGAGCAAGGTAAGACACGGGTATATTCGCATACATTTAATGAAACTACACATATATTTCATGCTACATTGTGTTTGTCCAATGTTTGTAAAGACTATGAGGTCATTTAATTTAATCTAAGATATCAAACCTTACAATACACTACTATTATAGGCATTTAAAATAAGTTCTAAAAAATTGAATGTACAGTATTTTTGTTTTACAGAAACTGCTTTTTAGTGAATGAATGAAAAGGGAAATGAACAATGTACAAAATTGTTTATCTAGTTCAGTAGAGCTGATCATATAAGCAAAACTTATTTTTTGGCACTATCTGCAGTGCTCGTTTTCAGACTCTTCTCTCCGTGTCCTCTCGTTTCAGATATGTCGGCACTAATCTCACTCAGAAAGAGAGCGCAAAGCGAGAAACCACTGGCAGGAGCCAAAATTGTGGGCTGCACTCACATCACAGCCCAGACTGCAGTAAGATGCCTATCTGAGGTTGAGCTCTAACAGCCAAGCAGAGGCTGCAGTGTTATTGATCAGGACAGGATTTTAGGTCACTTTTTGTCTGTGACCACTGACACTTTAGACTAGGGGTATTCAAATCCGGTCCTTGTGGGCCAGTATCCTGCATGTTTTAGATGTTTCCCTCTTCCAGCACACTTGGAAGCCATTACATCATTATCAGGCTTCTAAGCAGCTTGATCATGAGCTGGTCATTAATTGAATCAGGTGTGCTGGTAGAGGGAAACATTGAAAATATACAGGATACCGGCCCTTGAGGACCGGATATGAATACCCCTTTAGACAACAGCGTGTTTTTTTTTTTGTAACCAGGCCTGGCCAAGTGAGTAACAGACTGAGAAAACACTGTGCAGCAATTCTAATCATTCCATATCCGTTTTTAAAAATGTATTTAGTAGCAACCATAATAGCTCCAATTGTAGATCTAAGCATGTATGTTAACATGCCATTAAAGAATAATAACCAAATATTTAATAAAAACATAAATTTATCATCATTGACAAAATAGTGGAGTGAAGAAAAATATACAGCAGTTATTTAAGGTTTGGAAAAAAATGTCAAAAAGTGCTGTTCCTCAGGGAAAGTGCAAATATTTAGCATACCACACTTTTCTTAATATATGGGAGTACATCATATCCAAAAATGAAACTGACATATTTTTTATTTAATTTTAAAAGACATTAATTAATGGTAATGGAGGTCAGAATCCAAAAAGTAATGGAGTGAGGTGTTTGTTCAGTGTGAAGAACCGTAGTAGTAGTAGTAGTAGTAGTAGTAGTAGTAGTAATAATAACCATCAAAGATTTTATTGAAATGCTGATAAAATTATCAGTCTTTGGTTACATATGTTTCAGTACTATATTTAATACACATCTTTTTTTTTTTTTTTTAGAAAAAGTAATATTCAAAGTTATTAGTGTTTGATTATTAAGAAATATAAGATTTGACACAGGCATATATTTTGAATATATTTATTTACACATAGCTATGTACATTCTGAATTTATATGTATACATTCAATTGTAATCTTTACTGTTCTTAATTTACACTGTATTCTCATATATTTTCTTATATATCCAGTTGTTATTCAGGTACAAATTAAATAAACACAGTTTTAGAAACTAGAAATATATATCTTTCATGCTGAGTAATCAAAAATATTGTTTTAGAAAAAAAAAATTACCCTGATGTTCACTTTCACTTGGCCAGGTCCAACCATAAACCAGCTAAACCAGTCCAGTTGAACAGAGAACTACCAAGAAGAGCCATGACCCAGGCACATGAGAACCTCCACAGACAGCCATAAACCACTGTTCAAGCTTTTTTTTTTTTTTTCTCCAGTTGTTCTAGTTCTAGTTGTACTAGTGTATCAGTGTTTAAAGTACAGAAGAATAATACAAGTCTGCTCCACCCACTTTTTCCACCACAAAATAAATGTTTTCATATTAAGCAATATGAAAGACATAATACAGACCTGATTTGTTGTAATCTTCTCTGCTCTCTCTGTTTTACTTGTGTATGCGTATCTTTGCAGGTGCTGATAGAGACTTTGGTGGCTCTCGGGGCTCAGTGTCGCTGGACAGCGTGTAATATCTATTCAACACAGAATGAAGTGGCTGCAGCACTGACAGAGACAGGTAAGCACCAAAACAGGGTTAACAGAATTTTTCTCCTTTCAAAACCTGTGAAATTTATTTAAATAACACACACAAAAATTCAGTTTGCAGTAAATGATTTTACTTTATAACATATTACTTTTGTCTTGTGAACACGTCATGTCTGGAAATGTTTGGTCCTGCTTTAATAATGGACAATACTACCTTTAGTGTGACCTTTTAGTCAGGAATCCACACTACTTTTATTACTAACTCTTATCAGCCGTTGCTATGTGATGGTTTCAGTATGCACTTGATTTTCTCAGTATACCTTTGATGACCTGACAGGCTCAAGGGTTACATCAGATTTAAGGGATAGTTAATGAAGTTAATCCATTGGGGGGTTGGTTATTTGGCTATTTTGAGTAGAGTACTGCTGTGCACCATCTATTACTTATGTAACTGTTTATATGGGTAGAGAATAACATCCAATTGAAGGAGAAGACTAATTAACGGAGATGTGGTCCAACTTGTTCTTAGACCCCATGTATTCGATGGTGTTCATTAGTCATGTTCTGTGGGATCTTTGTTGTCGGAGATGCAGTTCAGGTTTAGACATGAATAATTAAATTCAATAATCTGAGTTGAAAGGGATGAAAGACTATGTCAAGACTGATGGAACAGGATGATAGATGAACTAGGAACCGTTGACGCAAGATGTGCCAAGTACTTTCATGACTTCTATTTCAGGTGTGGCTGTCTTTGCCTGGAAAGGGGAGTCAGAGGATGACTTCTGGTGGTGTATTGACCGTTGTGTGACTACAGAGGGTTGGCAACCTAACATGGTACGTTAAAAAGATTCTATTTGTGCCCTTGTGTAATAGCATAAAAAAGCGAGGGCCTTAAAGTATTAAAACAGCATTTTACTGTTGTGTCTAAATACAGATACAGTGTGGGGAGTTGAATCAATATCATCCTGTATCAGTGTTACCTTTTAACTATATATTTTTACTCTAATTGGTAAGATCCTTGATGATGGAGGAGATTTAACACACTGGATGTACAAGAAATACCCTAATGTGTTCAAGAAGATCAGGGGCATTGTGGAGGAGAGTGTCACTGGGGTTCACAGGTAATTGTTTGCTCAACATAAATGCACTTTCCCTCAGCCATTTAGGAACAGATCTGTGTGAGGTGAAAACTCTTTATTTATTTCTTTTCAGATTGTATCAGCTGTCTAAAGCTGGAAAACTGTGTGTTCCAGCAATGAATGTAAATGACTCTGTGACTAAACAGAAGTTTGACAACCTCTACTGCTGTAGAGAATCAATCCTGGATGGGTGAGTTGGCCTCATTTTTTTTTTTTTTTTTTTGGTAGGCTAAACATCACAGTCTGAATGGTGTTAATTCACCAGTACCACTATGCAATTACTTTTAATGGTTTGAAAGAAATGCACAAGAACAAAGGAATAAACATTCGGAAACTGTTGAAGAAAGGGTTTAATTGGTTTAAGATGCCTATTTATTCCGTCAAAGGAGAAACATTGGCTAAGCTCTGGTCTTGGCTTCAGTATTGAAGTTCCTAGAATTTGCCATTCTAACTAACACATTCAGACTTGACCAGAACAGCTATTTGTTTCCGTTATTGTAGTTGAGAAACACTGATTTGTTTAGAGTATCTTCTTAATCATATTATTTAAGCATATTCTATCCATCAGGGAATAAAAAAAATAGCACATGTTGTTCAGTCGATTAAAAGGAACAACATAAAGAACTTTGTCTTCGTTGTTGGGTGGATCATTACAGTAAAGAAAAGGTTAGAAAGCACTGGTATCACAGAGCCTTTGTTAAATAAAGAAACAAAAATCAGTCCACCTGAATAGCTTGTTCAAAGCTTTTGCCTTGTAACTCCATATACACTGCAAAATTGCTGGACTCTGACCAATATTTAGTAGGAAACCCTGTGAACATTGAAGGCTCTTTATTACTCAGTTGTTAATTATCACCATAGTGGCATATGAGAAGTCTGATATTCTAATACTGTCAGCACAGCTCTTACCGGGTCAGTGCTTTTTACACTCAGCACTCATAATTTATTGCTTTTTCCATGGACTAATTATCTGCAGGGTACAATACTGTCATGCAATAGATGTTCCACTATGAAATGTGTATCTTTAAATAGAATAATCAGACTTTTTTTTCCTCATTAGAAGGTGTAAAATATTTAGCAATTTCATTAAATACACGGCAGGTCAACCTTTCATACAACATGTTCAAAATAATACAATGGTAGAATTAAGATTGGATTAACACATTTTGGACTTATTAAAATGCAGAGTTACTAAATTTCACTTAAATTACACTCATTTCTCTTTCTAACAACTCTAGCTTGAAGAGAACCACTGATGTCATGTTTGGAGGCAAGCAGGTGGTTGTATGTGGGTATGGTGAGGTAAGACACATCTTGCATGAACACACCATGATTATCTTCATTTATCCATATGAGGCCATTTTCAACGGTGGACTGCTTAATGCGGACTCTAGACTCTTAACACAGATAATATTTACTGAATATAATAATGTAAAAAATGAACTTGTATGAAATTTCAAGGTTGAAATTTTCTGCTGAATGTTCCTCATAAATACATAGAACAATCTTTAATTTTCATGACTTTGCAGGTTGGGAAAGGTTGCTGTGCAGCTCTGAAAGCTCTGGGAGCCATCGTTTATGTTACAGAGATCGATCCCATCTGCGCCCTGCAGGCCTGGTGAGTGAATGAGCACTGGGATCGTGTCCATGCTCAATATGCTAATAGTCAGAAATCTGTGAACAGGAGAGTAAACGGCAGGGAAAATGTCATTCCACAACTGTTCAAGAAAGTCAAAAAATACATTTTATTAGTGAGCGAGCAAGTATTTTGTTATGCAACAGATGTACAGCTTTAACCACTCTTTACTAGCACAGCATAGAAGCTAGTTTTAATCTTATGAGCTGCCCGGTCAATTAGAAATACTTTCCTGTTTGTCACTTTCTTCAACATTGAACATCTTCTCACTTGTGTCTGAACAGCATGGACGGATTCAGGGTGGTGAAGCTGAATGAGGTCATTCGCCTGGTTGATATCATCATCACATGCACTGGTAACTTGACATGACCCCATCGGGTTATACTGTATTTCATGGCCTTGCAGTATCTAACTGCTAGACATAATAAGTGCATTTTTGTTTGATGTTTTTAACTGTCCTTGAGTGTAAATGATATCTCTGATGCCATTTGACGTGCACTGACTGTAGAAGAATGATTGTGTCTGTCTGTTTGTAGGTAACAAGAATGTGGTGACCAGAGATCAGCTGGACCGAATGAAAAACGGTTCTATTGTGTGCAACATGGGACACTCAAACACTGAGATTGATGTGGTAAACTAATGTAGTTGATAACTGGTGTACTTTTTTTATGCTGAATGAGTCATTATTGATCACAGATAGCAAGGGGAGGAAAGAAAACAAGCACATGTAGAGAGAGTGAGGGCAAATACATGCAACTGTAAATAGGTCACCCAGACCAGGCATTGAACTGAATGCACTGTGGTTCATGGTCTTAAATACCACCACACACCCTAGAGTAAAGCTTAATCTGTCCTTCTCACATAGAGCTTAACCATATTTAAAATGCCCGTTTCAATGAATAAACACATGATGATCAAGCACACAGGCAAGTTAGTCATGTTGTGCTGAACTGTCCTGACGCATGTAGGACTGACTGATGTTCTCATCTCATCTCAAGGCAAGCCTGAGGACTCCTGAACTGACCTGGGAGAGAGTCCGCTCTCAAGTGGATCATGTCATTTGGCCTGATGGCAAAAGGGTTATCCTGCTCGCTGAGGTAATGTAGCTTGCACCGGCTGAGTTTATTTAAAAAATTGTATTTTATTTTCAGTGATAAGAATTCTTATTTAGATCATACAAATACCTCCAATAATGGCCCAGGCCTTTCTGTACAACTTGTAGGTTTCTACAAAAGACCATTTCACTGTTTATGTAACACATACCTGCAGTGTCTGAAGCTGCAGGTGTGACATGTATA
Source organism: Ostorhinchus rueppellii (assembly GCA_030068375.1). NCBI lineage: Eukaryota > Metazoa > Chordata > Actinopteri > Kurtiformes > Apogonidae > Ostorhinchus > Ostorhinchus rueppellii. The sequence goes on from JAQQZY010000023.1 coordinate 21,516,598, forward strand.
AAGATGCATGCATCAGTGTACAAGTGTTTATGATACTAAACTGACAGCACATTGTATGATAGGCACCAGGAGTTACTCTACATTATTTTGTATCCAGCCTGTATTTTAGGACTAGCCTTTGTTTGTTTTGTTTCAACCTTGACCTCAGGTATTATAAATGACACGGCTCGTAATCGCCTCCTTTTTATTTGAGGAAATACAGGAGCTTTCTTAAACTACTACTCAATGCTCTCAAAATGACAAAGAAAAACTTTGAGAAGACCACAACAAAGCATTGAAGTTACTTTGCATAGGTGGTATAAATATTTACCTTGTGAGTAACACAACATACATGTAGGTAATGACCTTGTTCAAAACAGTACTTTTATTTCACAGGGACGTCTTCTTAATCTCAGCTGCTCCACTGTTCCGACCTTTGTGTTGTCCATCACAGCCACCACTCAGGTAATGCATTACCAAACAACCTGTGATAGAATACAGAGTAGCAACAGACACACACAACAGCTGGAGCTTTAGTTGACTCTCAGTAATGTTTTTATTTGCTATTATTATTATTATTATTATTATTATTATTATTATGTCTTCTTGGCAGATAAGCACTCACTTGGATGTGGACACATTATTAGTACTAACAAAGCACAAGAGCAACATAAGGTTTCTGACCCTATATAATCAATATAAAATACAATCCTGCCACTAGTGGAAATAACAAATCATAGTGGACAGTACAGTTGTAGCATCATGTTTTCTTCCCAGCTGTGGTGTTATTGATCTGTAAATAGAAATTCATCCTTACATTTATTGCTCGCCATGCACTTCATCATGTGTTTCCATGTATAGCAGTGTTATTAATGCATGTTTGTCTTCAGGCTCTGGCCCTCATAGAGTTATACAACGCTCCTGAGGGACGATACAAGCAGGATGTGTACCTACTTCCTAAGAAGATGGGTAAGAGAAGAAAGTTATTTAACCTACATTTACGTCATTTAACAGTTTTCAGCTACAGTGGCAAGCTATGTTACTCATACCAATGTTGTAGCACTTAACTATGTGTTTTAAATTATGGATGAGCCTGCGTTAAATGCATTTGCAGATCACAAGGGAAGCCAGGCAGAGGTGCTAATGCCTTTTAGTGGCTGTTGGTGTTATAAGTGAAAATCGATGCCAGGCTGTGACTGTTGCATTGTATTCTCAGAGGCAGACATTTGTGCTGAGCCTAATATATGTATTGTATTTCTTGCGTCTTTCTTGAATTTTTCTATGTCTTTGTATTACAGATGAATACGTTGCCAGTCTGCATCTGGCTACTTTTGATGCTCACCTCACAGAGTTGTCTGACGAGCAGGCAAAATACCTGGGCCTGAACAAAAATGGTCCTTTTAAACCCAACTATTACAGGTACAAACGTATAAGTGAAGGGTGAAGACATTTTGTCATACTGTAAAACAACAATAAAACTAATATATAAGGAATGATTATCGATAAAATGATGACATTAGCTCATAAAGTGATGTAAATAAAGCATTTAAAAAAGCAAACCCTTCGAAAAGCAGTTTTTGTTTTGAGTGACTTTCTGTTTTTGTTTTTCTCAGGTATTAATCTGAAGGGGAACCACACCTCAACACAAGGTGGGGATGGAACCCAACATAACCTATTTGGATGACAAAAGAAAGATTTACATCTATGTTTTATACCTTTTGCAATCTCCACAGCTTATATTTAGTTGTATCATGCTGACCATAGCAAATTTTGGTTTACTTGCTGCTGTGCACAGAACTCTACGCAGCACCCAGCTGAGTATGAAAAAGCGGTCTAAGTACAGCACATCATCCTGCTGACCTTTTTAGGTTTCATTTTCCGTTGGTTATGTCTGTACTTCCTATATCCTAGGTTATTTTAGATGTCTTAGAATTGAATAGTATATTAAATATTGTGCCAAATAAATGTGGGAAGTGTGATGAAGTGCAACAAATGGTTATTACTGAAAAGACTTATCCATACATGAAGTGATATTTTCAATATTAATTCTATACCAAAAAGCAGTCAACTCAAAAGCTCACTTTAAGTCAAGCCTCTTTTATCAAAATATTGTTAAGCAATTTCCATCCATTTTAAAATAAAAGTGACTGTGAGTTGGTGTAAACAAATATTTTTCCCAAAATTCAAGTCCATGTAGTTGTTGCTGTGTGTCTGTTGGATATATAAGTAAGCACTTTATTGCTTACAGATAGCCATAATTGAATATGCTGATCATGACTGAAAGATGTTTGTGACTTAAAAAATGCTTAATGCAGCTTTAACATTTCTGTATCCCAGCACTATGTACTTCATACATTCCATCCATGAGCTACAAAGATGTTTGTTGTATTATCCTCTTTATTGGTGTACTACAACAGGTCTAGTTTAAAAAAATGCAACAAATGTATCCATTTTTAGGTTTTAATATTTCTAGGAATATTACACCTCAGAACATCTAAATATTTCACATAATTTGTAAATGTGTTCCATTATGTATTGCTAACCTTGATATCCATGTCTGATTATAATGTATGTAGATTCACAAGAGAGAAAAGAAAAATAACAGTTAAAAATACTGACACTACTCTGGATTCAGAGTAAACTTGATTTACTGTTTGGCAACTTAGTTGATTTCCAGTTAAGGTGGGTACAAACACTGCATTTATACTGTAATGTCCCCTGATGACCATATCCAAACTGATTTTGGATTATAGATTAGGTTTGTCACATTATCCAAAGCACTTCTCTTATGAATTTTATCAACACAGAATTAACCTTATTTAAAATTCCATTACAATTATTAGAATAATGTTTGCTTTGTTTCCTGTGGTTATGTAATTGTTGATTTCTATTTCTCTAAATGCTACTGAAATACCACTTTTTGATGTTTATTAAATGCACAAATTTAGTATGCAACATGTATTTACATGCACTTACTCACATGCAATGTTCATTAAATGAATGGACATATTGGGTAGTGTAGCTGAATGAATAGTGTGATACTTTTGCTGGATTTTTAGCTCTTTTTGTTTTTTTTTAAAACACCTTTAAATTCTGTATTACACTCATTAAATGTAAACATACTGTATGATCTTTTTGTCATTAGATTGACAGCTTTACTATCCATACCAGAGGTTTTCCACCATGTTATATTTTCAAGGTGTTGGCCCCATGTGTTCACTCAGTATTCACTCAGTATTCACTTCATAAATACAGATGATTTCTGTATTTAATTTGTACAGTAATTTCAGTTTTCTTGTCACTTACTGTATCTTTACTCATATAAATGCTGTCATCTTTGCACTAGCAGCTTTAAGGGCATTAGCGCCATGGACGGGTGAAGACATTATTGTCAACAAGATGAGTGTTGTAACCATGGTAACTGGTCAGTTGACAGTGCCTTGTGACTCAGTAATTTATATTTAATCTGAAAATGTCTTTTCCTCAAAGCATGGTAATACCCAACATAGTTGTTATACTGCAATATACTGTGATAGCTATGCAGCAACATACTGGTTTTATCTGTTAAATAAGATTTTACTTCAGAAAGAGTGGGAAGTTTTTGAATCAGCATTTCACATTTTAAAATTTGTATCAACAGTTTTCATTTTGGTCATTTGTAAACAACATTTTACATTCTTACATACATTTTACTTTGATTTTGAAACTACTCGCAGTGATCTTTTCATAACAGCACTTGAAAATGCCTTTTATAATGAATTCCCTTTTTCTTGAAATAATGACAATAGCCATTTCCTACTAGTTTTACCTGTAATAGACATACATGAATGTGTTATTACTGGAACAAACATCGTGACTGTCAAATTGAGAAAAATGAGGATACCACTGTGATATAACAGCTGTACACTGTTGCTAGTTTGAGGTTTTTGATGTGGAGACAAAGTCCTGTAAATTATATATTACCTAAAAACCTAGGCTTATATTTTCAGCACTCTAGTTTAGTTTGATGAACAACTTTTCAGCAGTATACATTCTGTTTAAATATATGTGCACAGTTCCCTTTAATAAACTGCTGTTTAAATCTGAAATGGCTCGTTTTATTTCACATAGAAATAAGAGGTTGACCTTCTGTCGAATGTATGCAATAGGTGTCCAGATTAATAGTATTTTCATGATTTTATTTGGTTTATATTATGATCTTGTTTTACTCCTGATCATTTACTTTTCTCTTTTTTTTTTAATAAAGCAGTGGTACATGCTCAGCTAAACTGATTATATTATGGATAACTTTATTTTAAATTTGACTTTATTTTTTACCATGTTGAATTTGTATTGAGGAAATATGTATTATGTGTATCATTTATTTTAAGTTTTAACTATTCCACTTTTATTGGTATATTTTTTTCCTTTATTCTATCTTAATGTCTTAAGGTTTTAAATCATAATCTGACAAAAATATAATTTAATAGTGAATTAAGTATGGAGGCATGTGCTGTTTGGCCTCTATGACTTTAACAGAAATAAAACCAAACCTAATGAAACATTCATTATTAATCTCATCATTTTTTTGGCAAAATTCCACATTCATAAATGTGAATTCACACATAGTAAAACTTCTTTTATTGTTTTTCAAATGGAGGTCAAACGGTACATCGACTCAATTAAGATTTCTCTTAATGAAAAGGCAAAAAACAAACCCATGAATATTTGTAAACATTTTGGAGTTTTTATGCAAACTCCTATTCCCCCTGACAAGTTCTGTAAATTCTATAATGTTTTCATACTGCTTATTGTGCGTATTTCTGTAAGTGCATATGATAAATAAAATTAAATAAATAAATAAAAACAGTGAATTAAGTAGACTACTTCCGCTTTGACCCATATTTCCGTGTTTGTGCAACCCAATTCTCGCGCTAATTCTCGCGTGACAACACTGTGGCCAAAAAAAAAAAAAAAAAAAATTATGGACGTCGGTGGGAACGGTGGTGGGCTACCTGTAAACAATAAACAGAGAGCTATGCTACCTAATAAGAGTAGAGGCGAATTCACCCGCAACTTGCGAAAAGACTCAGAGGTAGGTGGACAGGACTGTGGAATAATTGAATGATGGTTTTAGCCGGTAACCGTTGAACAACACTAGCTTTCCTGATCCTACCATAGACTCAGAATTAGCTCTGTCAGGCTAGTTTAGCTTTCCTAACTTTACTGTAACGAACATGATTTGACTACATTTACATCTAATTACGTCTGTTGTTCGAGAAATTGTGTGTTCATAAGTTGCAGTAGTTGACTGGTAATTTGTTAATATATATCGCAGAATCGCTATGAAGCAAAGCCGAGGCTAGCTAGCTGATATTAGCTTACCCACAGGCCAGACTGAACTGTCACAAATTTGACGACCTGTTGGGAGATGAATGGTTTGGCAACATGCTTTCTCTAATCTTTAAGGCCTGTGATGTTAATTTTCTGAACTATACCTAAGTATGTGTACATAGGGGCCCCCTGTATTATCTTTAAAGAATAGCCACTGACGGATCCCTGGCATGACTGATTCTGGATCCTTGACTTTGCTTTACCAAAATAAATAGCTAGAAATAATTAACTTGTTAGTACATGGCATAGTAGATGCCATGAGATTTGGTATCGGCAGTTGGATTATAAGTGTCAACTAATATTTCATAATGTGACGAAGTGATATTTAATGTGTCAAATGCTGTGTACAGGGCCTGTCTGAATCTCCAGACCTGGAATTTGAATATGCCGACACAGACAAGTGGGCTGCAGAGCTGTCAGGTCTGTAATTTAATAGATATTGAGAATTCCTGACACTTCTCTGTTTCTGTTAATTCTATTCTCACAAAATGTAATGTCATTTGGTGAAATGTGTGCTGTTTATATCTTATCTAGAGCTGTACAGTTACACTGAAGGACCAGAGTTTGCTCTCAATAGAAAGTGCTTTGAGGAGGAATTCAGAGCTCATGGTCTGTAGTGAAACCTAATATGCTCAGCCAAATGATATATATAATAATAATACTATTTCATTAAAAATAAGTACTGTTTGCATACTGACTCCATTATTGCTATTTTCAGTATCCGATAAGAAGTGGACAGAACTCGATGCAGACCAACACAGAGCTTATGCCATGCGCTTGTTGGACAGCCTGGAGGTGATTGCCAGGGAGAAGAGGCTGAAGGTTGCCAGAGCAATTCTTTACATGGCTCAGGGTCTGTGCACTTTACTGTGCTTTTCTGTGTTTTGAGTAATTATTTTTGACTTAAAAGACAATGATGTTTGACCATGAAGTTTAGCATTATTTTTTCTGTAAATATTTCTTATTTATAATGTTTTGTTTTTCCTACAGGAACCTTTGGAGAGTGCAGCTCTGAAGCTGAAGTGCAGCACTGGATGAGGTATAACATCTTTTTGCTGCTGGATGTGGGGACCTTTTCTGCACTGGTGGAACTGCTCAACATGGAGATCGAGTATGTCTATATAAGTTTTCTTGTCCTGATGAAGTACATTTTAAACACTTGCTAAAACAGACTACTTTCAAATATATTTATTGACAATCTAAATATGTTAAAATCTTTTTGACTTGAAATTTACTCACTTGAGTAATGAGTATTTTATATTATAGCCTGGTTTAATTATAAATACAAATCATATATATTTTGTAAAGATTTCCTGTTCGTTTTTGTCAGACAGATTATAAAAAAGTAGATTTTTACCTTTACATGGTTCATCTACTACCTGCAGTTTTTCTCAGAAGGGTTACTTGATGTTACTGTAAAACGTTTATGTCTGATAAAAAAGAAAAGGAAATCTTTATATCTTCAGTAGACACTATGAAACCAATCGGAGTATATATTTTGTGTCTGTTTCAGTAACAGTGCTGCCTGTAGTAGTGCTGTCAGAAAGCCTGCCATCTCTCTGGCCGACAGCACAGACCTGAGGGTGCTGTTAAACATAATGTACTTGATGGTGGAAACAATCCAACAAGAGGATCCAGCTGACAAGCCTGAGTGGAGAATCATCAGGGAAACCTTCAGAACAGAACTTGGTAAATTAAATCATTCTATCAGAGCCTGCTGTAATTTAATTTACTACACATCACAAACCCGACTTATTAAATTACTTCTGCTTTGATTCTTTCATGTAGGATCTCCACTGTTCAACAATGAGCCCATTTCTGTCATGCTCTTTGGTATGGTTACCAAGTTCTGCAGTGGCCACGCTCCCCATTTCCCAATGAAGAAGGTGTTATTACTGTTGTGGAAAAGCATACTGGTGAGAGATGGTTCACTGGTGATTTTAATCTCATATTTGAGATAAAGTGTGTCTGGTATAAAATCCTTCTTTTGTTTCAGTTCACACTTGGAGGTTTTGAGCAGCTCCAAAGCATAAAGGTTCAAAAGCGTGAGGAGCTGGGTTTGCCACCGCTACCAGAGGACAGTATTCGAGTCATTCGTAGTATGAGGGCTGCTTCCCCTCCTGCATCTGCATCCGACCTCATAGAGCAGCAACAGAAACGGGCACGACGGGAACACAAAGTAAAAACCTCTGTCCCAGAGCAATCTTTTTATAAAGCCACTCCAAGTCATGTGTGGGGCTTTAATATTTCCTTTTTATGTCTGCAGGCACTGATCAAACAGGACAATCTGGATGCTTTTAATGAAAAGGATCCGTACAAGGCTGATGACTCGCGTGAGGATGAGGATGACAATGATGATAATGACAACTCTATAGAGGCTGAGACTTTCCCTCTGGAGAGAGATGAGGTGATGCCTCCACCCATTCCACACCCTCCGTCAGAGAGAGTTTCCTTCCCGAAGGGCTTACCTTGGGCCCCTAAAGTCAGGTAGGACTAAATCTGATTGAATACACATTCCTTTTTATTGTGTAAATATATGTGCTTTGATATGTCATATGCGGCTTTAGAGAAATTACATGACTAAAAATGTAAAAACTATTGGATTAAAGATTTTTTTTGTCTCTGTTCCAAAAGGGAAAAGGATATTGAAAATTTCCTGGAATCTAGTAGAAGTAAATTCATTGGTTACACACTTGGAAAGTAAGTTGCTTTTTAGTTGACTATAAACAAACATTACTTTAGGTTCTTCACACAAACACCCTTGTTTAACTGTATGATGTGCATTTTAAAGTATCAGTATCTGTTTTAAAGTGTCTGCATTTATGTGTCAGTGATACAGATACGGTTGTTGGTTTGCCTCGGCCCATTCATGAGAGCATTAAGACACTGAAGCAGGTAGCAAGTCTTTGTATTTTATATGGATCTGTTTTGCATACGTTATATTTTATACAGATTTACAGTAGCTACAGAGCTGCATAAAGTACTCATCTTTCTGTTTTCAGCACAAATATGTGTCTATAGCTGAGATTCAGATCATCAAGGAGGAGGAGTATCAGAAGACCCCTCTGTCTGGAGTAAGTGGAGACAAATTTAAAAGAATAACGTCAGCTTCAATATTCACAATATTTTTTTAATTTCAGAGATGAGATAGAAGTCCCTGTAAATCAATACCTATTCCACACACTAATAAAAAAAAAAAACCTTCAAATGTGTGAGCCATGCAATTGATAATAATGAATTAGTTGAAAAATAGTTTTGTCAATTAAGATGCTGTAAATATGTAAAAAGACCTGTAAGATTAGAGTCTTTGCCTTCATTCCTGCCATTGTACTGGAAGATGCGAAGGTTCATTGTTATATATAAAAAAAAAATGTGTAAAAGTGCTTTGATGACCTATTTTTTCTCTTGGCTGCTTCTTCTGTGTCTTCAGGGTGAAGAGGAGGTGATAATGTGCGCCACAGAGCTACTCTATCAGGGAATTTTACCCAGTTTACCTCAGTACATGGTTAGTGATGTTGTTACTGTACGACATGTTCATTTTAAGCTAATATAGGGTTTTTTATGTGTAAGGAGTGGATTGTGTACCTATTGGTATTCTACAACAACAGAATTAAGGATGAGTCTCTGTATCAGACTGGTTTTGTAATTATTCAGTGTCATGTCTCTCTGAATGTCAGATTGCTCTACTGAAGATCCTTCTCGCAGCTGCGCCAACTTCTAAAGCCAAGACTGACTCCATCAACATCCTGGCAGACGTGTTGCCAGAGGAGATGCCGTAAGTGATCATGTACCTCTGACAGCCGGAGCACCAGTTTACCTTTATGTTTTGAACACAAGTTGTAACATTATAGTTAGAGGTTGACTCCTATTGCATATAAGTGATGCAGTTTATACTAATTCAGCGTGTAACACATTATTTTAGCTGACATTAAGTGATTTTATGTTTACATCATTAGTGTTTGTGACCTAAGCATGCATTATGTCAGACTTTTTGTTACTCTTCAAACCCCTGGCCTGTCTAATAATGGGATTTCTCTCTGATTCTACAGAACCACAGTGTTGCAAAGCATGAAACTCGGTGTTGATGTGAATCGACACAAAGAGATTATCGTGAAGGCGATTTCTGCCATCCTGCTGCTGCTTCTGAAGCACTTCAAACTTAACCACATATATCAGGTAAGAACACTATAACATCACATTTGGGTGGGAATGGAAGACATGACTGGGCGCTACGTAAAAAATATGCATTCAGAACATGATCTTATTTTTCATTGACATTTAACTTTTGTGTGTTTTTTATTTATTGTTGTCATTTTGAAAATACAATTCTGAAAAAAGCTGATCCATATCACACATTTGTGCAATTTTTCATTACATTCTTTTATTAATTTCTCTGTTTGTTTCATACATGTTAATAAACGTCTTTTTAAATACTTGTTCTCTTTAGTTTGAGTACATGGCTCAACACTTGGTTTTTGCCAACTGCATCCCCCTTATACTGAAGTTCTTCAACCAGAACATCATGTCTTACATCACAGCTAAGAACAGGTACAAAATCAACTAATTTTATTTACATTAAATAAATTAGATTGTCCTTCAAATCTGAGTAATTACCATTTTTCTTCTCTTTTAAAGCATTTCGGTGCTTGATTTTCCGTACTGTGTGGTGCATGAGCTCCCTGAGTTAACTGCAGAGAGTTTGGTAGGTTTTCAGTTTTCTTTTTATTGTTTGAACAAAGTGTTTTCCTTATGTTTGATGATAAAATGAAGGCTAATTTTCTGGATGTTACAGGAAGCAGGAGACAACAATCAGTTTTGCTGGAGGAATCTGTTTTCTTGTATTAACCTGCTGAGAATCCTCAACAAACTGACCAAGTGGAAGCACTCCAGAACAATGGTGAAGGAGTTTTTACATCAAGCCACATATAACAATGGATTAATCATACTTTCTGTTGAATAATTGAATGAATAAACTCAACACTCATTTTTTTCACCCAGATGCTGGTTGTGTTTAAGTCTGCTCCCATCCTGAAGAGGGCGCTGAAGGTTAAGCAGGCCATGATGCAGCTCTATGTCCTCAAGCTGCTCAAAGTCCAAACCAAATACCTGGGACGGCAGTGGAGGAAAAGCAACATGAAGACAATGTCTGCCATTTACCAGAAGGTCAGACATCGCCTCAACGACGACTGGGCCTACGGGAACGGTGAGTCGAAATGAGAACAAGAAATCGGCTTTCAGTCAGGACGAAACCTTTAACATAGAAAGGCACACATTGCACTTTTGCCCAATTTCTGATTTATTACACGTCATTTGAATGTGATTTTCTTTCTTTTTTTATGCAACTATAATTGACAGTTTGCACAAACATTTCAGTGGAAGTTGTTTCTTTTATGTTCATTGTAAAACATTTACTCTTGCGTAGCTTATATTTTCTCCTGAAGGTAGAAGGCACCAGAATACAGGAGCTTCTCTCACTCACAAATCTCAAAATGAAGTGCTCCATGTTACTGGAAAGAGCTGCCAAATAAAAATGACCATCAGTTCATCACACTAACAAACATTTACTGTTACTTCAACACCTCAGCAGTGGGAGATGAGTCACTACTCATGGCTCAGTTTCGTAACCTGGCAACAACACCGCAACCACAAACATGTCATATTCTTTTCACACCTCTAATAATTTAGATTTTTGTCTGTTCTTTACTTTTGGTAAAGAACCGCACTGACAACATGCTTTATTGTGTGTGATTGTGACATTAGAGCAGGGTGTCAAACTCATTTCAGTTCAGGGGCCACATACAGTCTAATATGATGATATGTGTGAATAATGGATCCGTTACACATGCTTTGAGTGTGCATTAATAGAAGAGCACTATATAAATCTAATTCATTATTATTGTTATTAAGTGGATTGGACCAGTAAAATAAGTGGGAAAAGTAAAATTACATCATGAAAATGTTTACACCCATAAAGTATCCTTTAAAAAAAAACGTGATGAACATGAACAACCTAAAATTTCTTAAGAAAAATAGTGAAATTTTAACTATAATATTATGCCTCATCTTATCATGTACACATGTACATTGCAGCTTACCTCTCAGTGGATCTACAAAGGCGCAAAACATTTTGTAACAGACAGTATTGTTGAATTTAGAATTCCTTCTCATCAGATGTTTCATGTTGTTCACATTTGTTCAAGTTATTCACTTTTTTTTTGTGAAAGGCCAATTTGTAAACATCATTTTCATGTAATTTTACTTTTTTCCACCTTAAAACAGTGTAATGGTGGATCTCATCTTCATAGAGCTGTTTTTTTCTTATTCAGCTATTTCATTATTTGGTCCAGACTCCTATTTCTCTGAGTTGTAAATAGGAGCTGCTGTTTGTGTTTGTGGGTGCAGACCTGGACGCTCGTCCGTGGGACTTCCAGGCAGAGGAGTGCGCTCTGCGTGCCAACATCGAACGCTTCAACAGCCGCCGCTATGACAAGAGCCACAGTAATCCGGACTTCCTGCCCGTGGACAACTGTCTGCAAAGCGTTCTCGGTCAGCGGGTGGACCTGCCAGAAGATTTCCAAATGAACTATGACCTTTGGCTGGAGCGTGAGGTCTTCTCTAAACCTATTTCATGGGAGGAGTTGCTTCAGTGAGAATCATGTCATTGGGAGTTCAGACAAAACACCATCTGTGCACTCACTGATGAAGCGTCACAGGATCTGTACAGACTGAAGGTCACAGATGGATCACACTCAACAGTCATCCAGGTGTCGCCTGCCGCCCATACGAGTGTGGGTTGACTCTTAACTAAATGCTTTAAATGATGGATTGTTGCCTTTAAGGAATTTTGCATTGTTGTGACTTCAGTCCTGATAACAAAAACAATCATCCCTTTTATATTTAAAGCCCAATAAACAACTGTCACACTAATTCCACTCACAAAACAGGCTCCATTTGTGAACCTGAACTATTTCCTCACATAACCAGGAGTTTACAGCGGGTTCCCAAGTTTTACCATGAATCACTACATGAATGTTCTGTTCACTCTTGGTTTAAATAGATGAATTTGATACAATGTTGTGCATTAGCCATCACAAAGCAGATGTAAGCACAGTATATTTAAGATGATTAAATAAATATACATTCCTCAGATGCATCTTCAGAGTTTAATCAAGGAGATGACAGGAATAACATCATCTGTTTTTGTACAAAATAAAAACCGGTTTTTCTTAGATGTTGAGCAGGATGAACTCCAGTTTAGTTTCTTTTTGTTTTTAAGCTGCATTTGCAAATAGTTTGCATTTTATTTGCATTATTGTGAGTACACCGCCTTCTCCTGGGACCATTGAGGACCTCGACTGACCTTCAGACTGAAAAAAAACATGAACAGACTTGAATTTTATCCCCAAGTATCTTCATTTTCTTCGTTGTGTTCAGAACTGGTTTTGTGTCCACGGGATCGGATTATGTAATGGTCATTTTTGGGAACATTTAAGCAATGGTTTGATATTCGTAGTTTTGTTTATCAGAGAGTTTTAAGGAGTAAATTCAAGTGGAGAACTTGTATGAGATCACTTTCCTTTGACATTTTCTACTTTTAAATTTAGTTGTACTACATCAGAAGTTCAGGAAGTGGAAAGACGTGTAAATTGTGAACCTTATTTATCATGCCTTTTCTCTGTTTTACATCATCTAAAATACTGTAATAAAATAATAAGGAAACCATTTGTATTTGTTTTATTTCTACACTAAAGGAGCCATTATGCACCTCAGCCAAAAAGTTATTTTACCCTAGAACACTTTCACTTGAAAAAGTAACACCATCACTATTGCCATGCGATTTTTACCCGATATAATATACTCAACAAAAAGTACTTATCATAAAAATAGATCAAAATACGACAACACATGACAAACTAGAGTAGGTTTTTTTTTTAAAATTTTCAACTGTGAAAAAAATGCTTCAAAATTACTGAAACATTAGGAATTCAAGAACAAAAAATTCCTAAAAAAAATAATACTGTAAACTTGGTCTTTGCTCCACCCATTCCTGAGACATGTGAGACTTCCCTGGTGGAGGCACAGACTCCTTGACACTCAGACAAATGCAACAGATTGAAAATCATCTAAATACATGATTGGGTGAAAATCACTCTAGGGTTAAATTTATATTATATAAAATATATTTTATTTGTAAACTACTCAGTATTTCTGTAAAGTGTCTAAAAATGTAACTGACATTTATTTGCAGGAAATTACAACTGGGCTAAATATCAAAACAATCAAACCTCATACTGCAAAGAAAGTAAGTTAATATTTATTTTAAAATTCGTACAGTATTCATGTTTAACAAAAGAAGTGTTGATGAATCTGTTTTTGTGGAGGAAATCTGATTCTCTGTATCTTGGCAAATTCCAGCATTTTTTAATTTTTTTTTTACACTGCAGCTCATCTTCCTTTAAATTCTTCCTCTTTATTGATCACTTTTCCAATGGAGCCACAAAAGTAAAATAAATCTTTTTTTTGTGTGAACAAGAAGATAAGTGTTGTGAAGGAGAGAAAACAGTATCACCTTCAGGAGTTTGAGACATTCTGTCATTTCCAAATGTTTCCACAGGTTCGGAAATTTGGAGTGGTCTCTTAATATTATTTTTCCAAGATCTGTAGATTTCAGCATTTTTTTTTTTTTTTTTACCTGTCCACATCTTTAATATTAAGAGGCTTCTATTTTATGATTACATTTTGAGCAATCTTATTCTTAATATTACAATAAATACACAATAGTATTTGTATTTACTACAGTTTGGTAACCCCTCCCCTTTCCTGGGTTTCCCCTTCTCACCTACAGGTTCCCTCCATCTATCCAGTCTTTCTCCTCATTCATTTTTCTTCTGAAATACTAATCAATACCATTCCAATATATAATATACTTCTCCCATTGTTCCTGCTGGACCATGTTTCTTTCTTTTTTTTTTTTTTTTTTTAACTTTGTTAAATCTCGCTCTTGGACTGTTCCAGACTCATTTATTTTTGTGTCCTTTTGTCATTTTTGCATACTTACATGACTTGTTAAGGCACTGAACGTACAGGATTGATTGGTATCATTAAAACGGCTGCATCCCGTTTAGGTGTTATTACTTTATTGGTTTCAGGGTTGAAGGTTTTCTCCTGGTTGATTGGAACGTCCTCCGGGGGCAGGTCATCAGTGACACCTGAGAGTTTTCACAAGGCTGTCCTTCACCTGTTCCGGTCTGCATGTAGATCCATTCTGCTGAAGTCAAGAATACAGTATGTAGATAAAAAAAAAAAAAGTCAAACAAAACAGAAAGAAGCAAGGGAGACAGTGTATAAACCCATATTTTGACTTGTTAGTAAGTAATGGAGCAGTTCCTAATTTGAAACTGAAATATTTAGGATTGTGTGAATAAAACATTTCATTATCAGTGTTCAGTTTGACCAAACCACCATATAGGGATTTAAATTAACAAGGTTTCTCAAAGTATTAGGAGCACCTTGTCAGTATTATATTTTACATTTTATGCAGTACGATGCACTACAGTTGGACAGAAAGCCCTGCTGGATTTCCCCAAACACAACTGATGCTTCTCATTTTCTCCTCCTCCTTAAATTCATACATTCTAGCCACGCCCCCCTCTTTTCTGACATCACTATGAGGCACACAATGAGGAAATGAAACTAAAGTCTGAAACAGTCCGCCTTTTTCTGTTCAGACATGGCAGAGTCTCGGGTGGATCATCTCTGCTGTCAAATGTGCCGCCAGGTTCTCAGGGATCCTGCAACTGTTCCCTGTGGGCACAGCTTCTGCATGCAGTACGTTACCGGCTCCTTGCACCACAATGAGAGGAAGAACTCCCCATGCAGATGTCCTGAATGTGGGCATATGTTTCCTTCAAGGCCTCAGTTGAATAAAAACATAACTGTGTCTCAGAAGACGTCCTGGAGGAGTATGGAGACAGGAGGCCCTTCATGCTGGAAGCACCAGTGTCCTTTGGATGTTTACTGCTGCACTGATGAGCAGGTTATCTGTGCAACCTGTGCTTCTGTGGACCACAGAGGACACACCATTGGACTGGTGAGAAAAGAGCGAAAGAAAAAACAGGTATGTCAAATGAAGGCAGTGGGAAAAACGTCAATATTTAATACAGTAATTCAGCAACAACAAACTTGTCAACCCTTTTTGATCCAATGAATGTAAACAAGAGCGTGCTTGTCAAGGCAGGTTGTTTAATTTGGCCTGGGAGTCGACATTTTCTGTGAGGGTTTGGTTTATCAAATCTGAATCACTACACTTCAAACAAATGTAACTCCATATAATTAGCTGAACCTGTGTATTTCCAAACTGACAGCATTTCATTATTCATACAATAACTTATTTTGGGAGTCCATAAAGTCCCTTCACAATTTAACAAATTTATTACAAAAGCAAATGAATAGACCCATGAGGACCCACTGGTTCTAGATCCTCTGACACAGCTCATTCCTTTACTTTCTTGGTAAATTCCACTGGCATTTTCAGTTGAATAACCTCTCAGCTGGCATGTCTATTTCTGCACATGAAATTTGACACCATAGTGACGTGGCCCTATTATTTATCTATTGCTTGGTAACCTACTTCAATGATGATTCTATGATTCTGGGCATAGCAACATGATTGGCCACTGTGAGGCCATTGTATTCCAAAATTATGAACATCTCCCAAAATATTGGTCCTATGAACTTGCCGTTTTTGTGAGTCTCTTCCTTAACCAAAAATACATGACCTTCCTCTTGTGTTAGCATTCTGTTACGACCCTGGTCCTCCTTCCTGGTCCTTGAGAGCCACTATCCTGCATGTTTAGATGTTTCCCTCTTCCAACAGACCTGATCAAATAATAAGCCAATCATCAAGGTCTGCAGAAGCCTGATGATGACTGTCAGGTGTACTGGAAGAGGGAAATGTCTAAAACATGCAGGACACCGGTCCTCGAGGACCAGGATTGGACACCCCTGATCTAAAACATGCAAGATAGGTGCTCTAGAGGACCAGAGTCTTATGTTAATAGGTTGGTTTTGACCCATGTCATACAGCTGTAAAATCCACACAACAAATAACTATCATTCAATTTGTTTCTCATGTCTTGGTTATGGGGCGACACAGTGGTGCAGTGGTTAGCACTTGTGCCTCAACAAGAAGGACCTGGGTTCGATTCTCGGGCGGAACCTTGGGACCTTCCTGTGTGGAGTTTGCATGTTCTCCCTGTGTCTGCATGGGTTTACTCCGGTTTCCTCCCACAATCCAAAGATTGTGATAGGTTAATCGGCTAATCTAAAAAAAAAATTGCCCATAGGAATGTGAGAGTGATTGTTCGTCTCTATATGTCAGCCCTGTGATGAACTGGCGACTTGTCCAG
>JAQQZY010000023.1:21533457-21545181 GCA_030068375.1 Ostorhinchus rueppellii
CTGGGATAGGCTCCATGCGACCCCCGTGACCCTAGTGAGGATAAAGCGGGTATAGAAAATGAATGAATGAATGTCTTGGTTACCTGGTTTGACTTCCTTATCCATGAAAATATTGGTTTTAATGTTTTTGGTGTGGGCCTTTTTATTGTCGGTATACCCCTCGATGTCTGCAAGTCACCAACTCTATACTGAATTGAGCTCACATGTGTGGACATGCCTGTCTTTGCTTGTTTTGTTTTTGTGCAGGTATACTAGATAACAAGGCAAAATTAGAATCCCCAAAAGCTCACATGATTGTGAGAGGAGCTGCCGTCAGTGTGTTGGCTGACAGTGTGCTTATAATTTCAGTTTTGGCTCTAATTATTAGTTTATAATCTTATTTTTATAGCTGTGTCAAAAACAACCTTAACAACACAAAGGTCATAATTTGAGCGAGAGCATTTTATAATTAAGTGAAAAAAGTATTATTTTGTTGAAATAGAGGTCCCTGACAAAGTCAAAATGCCTGATGGAATGAACAAATATTATGGGGTTCTTTCATGTATTTAAAACCTGAAATGGGTCGGTGCTGACCCTAACACAAGAGGAGGGATAAGTATGCCAAACTGCAGCAATCGGCTCTTTCCAGATTTTGTGTGATGCCTGAGACACACAGAGTCTATTTCCCTGTTATAATATATTTTAATTCACCTCTATATGGACACCATTAGTTGCATGAAGCACATCCAGATAGTACCGGATTTCTTGCCATTTTGGCTGTATCATGGGCTCATCAGTGGTGTCAGTGACATCAGTGATCTTTTGCTTTAGGTTGTTGATGTCCTGTATCTTTGTTTGATACACAATATCCTTAACATAACCCCATAAAAACTAATCCAGGGGAGTGATACCTGGTGAAGGAGTTGTCCAGGGAATTGAGGCACCTCTTACAACTGCAAATTTTTGTTTTAGGAACCCACCAACATGCAGTCACCAGTGTGGTGGTGCACCATCTAACTGGAAAATGATGGGTGGTTGAAAGTCTACCAGTTCTGATACCAAACATTCAGTCAAAAAGTCAAGGTTAATATTTACAGTTCTCATTGAAGAATGAACCAATGATTTCATTGGACATGATCCCCCTCTACACATTCAAAGTTTTGATAACCACTGAGTACATAGAACAAATCTGATTAACGCATCTCATTGTAGTACATTTTTTAAATTGCAAAGAGACTTTGTGGACACCCTATATATCAAATTGTAGAATAAGCTGCTGATTGGTTACCTCTTATGAAACTTTCAGGTCAATGTGTAGATTGAAACAAGTAGAATATCAGTTCTAGTTGTACTGACAAAGCTAAATGAATCATATGTATGTCCATCAACACAAAACAAGGAGCAACTGATGACAATGAAGAGAGAATCCGAGAAGTTACTCCAGAGACAAGAACAAAAACTGATCAACAACAGAGAGATCTTACAACAGATTGAGGTGAGTTTTATCAACCATTAAATCAAAGACAAAGATTCCATATAAATGCACAGACTCCACTGATCCTACAGACTTGTGTGTAAAACAGGAGAAGGCGAGAGAGGCAGATGACTATTGTGAAAGCATCTTGGCCAGCATCATCGATTCCCTCCAGAAACATTATGTCTCAGTGAGGGAGTTGATTGGCACTCTGGAGGAGAACACGTTAGCTCAGGTTCAGACCACTGTGAAGAACCTGGAGCTGAAGAACAAAGCGATGAAGACGCAGTATGCTGAGCTGGATCAACTTGCGCATATAGAGAGTGATGTTCACTTCCTGCTGGTACTGTGATCACACCTGCTGCAGATGTTTGACCTGGATCTGTATGACAGTGATCACTCCATCCTCTCTGTCTTAATCTTCTCTCCCAACAGAAATGGTCCTCTGAGCGTTATGATGTTGAACCAGACTATTTCCACGATGCTTCACAGGATCTGTTACTTCCTTTCATGTCAATAAAAAGAGCAGTTGAAAAACTCGGGAGTCAACTAGAGGCATTATGTCACGAGGAATTTGGTGCAATCGTTCAGACTGGTGTGTATTTTTAACATGCAGTCGTCTTTTCTCTGATCAACAGCTGTTGGTAATTTTTCTTGTTTAATTTTTCTTCATACAGTGAGAAATGAACCACAACAAGAGTCTGGAGGAGAAATGGAGAAAGAGGAAACTCAGCACAGACATGACCCCGCTACCCCAGAATCCTATGGTTTGTACCACAACACATCTGTTTCTGTAGAAATGCTAACGTTATATTGTTTCCTGCTCAGATAAACATTGATGTTGAAATCTTTAAAATTGTAAAAGCCCATCATAAACTTAAGCAATGTATGTGCAAAAATGCTTGTGTTACTGGTTGAGGTCATTTGTGTCCAACGAAGACTTCTGGTTTGTGCCTGGAGGTGGAAAGTCTATAGGAGTAGGCCAGAGGTCACCAATCCTGAGCCCTGTTCTGATATTCCTACTTTCCTGAGTACACTTACCCATAGTACACTGTCCGTACTTACAAAGTGCATGGATTTCAGCAGGTAAGTGTTATTCCAAATCACATACTCCATGGTGCACTTACCGGAAATTACGATCAGGACTGCCACCGTGCCTCATCGTCCACCAAAAAACACCCCCGATTTTCAGAAGATTTTAATCCTTTGCTCTGGTAAGTGTAATTAAATTAATTGTACATCATACGATTATGAGTATGTAAAATGGTAAAACTTACATTTGTAAGGGTCAGTAGCTGCAGGCGCTACCATTCTCTTAGCCCTTTTTCTTCTATTTTTCGAGCCAAGTTGAATCCGCCTCTTCCGTTACGTAGCTAAGATGGTGGTCGTTGATTGCGAAAAGTGTACATAGATCCACACTTCAAGATTTGACCATTATGAGTGCACCATCCGGGTACTTTAAGTACACTTATTTTCACCACAATCGTAATATGAACACCCTTGGTACTCAAACTAAGTATGATAAGTTCGGAAAGTATGAATATTGGAACACAGGGTTGGTCCTCGAGGGCCAGTATCCTGCATGTTTTAGATATTTCCCTCTTCCAGTACACCTGACGATCATTACCAGGCTTCTGCAGAGCTTGATGATAGGCTTATCATTTGAATCAGGTGTGTTGGAAGAGGGATATGTCTAAAACATGCAGGATACCGGCCCTCGAGGACCAGGATTGGTGACCCTTGGAGTAGGGGATCCTGGAGATGGGTTGTTGTGATGACTGATAGTGTTGCTCCTTTGGTTGGTGTTGCACTAATTTAGGGTGATGAAGACTTTGCTCCATTCCTTTTTGCTTGTTTTTCAAATGCGTTCTTTCTATACAGCGGACGTCTGGGCATGTGGTGCCTCTTCACATGAATGGCATTTGTCAGTCACTGGCATTGGTTCTTTATGAGTTCTTATTCAATGCCAATGGACTTGGTAATGGTGTGGTCCAGCTCTTGAACGGTCTCAGAGCAGAAATACGACCTTATACATGGCAATTTCCCAGTTACTTGAGTGCCCGTGGCTTAGTGGAGTCAGTCAGTTTTGCTTTTGGATTCTTCAAGGACAAAGAGTCATTTCAAACAGGACTTTCTGAAGGAAACTGAAGCAACTCTTTGTTTTTCCCAGTGAGGGGATGAAGTTCAATGAGTGAACCATCCAGACGGTATTGGATATACTTTATCTCAGATGCTTCTACCATATCCCTGGTGAAGACGACCTTGCTGATCATACTTCTGCAGGAACCCAATACCCCTTTACTATCTAGAAGGCCTTCTTGTTGACAGAAATCTTTTGTTGTTTATGATCTAGTAGAGAGGAATATTTTCCCAAACATTCACAGTGATTGTCTCATAGCAGTGACAATGACAGTCGCAAAGATTCCGATTAAAATGGAGATAATATCAGTAGAGGTCTGCTTTGCTTCCCTTCTTCTACGAAAGAACAAAGATGACGGTGTCAGAAGTTGTTTGGCATCTTTTCCTTTTTCAGATGCTCTGCAGGACATCAGGAAAGGCCTTGATGACCTTGTACATCTTATCAGGGATCCTCCTGATGCTGGTAATTTGCATAAAGGATCAGGATCAAATTTATTTCAAGTGGGATTGTATAAAATAGTCGGTGTACTTCCTGCAGTAGATCACGGTCAGCAACAGCCCTGTTTGAGAGAAGCACACAACAGAAAGGACACAGAAACAGGACATCAGAAAAAGCAACTGAGCCTCAAGATGAAGCTCCAAACAATTCTTCCCCCACTAACAGAAAAAGACACACTACTCTTGCACCATCTGATTTTTCTGTTCTTAATCCACAGATTTTTCTGAGGACAGCAGCACTGAGAGTCAACCAACTGTAGAGCCTAAAACCAGGGAGGAGTTCCTGCAATGTAAGTTCTGTGCACGACTATTGATTTCTTATGTCTGCACTTTACCATTGTATAATAGGGAAATTTATTTTACCTTGTGTTCCAAACATTCGCTTCTTAATACTGTTTAAATGATATGTTTAAGTGATATGGTTTAGTCTGTCTCAGTAGTCATAAATACAGTTGTCCATAAAGTCTCTGCAATTTAAGAAATTTATTACAAAAGCAATGAATAGACAAATCTGTGGAAATTATTACTAAATGAAAAGGAGATATTGAAGCTTTTTTTTAGGCTTATTTGATACACCTCTACATGGGCACCATTAGTTGTACAAATCACATCAAGACAGTTCTTGATTTCTTGCCATATTTTCTGTATCGCAGCCTAATCGATGGTGTCAAAGGTATTAGTGATCTGAGAATCTGGTGCATACTAATCTGCAGTGTTGGACAGTTATGTTGCTACTTGTAGTGAAACCAGTAACTAACTACAATTCTCACTAGCTTGGCGGTAACGTTACTATTTCATGAATCAAGTAACATTTCAGTCACTTAACTTTTTTATTGATCAAGTAGTATGATAACGACCACAGGAGCTATTTTTACATGGCTTAACACAGTGGAGAGGCAGTGTGTAGTCTAGAAAAATGTAATTATATAATCCACAACACAAGGACTCAAGATTGTTTGGGATGGGGCAGGCACATATGCTGTCTGCACGAGACTCACTATAAACCAGGCATTGGGCGTGGTTTACTGGAACGATACAGTGCACGTTCTTGGAAGGGCTGTGCCAGCGCTTGCGGTCCACGTAGCAAAATTCGGGCAGTGATGGAGTTTTCCCCCACTTCATTACTGATGTTCTCCAATATCCTACCGTGTCATTGCTGGCGGTACTAGTGAGCAAACAGTGGATACAGGATGGAACGAACCATGCGCGCCGTTTCCATGGTGGAGTTGGAAATGAGACTCACATTGTGCACCCGATATCACCTTGGAGCAGCTGTCAGATGATGGCGTTCACTTCAGTGCAGAGGAAAACAGTGTTCTGCTAAAGGGTCAATATATAATTGAGGGACTTTTGAAGTCCATGGGATATATCTTGCATACATTGTTATTAGAAGTAAAAAAACAAACAAACAAACAAACAAAACCCCAAGCTATTTAAAAAAAAAAAAGTTAATCATGATCATGCCTTTTCAAATTCCATAATTATTTATGGAATGACTTATGGAATCACTTATTAATAAAACAAAAAAGGACTAGATATACTAAAATGTCAACTAAATAACGTCAGAATTTAACAACATCCACCTTCTAATTAGCTGAACAATAACAAAATGAGATTATTAAAAAATTTTGACAGATATTTGTTTTTTTGCCAATACATTCAATATTATGTGGAAAATAACAAATTACGTCTGTGTCCAAGAAACCACTTTCAACTAAGTTACCCAAAACAAAAACACCTCTCAAGGAAACGTGTCAATTTCCAATCACATGACCTGCTCCACATGATGTCATTTCCTCATGAAGAAAATACTGGCAAGACTCCAAGGTATGTTTTCTCCTCTTCCTTAGTTATTTCATATAAACTATTGTGTGACTCAAGTGTGGATTTATTGCATGTCAACAGTGTTACTACAATATCATTTTAAATAACCTGTAATTTCAATTTTACTGACTTGCGTATATATAATATTTAGAAGAATCTTTCTGTAAAAATGCCATCTAGTGTTTGGTTATTGGTGGGCATGTTGATTTTAGGCCTGAAAACATCAAAAATGTCAACTATGACACCTGCAGTGGTGGAGAGTCCCAGCTCCATGAAGTTCAAGTCATGCAATGTATTTGTTCTACCTGTTCACTTAACACAGGTGATTACAGTAATTATCCCATCTACCTGGATGAGGGGTTGTGCTCATCAAAATGGACTGGTTCAGTGGTTGGAACAAATAGATGGCAGGACTTTGACTTTATAGAGCTTGGGTTCTCCACCACTGGACACCTGTCAACTATGTTGCCCTGTAAAGGTAACTCAAAAGTCCCACAATTATATATTGACCAGGTGATATGGTGGTGCAGTGAATTGCACTTGTGCCTCATGCCTGGGTTTGATTCCAACACCAGTCAGTGAAGGTGGGACCTTTCTGTGTGGAGTTTGCATGTTCTCCCCATGTCTGTGTAGATTCTCTTTGGGTACTCCTGCGTCCTCCCACCATCCAAAGACATGCACTGATAGGTTAATCTAAACTGCCCACAGGTGTGAATGTGAGAGTCATTGGTTGTTTGTCTACACATGTCAATCCTGTGATGAACTGGCCACATGTCCAGGCTGTACCCCACCTTCATCCATCGGTAGCTGGGATAGGCTCCAGTGACCCTAGTGAAGATAAAGCAGGTTCATATAATGAATGATTGAACATCCAATCATTGTTTGCTGAGGTGTGTGGAGGTTGATCACTATAAAGGCTGTTTTTAGAGCCACCAAACCCACAGTAAAGGGCAGTACAGCTGGTTTCCATCCCTGTTTCTTTGGTTGATGGCTGTGACACAAGCACTAAATAACCAGTTTATCAGTGGTGTAGTGGTCCCTGGAAAAGTGGGAACAGATGGGTGTATTTTAATAGGTTTTGCATCTTCTGTATCAATTTTATGTAAAGTGAAGTCCTTCCCAAATCAGTCTCTCCCTGACTAAACATAGAGATGGTCTGCTGTAGCAACTGCTGTGGTCATTGTTTTGAGTTTTGGTCTTTGTATTGCACCAAGCATGTTCCAGTGTCTAATGGATCTCATCCTTGCAGACTGCCAGTGGACCAATTTTTTCAGTTTATTTAGATGACATCATTTTTTTTGGCTGAAGCTTTCAGGAGCACCTGACACGTTTGGATGGAGTGCTCAGGAAGCTTCGGCAAGCTAATCTTAAAGTTAAACCCTCCAAGTGCAACCTTTTTTCCAGCCAAGTCCAGTGGACTGACCACTGTCAGAGGACTAGAGGGCAAGCTACACAGCAAAGCAGATGCTGTCTCAAGAATACCAGTTTTTCTTGGAAAAAAACAAACAGCTAGTCCAGACTCCATCTGCATAGTGTCTCTAAAGCGGTTCATTTGGGCTTACAGAAGTTACAGGGGATGGTCAAGGATAGTTTTTTCTGGCTTGGCTGGTTCACAGATGTTAAGTCTTGGGTCTGCAAGTGTGTAGACTGTGCCTCGTGTAACAGTTCAGGGAGGCAGCCTTGTGCCCCTTTACAACCTTCCACCACCTCTAGACCTTTTGAACAGGTGGTGCTAGATATCCTTGGGCCTATCCCGGTGGTTCCTGGTGGGAGCAGGTACATTCTGGTTATTACCTCCACCAAGTTAGAAGTTATGTTTGCATGAGTGTTGGTTTGTTTGTCTGTCTGTCCGTTAGCAAGATAACTCA
The DNA here is from genome assembly GCA_030068375.1 of Ostorhinchus rueppellii. NCBI lineage: Eukaryota > Metazoa > Chordata > Actinopteri > Kurtiformes > Apogonidae > Ostorhinchus > Ostorhinchus rueppellii. Next base: position 21,541,240 of record JAQQZY010000023.1, read on the forward strand.
AAAAGTTAGGGACGGATTTTCATGATCCGTACATTCGGCGCCATCTAGTGGATGAAAGTACAAACACTGCCTTGGCGGAGGTCTGCGCTCTCCGAGTGCTTCTCTAGTTTCCGGTGAAAACTAGGTACTTTCCTATATTTAATGTAATGATCATGTTTAAATAATTCATAAAAGAGAAAACTGAAGGAAAAAATGACTTTTTTTTTCCCAAGTAAAATCTATCATTAATTGAACATAAACCCAGTGTCATTGATCCAACTCCATGGGTTTTACTGGTGGATCAATGATGTAGATGATGGTGTTTCCATGGTAACTATGGAGCTCCTGAACGTCCAAAAGGGTCATATCTGATGACCATGAAAAAAATGAAGAACTGTATTTATACCAGTTATAAACATGTATGGATAGGATTATTGGATCAACAGGTGTGACATATTTTAGAACAGTAGATGCTTTTGGTCGATGGTGGATGTTTGGGTCTTTATGGGTTAATGTTGAAAACTCTTGACACATGGTTCTGTACCTGAGCTCCGTTCCACAGTTTATCATGTGTCTTTGCTTTCTCCAGCTGTTCTCGTGTGTACAGATACTCCCTTTTGTCCTTAGCGTGGTCCTTCAGTGTTTTCTGAGCCCACTCATACGCACCTGAGGAACACAACCATACAATAATATAACAACAAGACAAGAACAAGTAGAACCTCTCTTCAAATGGAAGTTTGAGTAACATTTGCTGAATTTGTTTCTCACCTTTTTTAAAAAAAAATCATTTATGAATCCACCAACTTATTAATATACTATACTTTTCACTTTTTCTACTTCTATTAATGCAAATTTACATAAAACAGCAGGATATACAGACATTAACTCTAAGTATTAGCTATAATAACTGGACACATTCCTTCTGTTTATGAGCTGATGGGATATTTATGGCGTCAGAGTGAACAGCATGGAATCTGACAGCGTCTCCACTGACCCTCCACGCTGTCATATTTCTTATTGTAGAAACAGAAGTTGTCTGTCAGCTCTCTGCGAACCACCAGCTCTTCTATGAAGGGTGGGATCGACTGGCTCGCGTTCTTCCCGCTGTGCTGAACCTGCAGCGCCACACGCTGGGCTGACAAGTGGCCTGATGGGACGAAGAGGAGATGAGAGACGTCAGACAGGAAATGAGTCAGAGTTGGACAGAATGAAGAAGCAAGAATCAGACAACAAAGACGTACATCACAGAAGAGCAGGTGACAAGGAAGGAATTGTAATTAAGACGGAGAAAGACCTGGGCTCACTTTAGAACAGAGGTGTCAGACTCATTTTAGTTCAGGTTCCACATCTTCCCAGTATGATCTGAGCTGGGCCGGACCAGTACAATAACAATATATAAATAATGCCAACTCCATATATTTATCTATGTTTTAGCACTTCACTGTCAACATTTTATGTTTTTGAATGCATTATTATTTTTATTCTACTGTTCTGCTCTGTATTTGGTATTGCTTTTTACTGGTTTTACTGGTTGATGTTATTGCTGGTTTTATTTCTTTTTATGTGTTAATTTTATTGCTGTTTTTATATCCTTCATCTACTTTTGTTTGTTTATATTTTATTGTGCTTTTTTTTCCCCACAGTATATTTTTTTTTAATCATTTTTCACTTTTACAAACAAGGAATGGATACATATCATCAACGTAGTCCACTGAAACAAGAAGTGAAAAACAGAACAAGCAAAGAACTAAATGAAAACAGACAAATAAACAAACAAAAAACAAAACAAATCAAAACAAAAAATAAAACAGAACATCAGCTAAGTTACACAAACATAATACATAATACAGAAGTCATGAACATCCCTGCCCGATGAGTGTCACATCTACAGATATTATTGCCTCTATATGTGTTTATTTTTCTTCCTCTTACTTCTTTCCTTGTTTTGTCTATTTATTTATTTATTTATTTTAGATGGGGATGGGATGCATCACCCAGGACTTTGCAGGGTAGGAGGAGGGAGGGAATGGGTAATGTGTTTTTCTTTATGTAGAAAATCTAAAGGTATTGTTTCTCTCTTATGTGACTGCCCTTTTGGTTCACTTCGACTTCAATAAAAAAAATAGATATGGCTAAAACAGGTTTTTTTTGTGCATCTGGACCTGGTACATGTGGCCTTCAAATTTGCTCTACCTGAAAGAACATGTGGGAGCTTTATACTCATTTAGGTCACTTCTGACACATGGAAAAAAAAAAAAAAAGAAAGAATAATCCATATACTTTCAAGTGATAATAGAACACATTTACTAGAATTCTATTAATGGTTTCTGCAGAGTTTGCAAAACAATTGTTTACTAAAAGTACAAACCGAAGCGGATCCAGGGGGACAGCTGGCTCAGAGCAGCCACATTTGGGTCGTTGCGTTGGGTACCAAACAGTTTGAGGCGAACATCAATGAAGGACTCCAACATGTCCATCCCCCCGCTGGTGCCAGGAACGGCCCACTCAGGTTCTCCGACGGTTCTGTCAACCTGCAGGGAGTCCAGGGTCTTGGCCCAATCTACTGACTGGGAGGACATGAGGGGAGACAAGGAGACAGTTCAGCAGAGGTGGCAGTGACAGAGGAGCTGTACTTCACACTGTGGTCTAACACAACTACAAACATCAAAAGACGAGCGGAAAGTTGGAGCCTTTCACCTTTAGCTCAGATTATCAGGAGGCTCAAACCAGTGCACGGAATACCAATCCCAACACTGCAGCGTAAGCACACAAACCTGCAGCATTCATATCTGAGCTGGCACGGATATCTGAACTTTTGGACAGTTTAAAAAGTCTGCAGTTTATATTCACTCGTCAATAAATAATGTGCTGGGGAAAGAAGACTGCTGAAGGTTAAAAATAAAAGTATTCACTTGACTGCAGCAGTCTGACTTCCAAAAGCCCATCAGTGAGTGATCTGACAGCTTCCTTTGCCTAACACTGATCTTTGAAAACACTGAGTATTTTTAGAAAAGAAGAGAAACAGAGAGAAATAATTTTCATGCTGTTTTAATACATCCATAAATCCTGGAAAGTGGATGAAATTTTTTTCATCTCAAATGGATTATTTAGTGTATTCGCAGCCAGCTGAATGTGGAATACAGTGTTGCTGTAACACTTACTTTGGCTGTTCTTGTAGCTGTGTACGAATGTTTCTCCACCAGAGGAAACCCAGTGAGGAACTCTGGCAGGAGATTGGTGATTTTTCCTCGGATCGTCCTGGCGGAGTATTCAAGCTTAGGGGAAGCAACCCAGCAGGGGACTATATTATGAGCATCAACCTGCAAAGTGATAATAAAGTGGATGTTAAAGGGGTAACACTTTGATGAACCTGCTTTTATTATTAGTCTTTGGTTCAGTGTTTACCAAATGTATTATTCCAGCCTGTTTTTTGGCCGTATTATATTGCATATTAAATAATTTCCATTTACTAAATTGCGGTGATGTACCTAAACATGAGCTGCCACTTGCTAAAAAGTTAAAAAAAAACAAAAAAAAAAAAACAAGTTCTCTGTGGTGGTACCCTGCTCTTTTAATACATATACTTAATGATTACACACTGATAAAAATAGAATAATACAATAAAAAATCATACTTTATTCCTGCAATTACATCGTCTTAAATCAAGTTTGTGCTAAACACCTCCCTATTACTTCAATACTATCAGGTTATTATACAATTCCCATTTTTATCCCAAATATTAAACTGATGTAAAAACCATTTTATTGTTCTGTATTGTTATCCCATATTGTTTCCAAGATATTACAATAGTGTTCGTTTGCCTGATGCCATTTTAAGTGTTTTTACAATCTCACTCTTTGCTTCTTGTTGTTGTTGTTTTACAGTATTTCCCAAATGTATTCTTCCAGCTCCACCCAGTCTAAGGTGTCCCACTGCTGCCATAACTGAACAGTATTTCTGTTT
>JAQQZY010000023.1:21573705-21587420 GCA_030068375.1 Ostorhinchus rueppellii
TTTTTCTACATGACAGTACAAAATTTTGAAAAATTTCACAACAGTAATTAAGTCTTTTTGTCCAATCCAATCCAATCCAATCCAATCCAATCCAATCCAATCCAATCCAATCCAATCCAATCCAACTTTATCTCTAAACCACTTTAAAACAACCACAGTGGACCAAAGTGCTGTACAGAACACTACAAACACAATATAAATTACTAAAAGCATCAAAAAATTTAAATCAAATAAAATTTAAAATCTAATACAATCTATTTTTTATGTACTCCAATAACTCACCATGGTTGAAATATTGATTTTCAGATTATTTCTATGCGTGCCCTACAAAAGGTTAATCAGATATCATTTGATGACATTTAGAAAAAAAATTACAAATTTTTTTAGTTTTTCCTACAATATTTTCTGTACCAAAAATTACCAATCCTGCAAATTGTTCTATTTAATTTCCCTTTCTGTAAGCTTAACTTTAGTGAGGCTTTTCCCCCTGTAAATCCCCTAATCCTCTGAATCCTTGCAGCAACATCCATCCTCACCCCTCTTTGAGGGAGTGGTTGGTTCATCCCAAACATAATGGAGGAAGTGAACATGATGCTTTGGATGAACTGCAGTCATGTGTTCTCCTGATCCACATTACAAGCCCCCGTGCAGGCTCATTACTTATTGAGTGAGCTGTTTTTCTATTATAAAAATCTGCCGTCCACTGAAATGCAGAAACAAAAGCTGTGACGCACTTGAGAACGGAGCAGAAGTGAGAAAAGGAACACCAAGGAGCAAAAGTTGGATTCTGGAAAATACAATAATTCACCTTGTGTGTGATGCAACACTAACGCACATGATCCTTCCTTCGTCATAACACTCACTGCTTACGTCAGACACAAAAATCCTCTCATCATCATCAGCATCATCATCATCATCATCATCAGCAGCAGCATCTCTCAGACCTTCTGCTAGTAACAAAAAAGCTCCACCCCCCCATTCCAACTCATAAGCCACACATAAGATGTTCATTTGCTTTCCTTGTGGTTGTTTATTTACTTCCACATCATCATCCATAGATTTCCTCCTCCCTGCATGTCAAGAGGGGCCTATGATGCAATAATCCAGGACCATTCACAAGTCGCCCCCCGCCCCCTCCATAATCCTGTGTGCATTAACTCCAAAGCCCCCAGTTCTGTCTTGTCATTCAATCCCACACTGTACAAGACACGTAATATCAATCAGAGGCTGCATCATCCAGCTGACACTGAGAAATGAAAACACAACTCACCCAACCAATAATCCTCCTGGAAAAAAAAAACAACACACACAAACAGTTTAAATGACCTCAACAGATGCTCACTGACTCACTGTGGCAGGAAAAAAAACCCATGGGAGTGAGTGAGTGATGGAAACCAGTTAAAAACTCTACTCATGATATGGTCTTTACACTGTAAAAAGTAAAACATTGAATCAACTTAAACATTTTCTTAAACAAAAATAAATAAGTGAACCAAATGAAATGACATTACATTACATTTAACATTATTTAATTTGGTTCACTCAGCATTTTTTTTTTAATGTGTGACCTATTGAAGAAAATTTTTTAAAGTTGATTTAATTTTTTTTTTTACTTCTTACAGTGTATTACATTTATGAGGAATTGTTGTCAAATGAAGAATCTTTACATATCAAACCATGAAAATAACTTACATTTATAAATGAATAAACATTACATCCACAGCAGATGATCTATTCCAGATGAATTTCTGTATCAGGACAAGAATGATGAGTTTTGTTTAGTAAATGTCTACTGCAAGGTGTTTTTCGGAGAAATATGAAGCTGTCTCCTGCTGCAATACTTGAGTGAACACGTGTAACAAAGATAAACTATTAAATACGTGCAAGAAACACAAAGTAAATAATGAATTTAAAGCAACATACTGAAATGGGCGGCCTTAGTGGAAATTTCACAGCACTATTGATAACAATCTGTCGTGAAAAAGTTAATCATTCCACTATTGGAAGAGTCAAAACTTCACTTCAGAGGATATAACACGCACTCACACACATACTGTATAGACAAAAGTATTGAGACACATTGAATTTTGGTGGAAAATGTCACATCATTTTATATTGTGATACATATCATTGCAATACATGTTTTATGTTATCTGTTTGCATTTACACTTAAAAATACTGTTTTAAATATTAATAATTTTAAATATTCCAGATTTCTACACTGTAAAAAGTAAAACACTGAATCAATTTACAAATTTTTCTTCAAGAGGTCACATATTAAAAAAAAAATAGTTGAGTGAACCAAATTAAATTGTATTAATAAATATAATTCAATGTTATTTAATTGGGTTCGCTCAACTCACTTTTAAAAAATGTGACCTATTGAAGAACATTTTTGAAGTTGATTCAGTGTTTTACTTTTTACAGTGTAACTTCTTCTGCTCTTCAGCTCCAAATCAGGAAAAAAAATCACTTTAAAAAAAAACTGATTTAACATTTATCATGAGAATGATCAACAATAACTGACATGAATATTTTTCTCATAATAATAGTTCATATTAACAGGACAAATCCTACAAACTATAGGTGTGACTTCTTTCCATGCGGTGCATGAAGCAAATGGTTATTTCTAATCTATAATAGCTCATCCCATATTAATAAAGATATGTATGTTAATAACAAATGTTGAGATTCTAATAAGACTTCGTGTGTGTGTGTGTGTGCGCATGTGTCAGCCTCAGCCTCTTGTGTAAAAGTTCATGAATTCATTATGGATTCTGTGGTTACAGAACAAATGTGATCTGACACCATCATGTGTGACTCACATTATATCTCACAGTAAAAACAAAACAAAACAAACAAACAAACAAACAAACAAACAAAAAAAAAACCAGATTATTTCCATGGGACATTTAGCCACAGTAGTCATTTCAGAAGTAAAACTAGACCTGGTGCAGGTGATGAAAACCATCAGTTCAACACGGATCAGTGGCTGTGAACACCAGGTGACACATCTGGTGCTGCCACTGATACTGATAGCTCATTATTTTTGACACCATCAAGGTCAAATACGATTATTCCCCAACCTTCTGTGCAAACTAGAGCACGTTTGTTTTACTGTGCCATGTTTTCCTGCGCCTACACTCAACTTCATATGACCTAAAACAAGTGAGTGTGGGTTATTTCCAGCTGCGTGTAAACTTCTAAGTAAAAGAAAAAAAATCAAACCTACCGAGCTGTAAAGCTGCTCAGAGGAGGCGGATCATAAAAAAAGAAGCGTTTTCTTTCTCACCGTGAGTCTTTTGCGGCGATCAGAGATATCCAGGTTTATTCTGAAGGCAGTTTTTCGATCAAATCTGGAGAGAGGCATGAATATATCCGTCCGGGCAGCGCGTACTGTATGTGTCGGTGTGGTGCTGAGCGCTCACAGGACACTGGAGGACGGAGCATCACATGCTGCTGCTCTGCCTACGATTGACATGCAGGGTGGAGAGTCCAGGGCGCACCGTGACGCACAGCGCGCGGCTCCTTCCCAACATAGACAGATGATCGGCTGCCTTTCACTTGTTGTGCCAGAGATCTCACTCATCACCTCTGGAGAGAAGGGGGATGTGGGGAGACAAACGGGCCAAAAGTGGGCGCACATTTGTCAAGGTTATCCACTCCTACCTGAGGAAGTGGGTGTCTGACGCAGCTTTCGTCACACTTGGTAAGGGTGGGCTCTCAATTGATAAAAAAAATGTAAGCCATTCACCAATGTCAGGATACTACACCTAGAAAGATCATTTACACCTTAGAAGCACGGGAAGAATTCTTATAAAAGGGTGTTTGTAGAAACTGTCCACACCAGCAAAAACAAAAGAAAACCTTGTTTCACTGTTCACTAATCAATAATAAATAATACAATGAGCTGCATATGAATGAATGAGAAGGAAAGGAGGTCACCTGAAATACATAGGATGCACCCTGTTTTAAATTTTACCTTAATTATTATTATTATAGTTGTATTTTTTATTAGTGTATGTATTTTCATGATTTTTATGTTTATATTTTCAATATCATTTCAGATTTTAGTTTTTATGCAGTCTTTCTTTTTATATAAAGAATCTGCTGCTAAACAGAAAAGAACTGCTAAATGCATTATCTGTAAGTGAAAATAAAAAAATATTCTATTCTATTTGCTTCTATTCTACGTATATTCTATTTTCTTCTCTTCTATCCTATGGCTTCTCTTCTATTCTAAAACAGAAACAGGTTCAGGTACCTTCTTGGTACCACTGATAAACTAGGTTTGCAGTCTGAGAATATAGCATTCATTATCATTTTGACACAATAAAACACATAAATACAGAGCATAAAATGCTGAGGTCAAAGTAAATAATTAAAAACACCATAAATAATGCTGTATAAAACACAGGTTAAGAGAAAAAGACCCATTAAAAAAGATAAAAGCATAAATATACTTAAATACAATGACATGCTGCTTGTGACTTGTGCAGTGGTGTTATCATAAACTATTTCAGTCACAGTAAAATCCTCCCAAAAATATGGTCATCCAAAGAAATGACATCCAAAAGCTTTATTTTGAAAAGTGCAACACTGCAGTTTTAAAGGATATGCACATGTAATTTTGTTAACAGATGTCTTTTGTCTTTATCGTCCTGATCAAACTGTATGTCTCACACATGAACTGGGTGGTCGTTTTTCTACTGAGAGTTTAGACACGCGACACGACTCCAGCAGACAGAGTCACCCAGGGGACAATAAATCACACCCCATCCACCAGAATATTCTGTAAAACCACCGAGATAGGGGAGGGAGATATTAACCAGAGGCCATTTTTCATCCTGACCTTGTACATTTGTTTGGCTCCTTTGGTCGTCTTAATCAGACCCGTTTCCTCACTCGCCTCTTGATATTTCTCACCTGCATCACAATCAAACACATGCTTCAGTTTCCATTTTTCTCTGAGTCATGATGCACAAAACAAGGAGTAAATACAGGGCTGAGTTGTGTGTGTGGTGTTTAACCAGCGTTACCAGAGCTTGAACTGCTTCCATGTGAGCGACACTTCCCACCTCTGTTCCCTGTTTGGGTCCGTCACTGCAGCAGGGTGTTGTCTTACCTGTTTCAGCTGGAACTCAAACTCCACCAGCTGATCTGTTTCTCTTATTTTTGCAGCTGGACCTTGTACGGTCACGCTTTTGATGCACCTTCTTTGAGCCGACTTCTGGGAACAGTTGCCACAGCAACCTCAGGATCATATGACAGATTTACCCCTTCCCTTCACTCTGCTCTCTGCATCCCCTCAGTAAATAGTTTTATTCAAGATGGAAATCACATGTGTATTTTTGTTGCAGCTTCCATGTTCTCTGAATCTTCTCATATAATGACATTGCTTTTGCATCTACTCCTCTTCTTCAGCTCTATGTGCTATCTCTTATTTTTGTGAGTTTTTAAGGGTCATCTGTATTGTTTTTTTTGCTTTCACAGCCTTTTTATTGCTTAGTCTCATGGAAAAAAATGTCTGTCAGTAAATTATTGATATAAAACCAGTTTTACAGCACATTGGTGTGATGCTTTTCTCATAACAGCTCACATGCATAAAAAGGTGTAATGTGATGCATTATGGGTTTTTAGAGACTGCAGGGCATCTGCTAAGTGGACAGCAGTGTCACTCAGTGAACCGCGTGGATAAATGTTCAGGATGTTATTAAGCAGCATCAGCAGCCTCTCAGGCCTATGGGACAGTGTGCACAGTGGTGCTGCTGCCCTCTCTGGTTAGCAAATGACCAAACAGTCCCATCTGGATTATAGGAGTCACTGCAGCTCCGTTCTGCCTTCATGTGTTCTGTATTTATTTATCTCCTCCAACATTATTTCTTTGAGTTTGTCACAGGTGAGAAGTGGATGCTCAGCACCAGATGCTAACTCATAAACTGTCGAACCTCCAGAGGCTGCATTTCCTGTCTTGTCTTGTCTTCTTATCGCCACGTTTTTTTTTTCTCCTCGTATTTGTTTCGATTTCTCCCCATCTTTATCATCAGCTGCTTTTATTTGCTCCTCATCACCGTCCTTTTACTCTCTCCTCTATCATTAAAATGGTTTCTTCCTGGAGTTGGAGCTTCATACATTGGTTTTTTTTTCTGTTTGTTGTATCTCATGGCTTTTTGTGGCTGACGTCAGCAGCCTCAGCAGTGCATCTCACAGTACGTTTCTACTCCTCTCTGCTGTTCACCTTCAGTCGCCTCTTCACATTGTCTCCTTGGTGCTTTGCAGCCCCCGTTTCACTGAGAGCCTGCTTTCTTTTGTGCTCCCCCACGCCCACTTCCACTCACGTGCACTCATGCATTCTGCATCTGCACCACTACATCCGCCCAGTACTTTTCCTTCACTCCAGCCTCATTTATATTCCTCTCTCCCCCTCTCTTTCTCCCCCTCCCTCCTGTTTCTCCCCTTGTGTTTTGTGCTGTCTGGGTCACTCTCAGCTCCTAAAAAAGCTTCAGCGCATGGCTATAGGTATGGTTATTCTTAGCACAAGCACTTTAATAAACATGCAGTAATGTCCATCAATACTGTAAATCTACCCGAAAAGCAGGGGAAATTAATACATAAGTAGATGTCTGCATTTTTAGTCCACGGCATTATTCCCTGATAATTTGATGACACATTCTGCCATGCAGCTTGAAGTTCTGCATGATCACTTTTGATAGAATTAGAGGTTAGTTGCAGACACATTAGACAAATAGAGTTTGAAACAAACCCCCCCCCAGCAAACTTAGTAAATAAAGAGAAAAAACTTAATTTGGCCAACGCACAGCTGTCAGTGAAATGATTACTTTCTGTCTTGGTGCATCCTCATAGTTTTGTAGCTTCTCTTGCTTTCCCAGAGTGCATCAGTGCTCAGGGATGAGCGGGCATTGTGCAGGTGTTCACACAGTGGATAAAGTGGGTCATGCTGGTCTCTGGCAGACACACTGCAGCGCTCAACCACCAACTCTCCAGGATGGTGTGTGTCTTTACACAAGCTGGAGTCAGAAGTGTTTGTGACAGTCCAGTTTGCTTCAGTCCATCAGAGAAAAACGTTTATGAATGGCTTTGGTGGAGATATAGATGTAGCGACACGTACATCAGCTGCTGTCGTCCCATGCCTGCTGATGTTTCCATGACTCCTGACATGTTGATCCACTCCACACAGGTGAAGGATCGTTTGTCTTTTCATTGGTCGATACACAAACGGATCTGTCACTTCGCATCTGTCTCATATGAAAGCCAGGGGGCAGTGGGTCAGATCAGGGCATTCACCTTAATGCGACACACAAAAATAGAAACTCATTAAAAGCTGTTTCTCCCCCACTAATCCTTTGCAGATTTCCCTTTGACAGCAAATTAACAAAAAAAAAAAAAAAAAAAAAAAAACTCTGCATGTCATTCTGTTTTTGGTGGTTGTTGGCAGAAGAAACGCCTATCTGTTACAGTCTGTGCAGGATTTACTACATCTAGTGGAGTTAGTCATGGATATGATTTAGTCTATAGCAGTTTTAAAAGGATTTTAAAGGATTTTTATCAGGTATCTGCAACTCTGGGATTTTTCTTTCGCTTTATCTAAACTAAACATTTACTCATTTGATAGAACTCTGGTGGCTTCAACTGTAGCTGAAGGTTGTGTTTTTATAACTTATTGTAGTTTAATTCACAATCATTGCTTCCAAAAAATCTGTGTAAATGGTAAAATCAACTGTTTATATCATTAAGACTTAATGTTGTTGAATATTTCATATTACATCTGGTACCTGCTCGTGTTGTCAAATCTTTTTTTTTACTTTTATCATCTTATAAATATGATCAAAAAGCCTTAATATTCAGTGATAGTCTGCAGTGACAGAGGCTGTTGATGCTGCCAGAACTAAAGAGAGAGAGAGAGAGATAAATACAGGAGACAGACAACTGCATTGTAGCAAAATTGAATGCGTCTGTAAATACTGATCTGGGCTATATGAGGTCAGTGTGGCGTTGGGTCTGAATACCATGGGGGTGTTTTGATCCATTTAGAATAATTTGATGTGCTAGCATTAGCATTAGCATTTAGGTGCTGTGATTTAAGGCTTACCGACAGTAACTGTTTGTGGATGTTGATCACAGACAAATCCAATCTCAACTATTTCAGGCATTGCATTACAAAGAAAAGGAAGACATATACATAAATATCACTTTACTGGATGAGCTGGCCGCAGTGAAAGTCAAAGTTTTTCTTATTTAACCCCCAAAGATCTAAATATGTGTATGTACTGATCTATAATGTTTAATAACTGATAATAACGGAATAACTAATAACTTTTCACTGGCATCAGACACATCTTGTTTGGACACAGACTTTGTAGTGAATGAGGAGACACTGACTCGTTTGACAAACAGGAGCAGTTTTTATGTCCAGTTAATGATATATTTTGCAGAAAATGTCACTGTTGCATCAATTTTCTGTGTTCTACTATAATGACCTTATGAACATCAACATGATCAGTAAATTAAATATACGATAATACTTGACTGTTATTGAAAAGTGTAAAATGCAATAGATAACATTATAATGAAGGGTGAAAAATCACTTAATTCTCGGCCTTTAAGGGTTAAGTACTAATTGATTCTGCAGCAAGCATTATACATGGTGAAGAAAAGGCGAATGACAAAGACAAAAAGCACAATTAACAACAAAAAAACCAAAACTGCGTACAATAGATTATATGGGACACACATTAAACAGCAGATGAGTCTGGGATGCAGACACCATCATCTGAATATGTCAAGTGAGTGAAGTGAATTATTTCTCTTCACATTTTGCTCGACTCTTTGTCAGGCTGAGGTTCTTTCATCCAAAATAACAAACAGCCGACCTTGATAGTAGGGAGCGATTAAAATCTGAACAATTGCTCGTGCTTGTCCTACCTTTATAGGCTCACTTAAACCCGTTTTAATACTGGATGGGTGGCAGATTGCGTTTTCTGGGCCTGCGCACACATGGGATGTTCTATAGAAGAACTTCACCAGATGGTCTCTCAAAGAGGGGCCAGTCCAGCTCACAGGGTGGAGGGCAAAGCTCCTGTCCCCATTTTTTTCTTGTTTTTTTTTTTTTTTGGACTAATCCTTTTAAAATATGTCTGCAGTTTTTTTTTAGTATGTATTGTTGGAGCAACAATGTGCACTGCAAAAAATGAGACTGGATGGTATATTAGATAAATAACTCCATGTATAGAAACTGAGGACTGGGTCAAAAATAAAAAAAGCAAAACAAGTAAATAAATAAATAAGGGTCGCAAAACAATACGTATAAAAAGATATTAAAACCTGTGGAAAGCTTTTTTTTTGGTTCTCCTTGATAAGACATGTGTAAAACCTCGCAGGTGAATGCTGCGTATCAGCTCTCCATTTCAATAGGGTTAAAAAGCAACTGAGTCAAAATCGGAAGATATTAACTATAATTGCTCCTGAAGCTAATTTTGTGGGAAGAGCAAGCCCAGTTTTCTCCTGTCGTTATGAATACGCTGTGCCCCGCTGCCTGCCGTGTCTCTGAGGTGCAGAAAAGAACCCCCAAAAATTCTATACACCCCAAGACACCGCCCTACGTACTTATGACTTCCATTTGGTTTCTGGCTCTTGGTAACTGACTGGGTTTTGTTTTAGAAGCTAGGAAAAGAAGCTCCAAGGACATATTTCTAAATTTGGTGGAAACTCCTCGGTCTGACGTGATTTTAGTACAAGGTGTAATGCACACATTAAAGTTTATCCCATTAAAGTCATAATACTTGCATCCCTGGTGAGTTAAAGTAAATAGATGAGAAAATTGTTATTGCTCAAATGCAACATTGTATTAAATGCTGTAGGCAATTTCCAGCAAAACAAAGCATAATCCAATTAAAAATCAAGAATATGAAAATAAACACAATCAGTTTCGATTGAACTCACCGCTATCCACTCACACATGTAAAATGCCTCTCCTTAAAACATGCATGAATGGGAACTCAGTTAAAGTCCAACAAACCGATGTAAAACAGTTTAGAATTTCAGAGTCCAATTGTCCGAATGTCTCTTAGTCCCTGTTTTACGGTCTTCACCTTTGTAATCCTTTGGGGTTGAATCCTGGAATTTAGTTCAGTTCCTTTAGGTCCGACTAAATGTCCACAGTTTAATGAAATCCAATTTAAAAGAAAAGTCCGAATAAAAGTCTGTAATCTAACAAAAGATAATCCAATTTAGCAGAAGAATTCCTCAGGCTCGCGATTCTGAATCCATCCTCTGAGGGGTATTGAGGAAATGCAATGTAATCCTTTTCCATTGCATCAAATAACAGTCTGGAAATCCATGAACTTTGATGAAACAGTCCCACAGATGATGTTCTTTGTTCAGATGTCATAGTCCTATTCAGTTAAACTGCAAAAATAGGACATTTCCTCAAATTCTTCGACAGTTAGGCGAGTTAAAGTTCTAATCTCACTGCATTTTACGGCCCTGCAACACGCAGTTTACTTTAACGCCAGCCTAAGACATAAACTCAACCAGTGCATGTTTTCCTGTCTATCTTGATTCAGCACAAGCCCCCAATAAAAATAGCAATTTCTGGGCCTTTTAACTGAAGTATGACACTGATAAGACTGTTTCCCGTAAGTGTCCGCCTCTCTTACAGTGACCTTTACCAATTATGGTCTTGAGCTTTAACTCCAGCCTATTACTTCATTGTTGCTTGAGCACATGGTCTTATTTTGGCAGACTTTTGCATAGTTCCTCTTTTAGGCTAACTTCCTCTTTTGCCCTTTCTTCATATCGAAGCAGTTCCTAAGGTGACTTCCCGTTTTTGACTGACAGTCTGGCCTCTAATATTAGATTAGCCTTTTATTCTTATTCCTCTGTTTGTGTGTATGTGTGTGTGTCTTCCTGCTGTCAGCTGCTAAGCTTTTAAAAATATAAAAATGAGCCTAGACAGCTTTTGACTCCAATCTAATTTAACCATCTAATTTGACACATGCTAAAGGCATTTTTTCCCTAAGAAATATTATGTTAAAATCAACAAATTTTTCAATTATTTCTTAACAAATGCTTACACAAATGTAATAGAATAACAGTCACATAAGATTAAACTGACTTTATTGTGAATGAAAGAGTGTGAGTGTATTTTTATATTTTTCAGACTGATTTCAATCATTTTGTGGCTTTTTTCAAACTGTATTTGATAAGTAAATATAGATTAGTCACATATGAGGCCTGAAATGTCATTACTGTTGTGGAAATAGGTTAGATTGATTTATTATGAGCTTGTCATATTTGGGTTTTATTTCCATTTTATTTTATTATTTTCCTCTTAGTTTCCCCTGCTCTTCTCTCTCTCTCTCCTCCTCCTCACTTGCCCCTGAACCCTGACCTGATTTCTTGACCTAATTTCCTGATTCTGTTCACCTGTGCACACACCTGTTCTCATTAGTTCACTCCCTATTTAAGCTCTGCTTCTATCACTTAGTTTTTGCTAGACTGTTGATGATGAACACAACTTTCCTGCAATTTCCCCTTGTTGGCTTTGTGGTGTATGGCTTTTTTCTGTCTCTGGTTTTTGATTCCTGTCTCCTGTTCTGGTTCTGTCTGACCTTGAGTTCAGTCTCTGCCCTGTTTACACCACCTGCCTTCTGTCTGAACTCCGATTCTCCGCCTCAGTCCTGGTACCTGATCTGCCTTCCGTCCCTCGACCCAGTCTCCAGTCTTGCCTCTGAAAGCCCAACGCCAGCCCGGTACCCGAACCTCCGCCTGTCCACAGACCCAGCCTTCAGCCCTGCCTCTGAAAGCCCGACACCAGCCCGGTATACGACCCATCACCTGTTCCTGGACTCCGCTCCTTGCCTAAGCCCCCGGGACTCCTTCACCCTCCGGACCTTGGACCGAACCGGACTTCCAGCCCGGTCTGCTCCTCATTCAAGGAGGACTCCTCATCAGATCCTGGACCACGAAGAGAACGAACTTGGCGCACCTAGTGGTGACGAAGACTCGTTATTCCCCTGAACTGTTTATTGACTCTTTGAACTATTCTGTATCAACTGAATTATCAGTAAAGACTTTGAAACTGAGTTTTTGGCTTTGGTCTTGCATGTGGGTTCAAACCAGGTTTTTTACAGTACAGTCTAGCCAGAACTTGAACCCAGCAGACCAATCTGTTTCTGAGAGGTGGTTAGATTGGGTTGAGCAGGGTGTTGCAGCTATGGCAGCACAGGTTAAACACCTAACTGAGATTCTGTCTGAGGGAGTGACCCTCGCCACCTCTGTTCCGGAACCAGAGGATGTTCCGATCCCTTTATCCCGTCCTCGGGTTGTGTCAGAACCCCAAGTAGGGGAGCCTGAACGTTATGATGGAAATCCTGATGACTGTTGTCCCTTTCTCACTAACTGCTCCATTCTGTTTTCCTTGCAGCCCCACACCTTCTTGACCAAAGCTGCCAAAGTAGCTTATGCCATCAACCACCTGACCGGTCGAGCAAGGTCAGTGGGGAATGGCAGAGTGGGAGAGGGGAACGCCAGCATGTATGACTTTTGATGCATTCTCAGATGAGCTACGCAAGGTTTTTGGACCTATCACTCAGGGGCCAGATATTTCAGGGGGTCTGACTGACATTCATCAGGATCCTTGATCTGTTGCTGACTATGCTATTGATTTCCATACTAGGGCACGAAGAAGAACCTGGAATATGCCAGCTCAGTGTGAAATGTACTTATCTGGTTTATCCTCTCACATAAAGTATCAACTTGTCATTTGACATTCCTTCAGATTTAGATGGTCTTACTGAACTGACCACTCGAATTGATCTTCGGATTAAAGCGTTGAGACAGGAGCCTCCGGTCCATCCTGAGAAGAGACCTGCGCTACCTGAGAGGGTCTTACCATTGATACCCTCCAGAGAGGTTTGTAACCCACCGACAGAGGAGGTGGCAGAACCAAGGCAGCTCGGACGCTCAAAGTTAACCCCAGAGAAGCATCAACGGAGACAGGTACAGAGACTTTGTTTGTATTGTGGTCAAGCTGGTCATTTTGTAGCAAATTGTCCGGTTAAAGGGCAGGGCTCAGCATTAGAAAGGGGCATAACGCTGAGCCGATCCATCATTAATACCCCATCTATCAGACCTACTTTCCACGTCCAAATTCACACAGCGGGAGAGACTCTGACCCTGGTGGCTTCATGGACTCTGGTGCAGATACTAATCTAATGGACGAAGGTCTGGTACGTCAGCTGAATTTAACCACCATTCCATTATCAAAGACAACTCCTGCAAATTCTGTTGATGGCCATTTATTGGGGAACATCACTAAACAGACTCAACCAATAACAATGACCATTTCTGGCACCCATGTAGAATCAATTTAGTTCGTGATTCTCCCGTTTTCTGAGATTCCGTTAATCCTGGGTTATCCTTGGCTCAGAAAGCATAATCCCCATGTGGACGGGTAGACTGGTACCATTAAGAGTTGGGGCTCTCTTTGTAATACTGTTTGTCTTCAGCAGAGTAAGGATGGAGTCAAGAGTGGTGGTTCCTGCTCAGCAGCTGATCTGGTTCATGTTCCTGTGGAACATCACGACTTTAAGGAGGTTTTTAGCAAAGCTAGAGTAGTCTCCTTGGGGGGGGGGGGGGGGGGGGGGGGGGGGGGGGGGGGGGGGGGGGGGGGGGGGGGGGGGGGGGGGGGGGGG
>JAQQZY010000023.1:21587520-21600894 GCA_030068375.1 Ostorhinchus rueppellii
AGTCTACAAGAGGAAAGTCCTTCAGCAAAGCCATGGCCTCACACAGACAGCTGAACTTCAAGACCTTCTTCAAAATGCTGAATCTACAGAAGAAGTAGAAAATGGTATGCTCGAAAGTACCATAATTTATAGAAGTTGGGATTGGTTTTGATAGAGAAATAGAATGACTGTAATTAGTGAAAACACACTTATGAATTTAAAATTTTCAGGATGGGACCGTGAAATATCAGCCATTTTGGTCCTTGTCCACCTTCTACCACCATCACCTCCTGGCTGTAAGAGACCAGGAAAGCTTTCTGCCAGAAAAGCCATTTACCATCTTGTGAAGTTTATTAAGGTGAGGTTACTGTTGAATACAATTTGGAAGATTTGGCTCCCACAGGTAGCACATAGGTATATACAATCGCCTCCAAAAGTATTGGAACAGTAAGTTCAATTCCTTTGTTTTTGTTGCATACTGAAGACATTTTGGTTTCAGATAAAACGATGAATATGACACAGAAGTTCAGAATTCCAGCTTTTATTTGGTGGTTTTTACATCAAAATGTCTTAAACAACCCACGAAATATGGCCTATTCTTTGAAACCACCCACTTTTCAAGTGAGCAAAAGTATTGGAACAGACATTATTAAATGAACTTGAAGTGAATAACATTTAATATTTGGTGGCTAAACCTTTCCTGTCAATAACTGCATGGAGCCTGTGACCCATTGACTTCACCAGGCTGTTGCATTCTTCATTAGAAATGCTGTTCCTGGCCTTTACTGCAGCCTCTTTCAGTTCTTGTTTGCTTCTGGGGGTTTCTCCTTTCAGGAGGTCAAATGCATGTTCTATTGGGTTAAGTCCAGCTCGGTAACCGAACCTCCGCCTGTCCACTGACCCAGCCTGTAGCTCTGCCTCCGAACGCCTGACGCCAGCCCAGTACTCGAACCCTCGCCTGCTCCTGGACTCCGCTCCCTGCCTAAGCCCCACAGACTCCTTCACATCCAGACCACGGACCGAACCGGACCTCCGGGCTGGTGTGCTCCTCCTCCTCCGAGGAATCCTCTTCAGATCCAGGACCACAGAGAGAACGAACTTGGCGCACCGAGTGGTGACGAAGACTCTTTATTTTCCTGAACTGTTAATTGACTCTTTGAATTACTCTGTACCAACTGAATTATCAGTAAAGACTTTGAAACTAAGTTTTTGGCTTTGGTCTTGCATGTGGGTTTAAACCAGGTTCGTTACAGAGCTATTAATACCATCTATGCGAATCTTTTTATTTACTACAGAAAGAAAGTGATAAATTAAGGCAACCAAATTATATCTAACAACAAAGATTTAAATTAGTTGAAAAATTATTCAAATGTACTCAGCGTATTGAAGTAAGTCTAAATAAATGTAAATTACCCAAACGGAGCAGTATTGTCTAATCTTATTATAAAATAAATCAAAATAGAAACTGAATACATATTTGTTGAACAGTATGTTATAAGCCCCCAAAACCACTCAAAAATATTATATTGGTGTGTTTTGTTGTTTTTTTTTTTTTTAAATGTGCAGATGCAACAAATGGGGTCAAACTCACTCAACAGTTGAACAAAAATGGACAGTACAGTAAAAATGCTCATATTTTATTTACTTAGATACTCAAATACAGTTAAAAAAAAAAAAAAATATATATATATATATATATATAGCTGTGTATAACTCAGTTACTTTACAATAGGTGGGGGTTGAATGTTAAATGAAGCAAACTTAATGTTTTATTCTTGAATAAAGACATACAAAGATGTGAAAGTACTTGAGGGGTAGGAATAAATAAGTTTATACTCCTTCCTACTCCTTTTTGACCCTGCAAATTCAGACTTGCTCATACTTGAAGACAGATTCTGTTCATTTGAATGTTATGTTACTTTGTTTTTGTTTTATTTTGTTTCTTTGCATGTTCAAAAGAAAGAAAAAGCTTTTTATCCATAAAACAACACACTTTAAAGAGCATATGACCGCCTCTCCTCCTCCTGCTGAGTTGCAGACTGCAATGCATTTTCTGTATGTCCATAGCAATTTTATTTTCAATAATAATAATGATCAACAAATATCCTGCAGACTAGTGCTGTTGTACAGGGGAGAGACCAAAGCTGATCCATTAAGAAAATCAAAAGGGTTAATTAAAATTGAACCATCACCGGCTTCACCTCTAGAATAATCTGAAGGACAAATCATTATATAACCAAATGGGAAAGTATAGGGTAATGTAATGGCTTTCAGTATTATGTCACATACAACAGGAACACTAGCATTGTTGTATTATTGTGTATGCACCAAGTCCACTTTAGTGAAACAAACAAAACCATTAAATTAAATTTAATTAAATTAAAGTGCTCATTTTAGTGGAAAGTTTCCACAACAAACCAGATACTGAGAACATTTGCTTTTACCCCCCACTGACTTAAATAACCACCACCCCCAGTCTAATGGACCAGGCAATACTCACCCTATCTCAGTGCAATAATCACATAAGTATTTTTTGCTTCTAAATAAGAAACAGAGCAGCTAAACTGATTTCCATTGTTCCTGTAACAATGACAATAAAGATCTATTCTATTCTATTCCAACATCAATAGTCAAATGCCCTAAAAGTATAGTGTAATGTTGATAAAGTTAAAGAATTAGCTATAGATGGACCATTTTAATCACAATAATATCTATAAACAGTGTAACTGATGATGAGCAGAGTCTGAGTATTACAGTTTCACATCATATGGGGCTTTTTAATTATTGTAGAGCAGTGAAGGCATCTTATCCAACATAAATAATCCATGTAGATAGACAGGACACAGAGACACATTGACTGCAGCTTCTAAGTGAATTGTCCACATCTGACAGCCACAGAGGAGTCTGTCTCCTTCCATTCATCCACTTCTTCAGACTCAGAGTCTGGACAGCAGGAGTTTACCTTCAAGTTACAGGAGGAAAGTCAGCTGTTTCCTCAGAGGAGTGTTTCTGCCCCCTGGTGGTCAAAACTTATTAGCACTTTTAATTTTTTTTTTTTTTTTAATGTAACAATCTACTACAGTTTATTTCTATTATTTCTATTTTTCATACACCTCCTAAATTGTAATTGTAATTTTTAACAGTTTTGGTTTCCGTATTCATAGTTTGCAGTGGCTGATTGTAACCAAGTACATTTATTGAAATGATACAATTACTGCACCTTTTCCCTTTTACATATACTTGTACTTAATTTTTTAATATTTTATGTCATGCTACGCCATTGTGCTTTAGAGGGAAATGCTATACATTTGACTACATTTACTTCACACATACAGTTAGTTATCTTTACATGATAAAATATCCAAAATACACCATATAGACAAAAATATTGGGAGACTTTACCCCTACAGCTTGACCACCCATTTTACCTATCAAGATAAAAATATTCATGTCAGTTGTTAATAAAAATCATCTAAAAATTTAAAGTCAAATAAATACTTATTAGGTTATTTATTTGAAGTTTAAAGGTCTGCTTTGTCTTTATTTGACAATTACTTGTGGTTTAAAATGATTATTTATGGTCGGACCATTCTCACATCATAATGTCTGATGATTAATTCCTCCTTTCTTTTAATTTTATTGAGCTGATTAAGACAGTAAATTCCTCCCTGCAGCAAAGTTAATCTACATATGTATCTGTATCAAAATGATAAATGCTTCAAGAATTTAAAGCCCACCATTATGGTTGTTTTTTCCAAAAAGTTGTGATTACCACAAAACTAGAACAATGCACCAAAAATATGTAAAACAGCATTACAAGCAAAATATTTCTCCAAGTCACCTCTTTTCTACAATGAAAGATAACAAGTGTGTATTGTGCATTTTACATGTCTTTATCTCTTTTGGGTATACAAATATGAGATAAACTGCACTAATGTTGTGTTTTTTAAAACCGCATTTCCCATTGTTCTGGATACTTTTCATAATGGGAACAGAAGCCACATTAAATACAAATTTGGGCTGTATAAGTCATGTAGTTCTGATTTAATTTTTTGCTGACATTGTACTTACTGTGTTTTCTTGTATTTTCTTAATGAAATAAAACCAACTCCAGGTGGCCTGAAGTTTTTGCCCATTATCCTGCTGTTGTGGTAAAAACAGAGTACGCAATAGTCTACAGTAACATATTGCTGCAGAATAACTTTTTACTTTCACTCTGATTCACAGGTTTCTGATTGTTTCTATTTACATGGATTACTTAAACACGGTATCAGCATAAGGTACAGTTTCTAATACATATTTACAGCCCTGCTCAACTATACAAGTGCAGGGGGTGGAATTTGACAGAACTCTAAATAAGGTATAACTGTCCTCCACTAGAAAGCACTGTTACGTCGTAAATGTGTTACTCAATACAGTATCCTTACTTCCTGCAAGAAAAAAAAGTTTTTCAGTACTGCAATCTGTAAATCCATCCATCCATCCATTTACACTATTATTAATTAAGAAAATACTTAGTCATCATAGCCATGACACTAATATTGCATGATTTTTTTTTTAAAAGTGTTTTTTTTTCTTCTGTTGCACTTTTGTCATGGATTCTTTATCATATCAGTTTATCTTTTTGGACTATACTTTGACCCCAAGGCAGAGCCGCACCCTTGTTTATTATAGGCGAACAGACTTCCGTTCGCAATGAGTGACATCCCTCACAGCCAATCAGATTTATCCATCCGTCAGTGGGTGTGACTTCCTGTACAGTAGTGTCAGTAGTCTAATATGGCGGTTATGTCTGTAGCCTGACATAGTTGTGGAAATCGCGTACAGTTCACGTAGTTTTGGTCGATTTTGACAGAATATAGTGTATTTGTACAAAGTTTATTGTAGACTGTTGATATCGTAGTTTGGAAATGAAAGGGAAGGAGCGATCGCCGGTAAAGAAACGCTCCCGGGCGCCAGATGAGAGCAGAGACCGAGGAGGAAGCCACTCGAGCGGCAAGAAGACCGGAGCCCTGTCGACCTCTGGCAGCAACAGCTCAGCCCAGAGCGGCGCCTCATCCTCATCCAGGAGGAGTTTACACCTGGACAAAAGAGACATGAGGGATTCTGACGGGCATAATTCGTCTGGTAGGACTAGTGGCGGATACGAATATGGGAATAAGCCGCACGGTGGCGCAGATATCATCGCGGAAGCCTCCAGGTCCGGTTCACGGCCTACCCAGAACTCAGAGAGTGAGTACAAGACTCTGAAAATAAGCGAACTGGGCTCTCAGCTTAACGACGAGGAGATAGAGGACGGACTGTTTCACGAGTTTAAGAAGTTTGGAGAGGTTAGTGTTAAAATTTGTCGAGAAAACGATGAGAGGGTGGCGTTTGTAAACTTCAGGAGACCAGATGACGCGCGAGCGGCCAAACATGCACGCGGCAGACTGGTCCTGTACGACCGGCCCCTGAAGATAGAAACAGTGTACACCAGCAGGCGGAGGAGCCGGTCCCCTGTGTCCAATTTCCCCCCAGCCCAGAGGAATCCGCAGTCTCAGAGACCCCTGTCGCCCACCGGTTTGGGCTACAGAGACTACCGGCTGCAGCAACTGGCCCTGGGCCGGCTCCCCCCACCTCCACCCCCCCACCTCAGAGACCTGGACAGAGACAGAGAGTTTTCTTTGTATGATGCCAGGAATCGACCTCCCTTCATCCCTGAATGTGCTGTGTTCCGTGACGATGACCTGCTGCCCTCCGAGGAAGGTCAAAGGGCAAACAGGACTTTGTTTCTGGGGAATCTGGACGTCAGTTTGACAGAGAATGACCTGCGGAGAGCGTTTGACCGCTTTGGAATCATAACAGAGGTGGACATTAAACGAGCAGTCAGAGGACAGAGCAACACCTATGGGTTCATCAAATTTGAAAATCTTGACATGGCTCATCGTGCCAAAATGGCAATGACAGGGAAAGTACTGGGCCACAGCCCAATTAAAATTGGCTATGGGAAACCTACTCCCTCCACCAGGCTGTGGGTGGGGGGCCTTGGGCCCTGGGTTCCACTTGCTGCACTGGCAAAAGAGTTTGACCGTTTTGGCACCATCAGGACTATAGACTACAGGAAAGGGGAGGCATCAGCATACATCCAGTATGAAAGTCTAGATGCTGCTCAGGCTGCCTGGACTCACATGAGGGGTTTCCCCCTAGGTGGTCCTGACCGGAGACTCAGGGTGGACTTTGCAGAGACAGAGCAGCGCTACCAGCAGCAGCAGTACATGCAGCTCCCCCTCCCCCTGCCACACTATGACCTGATCCCTGAGCCTTTTGCCCACCGCCTTACTGAGTCTGTGAGAGTGAGAGAGAGGTCCCCCCCACTTCCTGCTCGATTCAGAGACCGGGACCTCTTCTCTGGTTCTGACTGGTCTGGCTTAGGAGTCCATGACAGGATACGAGGAGCTGGCTTTGAACCCTCAGACCGTCCGGACAGGCGTTCTCGTGACATCTGGTCACTAGAACGTGAGCGGGAATTACAAAGCAGAGATCTAAGCCGCAAAAGGAGACATTTGGATGATGGTTGGCGGCTGGACCGTTCACCTGACAGCAGTGACTATGGTCCGCGGCATCATGGTGGCTCATTAGAACGCAGCCCAGGAGGAAGCAGCAGAGACGGGGGACGCTACAGTGACTCTGAGCGTCTGCCTCGCTCTGGCAGAACATCACCTGTCAGAGAACGGCAGAACAGCCATGACTTTGCAGAGAAGAAAAGAAGAACTCAGAGCCCAAATAAGTCAGGCTCTGAGAGGGACCAGAACCGCAAAGCCAGTGACTTATCAAAAAGCCCAATGAAAAAAGAGGACCGCTCAGAGCATCCCACCTCCTCTTCAAACTCCTCCTGTAAGTCCAGCCAGCAGTCGAAGTCAGCACCTGGAGGGAACAAGCTGAGTCAGGTTTGGCAGGGCTTCCTCTTGTTGAAGAACAGCAGCTTTCCCACAGCATTGCACCTGTTGGAGGGGGACATGGAGGTGGCGACCAGTCTGCTGGTGGAGGGGTCCACAGGTGGTCCAGTGTCCCAGCTGAAGATCGCACAACGCCTGCGTCTGGACCAGCCAAAGTTGGATGAAGTGTCTCGTCGCATCAAAGCAGCAGGCTCCAGCGGATATGCCATCCTCCTGGCTGTCCCTGGAAAATCTGAGGATGGAGGGGCCTCGGACGTCCACAGCTCCACTGAGAGGCCGTTGAAGAACCTGGTGTCGTACCTGAAGCAGAAGGAGGCAGCTGGCATCATCAGCCTCCCTGTGGGGGGCAGCCGAGACAAGGACCACGGAGGAGTCCTGCATGCTTTCCCCCCATGTGAGTTCTCACAGAAGTTCGTGGATGTTTCTGCCAAAGCCTTTGCCAAATCAGAAGACGACTGCATGGTGATGGTCATTATCAGAGGAGCATCTTAAAAAAAGTGCACATTATCAATGTCTGTTTTTACACTCACTGTACAAATTGACTGTTTATCTGTGGGTTATGACAGGGTTCCTTTAGCTGCATGGTGGCTTAATTTAATCCTGTTCAGAGTTTATAGAAGACATTTTGATAAATTGATAATTATTAATACAGGTGACACGCCGCTCTCGGCTACTTCATGTGAAAAACGTAAAGGTACTGTGCTCAGAGTAATTCAAAGTGTCCAAATCAATACTGTGTGTTGCCTTATCTTATTAAATAGTAGCACAGTTCCTTTTATACTCATTTTCATTTCATATTTTATTATGAAAGAGTTTAGTCCAAACAGATAGTGCTGCACTCAACATACATTTAATCACTCGGTTCCACCCATTTTAATACTATAACCATATTTGTACAGACAGGCTATGAAATTACAGTCAAATTCGTTTAAATTTGATCGAGGAAATCTATTTCTAAAGCTTTATCCATTTCTCATTAACAGACATATCCCATCTGTGCTTCTGTAACACCTTTTGATGACCAAGTAAAATGTCTTGAATACCTATTGATTCAAAGCTTCACTTTGAGAGTGTTCCTATTTTTCCTGTTGTATTACTTGGATTTTTTTTTTTATGGCCAGTTTTGCTTAAAACTACAGAGAATTTTAGATGATCTATGTTTCAGACCTGTTGGCCTCCACATACTATTTTTCCATAAGATTTTTAAAAGACAAAAATATGTTTAAATCAACACTAGTTGATTTAGTGTGTTATTTCAGCCACCTCTGGAGGCTATGAGACATTGATATTGCATGATGAAGTGAAAGGTGTTCAGCTTTTTTCTCTGGAAGCAGACCAGTATATGGGGGTTGACACCACCAAGTGCCTGTACATTATAGGTCGATCCAAAACCATAACACAGAAAACTAATCTGAAGCCTCTGATATTCATGTATTTGTTAAATACAGACATTTCAGTGTCTAGACATTAATTGAGAATGTTGATTTGGACTGAATTTTTATATATTCAAGGCTTCAGTTTGGTTAGTGGAACAAATCTTTGTCAATATTTGAATGATTTGGTTCATAAAACAAAAATGGAGAACCTATTTTTTTTTTTGTTCAGCAAATTTTAAAATGACTAAATATGTTTTATATAAACAGCATATCTTCATATCCCATCAGATGATTGGATTTAAATGGTTAGTTCACTACCAGTACAGTGGATTACTTAATTTCAGCTCAAACCTTATCTGAGTTGAACTGATAATCCCCCCCCCCCCCCCCCCCCCAAAGTAGCTCCAAAAATGTCATGTGTGTTGAGGTTTGTTGATTTGAGTGAAACGATACAGGGTTATTTTGTTGTGTCCACCCCCTTTATTTCTTTGTATTTTCATTAATGTCTTCAGTCAATTTGATGAACCATGTTTGGTTAATAACAAAACATTTTTGTTATCTTGAGTTTCATAGCCACTATTGCTGCCCCAACAAAATGTGTACTTTAACAAAATGATAATGTAACCTTCAGAATAAGATATCACCATGCACATCTCTTATCATTGATCATCAGAAGTTTATAATCAGAAAATGTTGCTCCACTATCAATGGACAGTTGTGATGACCAGTGTGAGAGGAGGCTGCTCTCCTGTGGCCTTCCTCTGAACGGACTCTTAAGTGATTGTTTTTCATGATTTGAGTATTGTCTGTCTAATGGAAAAATATGATAATTGCTGTAAACTCAGGATATCTGGAGAGAGAAATGGAGAACATCATTGCTCATGGGCCTAAGAAGTATACCTAACTGTCAAAAAAAAAAAAAAAACACAAAGTGCATCATGCACTTGATTTTGTTTTAATAAATTTGCTCTTTCGTTGGAAACACAAGTGCCTTGGAAGACAACTTTGTGACCTTTTCTGTTCTTGGAATTGTCTATCAACCTCTAAGGCTATAACTCGGTGGCAGCAGGAGCCTTTCCAGCAGAAAGGAAAGCAAGTTTGAGCTCAAGGGAAGACAGCTGCTCAGTTCTGTGTTTTGATGTTGCTCATCATTTGTTTGAATGACCTCTTTGTGAAGAGATTTTCGTGTGACCTTCATTCAGATTGAAATTTGGCCAATGCTAAAATACTTTTCAGATCTAGAGTCTCTTCACATATGTGGCTTGTTCCTCAGTCACTTCTGGCTTTGTATGTCCGGACGGAGATGCGGCTGATTTTGTCACTCATCATGCAAAGTTCTGCCAGAGTCGTCGGGGGCCATGTCATTCCACACCCCCTCAGCGACAGCATGGCAGGCCCCGTTCATCCTCCTGGTCTGGCTCCATCAGCACACTGCTGCAGAATCTGTGACATCCTGAAAAGGAGCAGCGCTAACATTTGTGTAATTGCTTGTTATTCATACATTGGAGTTTTGAAGATCTCTGTGCTAGGGCCAGACATCAGACATGTCTCATCCTGTGTTGGAGAAGAGCATATTGTGTGCTCAGGTGGAGACAGTGAGACAGCATCTGCTTTATTTGCCGTAATTGGAAAGGAAACACAACAGAAGAGAAAAGATTGACAGAATCCTGTTCAGGGAACCCTAACCTGTAGATATATTCATGTGATTGACGTACTTTAAAGAGGCTGTGCCAAACTGCGTAGGAAAGCAAAGTGACAGACAGAATCTGCAGCAGGATGTTTCTCATCATGACATGCTGCTCCTGCTCATCTGGGCTCCTCGGTTCATCTCCAAACGACAGCAGAAGGGCTTCTCTGCAGCAGCTGACGTCTCCTGAGGACCGCGGCTGGGGTTCATAAAGCAAGGAGGCTGCATCTGCTGCTGGTATAAAGGTAAAATAAGACGACATAAACGACAAACTAAGGGTACGTATGAAAGTGTCCAGCACAAGCATCGGAAGATCCATGTTGAGCAGCTGAAGGGTGATGTTCTGCCTAAAAAGCATTAAATATCAGGATAATCTACAGTTGTACATCTAAAAAATCTTTTAGCTGCTACTTCCCTGTTTTGATTGAATATGGGAGGTGTTCAATCTGTGACGTGTTGCTTTATAAATATTACTGTATATTAATCGAATGTGAACAGCACTGAATAGACTTGATATTTATAGATTAATATAAATTATTAGTGCATGTCATTCTACCTATAATTAGAAAAGAGGTGATATTAAAGGCAGTAGTTAACATGTTGTGGTGCATAATCTCCAAAACCGTCACCACCCTTTTTAATCAGTTTGATGTTAATAAGAACATGATGGAGTGCAGTTGGTTGGATGTTTGCTCAGGGTTTATGTGGCGCTTATGATGGTAGTGAGGGCCAGGAACTTCTGCAGTGTCAAAGACCGTTATTTCTGTGCCTTAGTCCATTTTAGTGAACTGTAGTTTAATGTGCGAAAAAAATGCCCTTAAAATCAGTGCCAGGTATTTGATGACGTACTGTGTGAAATGGTTACTTAAATCGCAGTGTGAAAACACAAACCTGATGTTTTAACAACTCAGCAGGTGCCCGTTGTGTTTCTCAGTGCTGTTTTTACGCTAGTGTTAATTATTCAAGGATAATTTCACCATTTTCTATGATACTCAACAATGGGATGAATGAACAGTAGGTTGAAGTTAAATATTTCCCTTTTTTATGCTTCAGATGAAAGTCAGTTGTTCCAGTGAAGCCACTATAGTAAGTACAGTTAGTCAGTTGGACCTAAATGGGATGTAAGTAAATCCAGCTCTTCATTGGCGTTCACCTCTTTAGGTTCATTGAAATTTTCATGGATCTGGTATATTTTGAATAATTCAAAATATATTGACTAAGATGTTGAGGTTTTTTTTGTTTTTGTTTTTATCCTGAAAATGCTCCTATTTTCAGTTTCTGTCATCTGAACCAGTAGATCTTTAAAAGAAGTCTAAAGATCAAGCACACAAAGGTGAGTATGCCTCGGTGAGTACAGCTTCACTTGCACTTTACACATTTATAGTGTTTTGTATTTTAATGTTAACTGAATGTGTGCTTAAATAAAGGCAGGTTTTCTTCTACTTTAGGCTGTCTTTTTCCTGGTGACATCTTATTTAATAACATGGGTATTGTGCATATTGTGAAACATTAAATCATTTGTGGTTTTTAGATTCTTAGTCCTCCAGAGGGCAGAGTTTAACAGATAATTAACAGAGACTGAAATGATGCAGTATGTGTTTTGATAATCCGCTTGATCTTTAGTTTATTAGTAACTTAACACAAATGTCAGTAAGAATAAATCTACAGATGTCTGACATTAATGTGAAATACAGTTTGGGACATGGAGGCATGTTTCATTATAGATGATAGAACAGCATTTTTACCCTTTATTTCATGGATCAGAAAGTAAACACGAACTCAAGTTGAAGTATTTCTACTGTAAATGTGTCACAAAAATAATCTTAAAGGTGAATCTGATATTTTCTTCGCTCTCACATGAGCTGATGTGAAATGGAAATGAAACGGGTGTCGACATTTCACCTTGTGTGAGTTAATTATTAGCTATGACATGAGTTTTTCTGGGTCAAGAATTTGTCTAGAATGTGTCAGATACATGAGATAGATACATAATACATGAATTGATCTTTATTTTGATGTATTACATGTGTTATTTGTTTACCGTAAAATGATCATACAGTAAAATAAAGTTAAAAATGATATCTCACTTTACACGTCAATGTTTTTTTTTTCATCCTACAAGTAGATTTTATTCCACTTTTTCCCATAAAGACAGGACTTGGGGGCTCATTACTAGACTAAATAAGTTGTAAAGAAGGAAATATGTTAGAGTACAGAGGAAACCTGTATGACTTTTAACCCATAAAGACTGCTGACCAGAAGCATCTACCAATATTCAATCTTTAATCACCTCTTATCCTTTAATCCTATCAATCCATGTAAATAATTGGTGTAAAATACCGTTTGTCATCTTTTCATGGTCCTCAGATATGACCCATTTGGACTTTCAGAGGCTCTGTAGTTACCATGGAAACACCGTCATCTTCTACACCATCGATTCGCCAGTAAAACCCATGGAGTTGGATCAATGACAGTGGATTGAGACTTGTTTTTTTTTTATTCAATTAATGATGCATTTGCTGAAAATGTTACTTTTTCTCTAATTCTGATTATTATGACAATTAACTTTAATCTGAGCTTTTATGAACATCTACATAATCTGTAAATTAAATACGGGAAAATACTGAAGAAGAGCAAAATACAGAGGCTAATGTCATAAGAAATGGTGATAAATCATTTAAGAAAGGTTAGATGGAGAGAAAAAATAATTTGGGAACGGTCACAAAAGTAGCACTGGGTCTTTATGGGTTAATATATTTTCATTGTAGAACAGAAGAACCAGCACCCACATGTATATAGACATTGGGCCTCATTCTGTAAACACTAGAAACATCTTTAAACAGTTTCCACAGTGTAATTCTGGTTATTTTGGTTTAGTTTAATTTTAGCCCCACTACACTTTTGAGCTTTGTTCAGGCAGATGGTATAGAGCCAAAACACAGTAACGTCCCATCAAAGAGCGAACTTTAATTGATTACCATTCCAACATTTATTTCAATATAAAAATGCTCCTTGTTTTGGATAATCCCTTATGGGCTAATGAAAGCAAAATGTGGGTCATTTTGCAACACTGATCTGTCAAATTGACTCTAAATTGACTCTACTGTGTGTTGACCCTATAAAAACATAACATAACGGTCTCAGGTACGGCTTTCCAATGTCTTACAACAGTGTGGACAAACTCTCATCTGCCAGTTATGGATTTTTTTGAGTCGTTTTTTTTTTTTTCTCAGTTGCACGTCACTAAATCATTCCTAACCTGGGACTCCTTTTTAGGATAAGTTATGAGGTCTGAGTCTCTAAATGTTTGTGAGTTGTGTCCCTAGACTAAACCCAGTTGAAATAATGACTGTGCTGCACAAAGTCCAGTCCCGTCTGAAGGGTCCACTTTGGGGAC
>JAQQZY010000023.1:21632770-21643298 GCA_030068375.1 Ostorhinchus rueppellii
CTGTGATGAACTGGCGACTTGTCCAGGGTGTACCCCGCCTTCGCCCTTAAGTAGCTGGGATAGGCTCCATGCGACCGTGACCCTAGTGAGGATAAAGTGGGTATAGAAGATGAATGAATGAATGAATGAATGATCCAGTTTAGATCTATTTGGGCTGTATGTAGCCCCTGAACTAAAATGAGTTTGACACTCTTGATTGTTAATATCTTCAGTGCCATTTTTTTCTCCTCAAAAACTCATTCCATGGGCTGTACTGGACCCTTTGGTGGGCCGGTTTTGGCCCACTAGCTGCATGTTTGACACCCCTGCTGTAAACTAAATACATGTAAAAAGAGATGCAAATTCTGTCAGTATGCCTGTGAAAAGTAAGCCACCATCAAACCACCATTCAGCTTACGTGTCTGTGGTCAGTGAAACTGGACTATAACAGGTTGCACTGTAACCACCCTGGTGGATGTAAAAATGCTTTGACTCACTATGAACTAAATCTACTCTGGCGGCTGCTGTTGTCTTTGAAGCCCAGTCTATTTGTCATAAGCTCAGTCATCATAGTGTTAACTCATTTGATGAATCACTTGAATGAAAATCTCTGATATTCTAACAGTGAGTGTCTGAATTTGTTTATCTCTAGCATCTGTTGTCTCAAGTGACATGACACATGGATACAGCTCACCAAAATAGAATACCAGCAAATCATCAGTTCCCGGCAGAAACAACAGTCTAATGTTCTAGTGAATCTCCTTGTTGTTTTGGCATTGGCAAATTAAACAGCTAATGTTTTTAACAGCTACCCAGAAAAGGTGTAATCACCACTGGGGAGTAAATGAGTGCATTGCTCTAATTAGGGGGCAATTACCAAAACACGTCTACGAACAGGCCATCCCATTGCAACTTCAGACAACACTGACATGTTGAACCACCAAACATGTATCCTCGCTCTTTTCAGTTAAACCTTGTACATGCTGGAATGAATCGGCATTATATTTTGTCATGCTCTGTTAAACAGTTAGCTTTCTTATCTCCTGTTTTTATGACTGCACATAGTTTGTACAGTATTGTACTTTAGACCTAACTCAGCCAATATTAAACAACTAGCAACTATTTTCCCAACAATGAGTCATTCATAAAACTGTCCTTCTAAATGATCTAAGGTAAACTATGCTTACACACAGCAGTGAAACATACAGGGCATTTTATTAAGCATACCCTTACTCATGATACTTACTATTACAAGACTATGAATACATTTTAGTAAGGGGTAAAATAATGTGGCCTATTTCATTAACACCAAAAAGCCAAACAGGTCCCTCCTGTTGTGTGGTAACATTTAGCTCTGGAACTGTTAATGCCATTTTCCCAGAAGAGTAAAATGTTGAACTAAGGAATTCATAAGGGCTCAAAAATAATGACTGAGAACAGACAGGTCAAGAACCTAACAGCGTGCAAAATTCTGAGCCAGGTTAAATGTAGAATTTCATTTAGAGACTGAACTTTATGATTGTATTTGCAGTAAATATTTTAAGTGCATATAAATGTTATAGTTTATATTAAAAAAGGTTGATTATGCAAATCTGATCGTGTATGAGGTGACTAAAAAAGTGATTGGTGAATAATAAACTATAAAATAAAAAAACTATATTTACCACGGGGAGGCAAGAGGTACTGTTTTTGGTTTGGCTTGTTTGTTTGTTTACACTCGAGCAACAACATTATTGGTTGAATTCATACCAAATTTAGTTTATAGATTGCCAGTGATCCAGAATAGATCTGATTACATTTTGGGAAAAGTAGGTGAGAGTTAAAATTTTTTCTGAATTTTTCCAAAACTTTTTCCCCCTCATTTACTTAGAATGGGTAAAATTTCACATGTCTGTAACAGCAAAACTATTGGTTGAATTCATACCAAACTGTTAGATTGTCAGTGACCTAGAATGGATGTCATTACATTTTGGAAACAGTAGGTCAGAGTTCCAAATTATTTTTTTTTTAATTAATTAAAAAAAAAAAAAATCTTCACATTTTACTTCTGAGTGACATATGTGCAAGGGGCAGAGTTTGTTGTGCCTGACTCCACTTGTTTATTTGTATATTAATGTAAAAAAAAAAAAAAAAAAAAAATCTATTACTGTTAGTAATATAAATGTTATTAAAATGTAAAAGATGGCTTGCACGTTTCTCATCAATCTTGTACAAAATTGTGAAATCTACTGTAAGCATAATATTGATTTATACCTGCAGTTATATTTTTAGGGTTTGTGGTGTTGAAATGATGGGGCCCAAAGTGATATTTATTTTTTCACTTGCCCCAAATCCGTGGAGGCCCCCTGATAACACACTCACTTTTTTTCCCCCTTACAACTTAAACGTCTACTGGCAAATTAGGGTTACACTGTGAATAGTAAAATGGTAAATACATGATAAATTCATTACAGTTTCATTCCAGATAAACCCTATTATGTCTTTGCAGACGCCTGCTGACCTTTGACCTGTGACACACCTGGTTCTGCTGTATAAGAAAACTCACCCATGAGGAACTTCAATTCACGTCAAAACAAATACTTAAATGTTTAACACCACTGTCCACTCCCTAACATAATAAACTACTAACACAGCGTCTCCATGTGGGCTGGTTATTATTGCGTAAGTCCTGGTTAAACTCTAACTTCCCTGTTAGTTATAACTGATGGTTGACGGTTCATTAATAAAATACTCAACCGTTGAGTTGGTCAGAGTAAGCTAGCACACGAAACTGTTAGCATCGTCGTTAGCACGCTAATTTCCGTCAACTCTTACACAACTCCACAGCAGCGTTAACAGAAACTATTGTCAACTAACAGGCAGCTTATCAGATAAACTATCTGTTGACAGTTAAACGATTGTCTCGTTATCTTCTCCAGGACATTTCCTGTCTTGTGTTCCGCTGCTACAGTCCATTTCAGCTCCAGGCTGGCTAATAACTTCAGCTATGTCAGAGGGTAAGTTAACATACTGAGCAACACACACACACCTGCAGAAAGACTATACATATTATTAACCTGAATAAAAATATTGAAATGAATTGAAATTCTGAATTGATAATCTACTTACCTCTGGCAGTTGTTTTTCGTGGTTGATTTTGATTGTTGTTTCCAGACAGTTGAATACAGTTGCTATCTAATAACTGTTTAAACACAAGTAGGCACAGTTAAACTATCAAATAACAAATATAGGCTAATATTTGAAGACTGGTGGAAGGCCTATGTGTGGGTGCTGAAAACTACCCAACTAACTTTATTAAACCCACATTATAACAATTAGATAATAACTAACTTAGATAATAATAGCTATAAACTGCTATTCTCTATAATAATGTGGAAATGAATCATTGTTTTTTGTCTTCTTCATTAAAAAAGTTGCAAAAACTTCTAAATTCCTTGCTTTTCAGTCTTGTGAATACGTGCTATTTTGACAGGTAATGCTATATGTCGCTTTTCCTTAGAAGAAAATTATGTTTTGTTGGTTTATCTTGTGCAAATTAGAAATTTGCACTTAAAGTTTGGGTAGGAATGAGTAAGTATTTACTTCAACCGGCTCCATATTTATGTATGTATGTATGTATGTATGTATGTATGTATGTATGTATGTATGTATGTATGTATGTATTTATTTATTTTTCTAAATGTAAAAAAAAAAACAAAAAACAGGTTTAATGCATTCATTCATTCAAATATCTATCAATATCAGCCTTTGAAAGAAATGTAAATATATACTCTATGTTTGGAAAGGGAAAACATTGCTTTCTCAGATTTTTGGTCTATGGTCTGTGCAAGCAAAATGCTGAATTCCATGAAAAGTGGAAAAAAAACCCCCAAAACAAACAAACAAACATGCAGCCAATGATATGCACTCTCGTCTGGTTTGCAGACACAGTTGAACCAAGCAGCTGTGGCAAAAAAAAAGCAAAGGAACTGGAGCTGTTAGGGTGCTATTTACTTCTGTTTCTACACGCTCTGTTGGATTTTTTTTTTTTTTTTTTACAAAAATAGGCTTCTGGTTTTTTAACCTTTGCTGTTGCACCAGATGGTGAGTGTCATATCTCTTGAAAACTAGGTCAGATCTCAGTAAAGGGTGGAGATGTCTGGAGGCAAGATTAGCTTTTACATTTTATACTTCACTAACACTAAGCCTGATGTCCTCCAACTACCCACTGTATTTGTTTTTCAAGATGAAGCTCATTTACGAGAGATGCTGACTTTTCCTCATTTAATGTACAGGACGGTTCATAATCCTAAATGCTCACTTTGACCTGGATGATGGTTGTAATTTGGTCTTTAACTGTAATGATACTTAGCTGCTTATATTGTATGATACACAATTTCAATCATTTTTTCAGAGTTGATCAAATTTAGTCTTTGCTGTAATGCTTGTGGATGTTTGACTATAATCCTATACTAAATAATTGGATAATTGGTTTAATAACTGGCTAGTTACTTCACAGAAAACGGATTCATTTTACAAACTATGTTGATTATTGATTAGTCATTTAAGTAAGCTGACTTTTTAAAGTTCAAATGCCACCTATTACAGGGTCGCAGATAGGATTTTAGAACTGCAGGGGCAAGCTGTAAATACCTGTGTGTACAGTGTATATATATATATATATATATATAATTAGAATCTTGAGTTTTCTGACTGAATGAATATTGGTAAACACGGGCCTACCTGATCAGCATTTAGCATACATGATCAAACTGTTATTTGTCTGGTATGTCAATTGCAAAACTTCATGCCTTCTGCACATGTTTTAATTAAACATTTGCTCATTTCAACAGGTTGAAGAATTGTATTCTTAGCACAGAAACTTGAACTGACTTCTGACAAAAAAAAGCAATGAACCTATGTGCAAAATTAAGAACAAAATAAAATTGAAGTGATTCTCAGCTGCACCTTCATGTAAATGATTATAAACAAAACAATGTGTATGATAACAGAAGTATGCACTTAGACACCTGATTCATATCAATAACATAACATGCTCATAGTTCAAAAACCTTTGGTCTGACTTAACTATTGGATATTGACTTAAATATTGAGTCTCACTGATACATTGTTTTGCAATATGTAAGATGTTTGCGACTGTGACTGTTAATACTGGAATTGGTTTGTACAATAAATGTATAAAGGTATCTGAGATTTATCTAAAACAGTACCTACAGTGGTAAAGAATTATTGTAAATGAACCATAAGAGAAATAAGTCTAAGAGAAATAAATATACAATGAGAAATAATTTGAACTGTTTAGATCCTTAACATGTTTAAGAGATCATGTGAGTTGGTGTCATGTCTTTAATAGTGAATAAGAAATAAATGTGAATGACAGAATCCACAAAGTGGGATAAGTATAATAAAGATTTGTCATATTGAAGCTTAGTTATGATTTATTTATGAGAAACATGTCAAGGAAGTGTATAGGGTGTGTTTCAAGTTTATTATACAGATATTTTAATTCATCTATTTATTGTATTTGTTTTTTTTGTGTGTGTAATATGGCGTCCCCCATGTGGCTGATGGTGCCCTAGGCAACTGCCTGCATGGCCTATACCCAGAGACTCTAACATTGCATTATTAGCATTTGTTAATACTAGGGTCATTTTCACAGGCTTGATCAAACGTACTCAGATCGACTCAATATGGACCAAACTGGGAGGTGACACACCATGGTTTAGAAAAAAACAGGGATGAATGAAAATGCCTCTGTGACCCATCATTTGGAACAGTACCCTGCAGCCACTGTGGCCGATACACAAGTATAGCCTACATGGCATGAAATGTGAAATGAAATTCGCACAATTGATAAAAAAAAAAATAAAAAAATCCCTTTGCAGCTAAACAAATGTACCTTCTAGAAACAGACTCATCAGGTCCAAAAACATGTCTCCTCTTATGATTTCCCTGAACACATTGCTGGGCGATATGTGTGATATGTGTTTAGTTTTGTCAAACCTGTCTTGGTGAATATGACACACAGCAATGCCATTGAGCCTTTTTTCAGTAATGGTTGATCCAACCATGTTTTCAGTTTGCAAAATGCACTGAAGTTGGGTTCTGCCGCCCGCCGTTATGGACACCGTCACTGGAGTAGAGATGGTGCGTTGCGTTACATGGAGCATGGAAATCTGATAATGTAATGTCTAAAATTAGCCCTTCGCAGTATAAAAACTGGGACATCAGAATCGATTGAATTTTTAAAAAATTGACATTTACTGAAATGAAATGAAAACCCCAGTGTTTATGCTTGTAGATGCAAGATTTTAGTATTTTTCCAACTTTAAAACTGTGGTTTACGTGTAAACTGAATACACCATTAGTCGTAAGCATGTAAGGCAGCACAATCACCTAGAATATGGATCAGCTGTGCACAGTGAGTTAATGGATCAGCTGTGCAGTTATTAAATGAAGATTACGTGGAAAATTGAACACCTTCCTTTCCCTGCTCAGCAAGGATCTGCACCAGCCTTCCACCTTCCTGAATCGGTGTATTGTATACTGATCAGTTTGGGGGGGATGGCGGGAGGGACAGATTAGTCACTATAAATCTGGGTGGTCACGTCCCCCCCCCCCCGTCCCCAGTGGTATCTGCTGCGCGCATGACCTATTAACTTGTGTCTGCTTCTCTGTTCTTTAGAATTGAAGCTTTTCTTTATTATATAGAATACTAAATACATTTGGTTTTGATCACAATTTGAAGACATTACTTTGAGCTGTAGAAAACTATGACATAGTCACTATTTTATGACATTCTTCAACACACTGATAAATTAGTTTAATAAAAACGTCAGAAGTGATGCTGTTTGAAGGTGAATGAAAAAGAAGAAATGTTGCTGTCTGACTGTATAAAATGTTCATACCACTAGATGGAGATATTTACTTTCTTTGTAGCTTTCTTGCTTTTAACACAGATGGAATCAATGAGTCAGTTAATGACGAAAATTCAGAATAAAATATTTATTTTAGTATTGATTGGTGAGATTTAAAAACTTTAATCCTAATTTATTATATTAATGTTGATATTCCTTGAGATACAGGATATCTTTATTTTCCAGGCAAATGTTTTTTTGTTTTTTTTTTAAATCACTAAATCCTTGATAAACTCATCTACGAATACATTTAAGGGTTGGAATACTAACTTTTAATTTACTGGACCTGATTTTGTATATTTCTTGTCACTGTAAAGGTCCCGTCAAACAAAACTGCTAAAAGATGTCTTAAATTAGCTTTCAAAAACTTGTCTAATTATTATTACACTCTGTTAATCAACATGTGCTATAAAAATGAATGCTCTTCAACTGCAGGTTCCATATTTCTGCACTTTCAGTATGTTACATGGGTTGCATTACTGTCCTGGCCTGGCATTGGCTGTCACTATTTATAAAACTTCTCGTCAGGCAGGCCTGTGCGGTGTGTGTTTAGGCGGTCTGTCTCCCCTCTGAATTTTCCAGCAAAGAAGATTGGGAGATCACCAGTCAGCTTACACACTAAGCTTGTTTCTGTGCTTTTTGTGTCACTTGTATTTCATTTGGATCCTCTGCTATTTTTCTTTTCGTTGAACACACATTCTAATGATATCTAGTGTATCGAATGGCTATTTTTAGATGAGTGGAAAAACTTTTGTCCTTCACCTACCTTGGTGCACAGCTGAATGGGTGTAGTCAGTGTCCTGGCTCTCTGGCTGTCATGCTAGCTACACACTTGGATCTGCAGTGCCCTCTTCTGTGGCTGTTTTCCCTTACATTGGCTACAGGAAGCTCGTTCCTTGGTTGCTAGGGCAACCAAGGAGGATGGTCCCCAGCAGAAGATGGGGAAGCCTTGGGCTGCCTTTTAAGTTATGGCTGTGCAGCATGTCTCCTGACCTGCTGCTGGCTGGGAGGAGGAGCCATCTCTGCAGAGGAGCGTCTTCTGGTCCAGTATGGGTCCTGCCGCCCTGCTGCCCCATCATGAGACAGAGCTCCAGCATCAGAGGAAGCGCTCCACTCTCCCTCTGCTGGCCACTGAAGAGCTTTTACTCACGCTACTCCCGTAGTAACAGGAGCACAGGCGGCAAGATGTCATCCTCTACCTCCTCCTCTGGTACCGATGGACAAGGGAAGGTTAAACCTAAATCCCCGTTTCGCAAGAGGGGTAGCTTGCAGAGCACCACCAGCCCTGGTGAGTGTGATAATATGGTAGAAAGAAAGCAGAATCTTGTAGCAGAAACTGTTACGTGAAAGTGAGGACAGAAAAATGCACCATTGCTCTCTTGTACTGAAATATTTACGTTGCTCACCCAGAGCACTTAGAAAGTCACGGAGTTTTCAGAGGTGGATGTGCTGTATGTCTACTTTGTTGGTGTTGTTTTGTGTCTGGTTCAGAATTGGTTTGACTTATTTAGCATTTAATGACTTTCATGATAAATGTGGCTTCACATGGGACTGTAATGCTCTTCATTAAGAAGAATATTTGATCTGAACTAGAATTGCAAATGGTTATTATTGTTTAGTAGTGATTAATCTGTCTAGTCATTGAATCACTGATAACAGTTAATTAATAACATGACTGAAATTAATTCTGACCTTGACAGGTGATGTATGGCTTAACAGCTGGATTTTAGGCTAGTCTTGATCCTAAAAACCAACTCATATGTGTAGTTGAAATGCTAGTGGAACTAGTTTAATAAAGTTATTGTCAGTTGGTGTGTGTGTTGAATTTAGAAGATGCATATATAATAAAACCTGACTCTGGGGTATTTTAGCATTAGTTTGTAATTTCAAAGTCCATACTCTGCCCTCATGTTGTAGTAATGACACTTATCTCTTCAGCTGGAGGTGGAGAAAGCAATGTGAGTATTTTATCTTGAAGTGGCACGCGTTGACTGCAGCTCCTTCCACTTTTAACGTCATCTCTCTAATAACATTAGTAATACCTTTCTTAACTCTATAGCCAAAATTATAGTATTTCCTTGAGGTATACATAAACTCTGGTGAGTGGTCCATATAAAAGTGGTGAAAAGTATTTTCTGTCATCTAAAGTTAACAGAAAATTGTGTTTTTATTCTTACATTTAAATGACTAAAACTACATTTAATGTTCCTGTAACAACATCCTAAAGTCAGCCAACTTTTAGCTGTCATTTATCCATGTCACTGGCATTCG
Organism: Ostorhinchus rueppellii; assembly: GCA_030068375.1. Classification (NCBI taxonomy): domain Eukaryota; kingdom Metazoa; phylum Chordata; class Actinopteri; order Kurtiformes; family Apogonidae; genus Ostorhinchus; species Ostorhinchus rueppellii. The sequence goes on from JAQQZY010000023.1 coordinate 21,641,938, forward strand.
TACTTTCTCTAGATGCCTTTAGAACTAACATGTATTCTATTGGCAGTTGTTGGATGTATTTTTGCTGTTAATGTTGTGGTCGATCCCAAGCTGTGCATAGGAGTTTAATTAACCTTTTAGTGGGATAAGGGCAATAACAGAAGACCTTTAGTAACCTTTGAAGTCAGTGCTTTGAACTGGTCTGTCTGGGCAAAAAGGACACAGTGTTAATTCTAATAAAATGGTCATATTCATTTACTTTTAAACTAAATGTTCAGTGGCTGTAGCAAAGCACAAACGTTAAATATTTGGAGTAATGCAGCAGAAGATCTCAAGCAGTAATTCATAGTGACAGACTCCATACTCTTATTTGCTGAGGAAGCCTGTCTTTGCTGCAGTAATAAATAACTTAGGAGCCTCTCCATCGATGCAGTCATTTAAGTCCTCTCAATTAGTCGCTTGGCTGAGCCCTGTGCACTCCGAGTCTGTCACAAGAGCCACATAGGCTGCCCATTTTTAGTACTTCTTTGGACCACACCGGCCTGTATTGCTGTTGTAAAAAATAGATTGCGTGTACAGCTTGATTGGATGGTGTTTCATACAAGGCTGAATGCTTCAGTCAGGGGTGCTTTACGGCATCTTGCCTTTCAAGAATCGCACAAGTTAAGGTTTTTTTCTGATAAACGCTGATCTCCACCTCTGCTGAACAATTGAAACACATCTCTTATGTAATGGTGATGGTGTTGATTTGCTTGTGGAAACATTGATTACCCAGTCAGCTTTCTGATGTGCAGGAATCCCTCTCTGCCTCCAGGCTTCTCTCCCACTAGACCGCCATTGCATCACATGAAGCAGAATATGTGATGTAGCTTCCCAGCCAAACCCATGCGATTTGATCTATAGAGCCTATTAAACTGTCTGTCAGAGAGGCGGAGGGAAATCCTCTCTCCAGCATGAATCACTGCTGCACCTGATACAGGCTTTTCTCTGATCTTTACAAACTCTGGCCTTTAACTTGACATTACCTTGTGTACCTTTTATTATGTGGTGTGGTAGCTGAGTATGTCAGATTTTGTTCTTTCACATAGCTTGTCAGCTCTGGAGCATTTGTAAGATACTGTGATCAAAGTCTGTTTACCATATTTCTCCTTTATCCAGTAGATTGAACTAATATGTGCTCGTGGGCAACATTTGACATGTGGTAGGTTCCTTCCATCTGTAGGTAAGGCATGCATCCAAGGTAGTGCTGTTAGGCCTGTAAAATACAATCAATATCATTAATATTAGGGCGACACGGTGGTGCAATGGTTAGCACTCGTGCCTCACAGCAAGAAGGTCCTGGGTTCGATTCCCGGGCAGGACCTTGGGACCTTTCTGTGTGG
>JAQQZY010000023.1:21664780-21676244 GCA_030068375.1 Ostorhinchus rueppellii
GGGAATTGAACACGGGACCTTCTTGCTGTGAGGCACGAGTGCTAACCACTGCACCACCGTGTCGCCTTCCATATATACCTGTTAAATGCAATTAGTCCATACTCAGTTTTTGTTGTTGTCATAAAATATTTCTATTGGTCAGGATTTGGATTTAGAAATGTTTAACCAATGAAAAGTGTTGAAAACAGCTTGTGACTACATCTCTAAACTCCATTCATTTATTTAGAATACATTGTTTTTCTAGTTTCCTGGAAAATAACCTTTTGGACATAAAAGGTTTTACTGCCTGAAAATGATGATATTCTGTCTAAATGCAAGTGGATGTTTAAAGGAAGGTGAAAATTAACACAGTATCTGATGGAGCTTTCAGTTTTGTTCTCTCACTTCGTCTTTCTCACCTTCACTTTAACAAAAGGTTGTCATGAATACAATTAAATGATTCTACTTTGTGGGGAATCCATGTTAACTTTACTTTATAAAGAGAAGTGAGAAGATTGGTGTCGGTCTTTTTTTAGTTCAAGAGTGTAATCCTCATCTGTTAGCACAGCTTAGCCTCAAACGTTTGAATTATGTCGTTATTTACACGTGATATTTGTTGAATTAACTTCCGTTTCCAGAGTTGCACTAAAAATAAAATAGTGTGGAATTATAGCTTTCTTCATTTGATTTCACAGTGGAGATATTGATAATATGACAACGCTACTTCAATATATATAAATTAATTAAAACTAAATTATAATGTCACAAAAAAAAGACAACAACCATGGTATTGGTGTCTAAATGCAAGTGGATGTTTAAAGGAAGGTGAAAATTAAAACTATCAACAAACAAATTCAGAAAACAATTGTATGATTTTATTTTGCGGGAATCTATGTTACCTTTACTTCATAAAGTGAAGTGAGAAGATTGTGTCAGTCTTATTTTGGTACAGGAGCTGTTAGCATAGCGTAGCCTCATGCTAAATACACACAAATATTTGAATTATGTTATTATTTACACATGTTAATTGACTTATATAACTAAATTATAATGAAACTTAAACATGATGACACTACTGAACTACACTTGAGGAAATTTTCTTTAAACCTCCTTAAATCAGAACTAATTAACCCTGGAACATGAATAATCCTCAACATATGTCTTGAGTCTATGATGAATCGATGACACTTTCAGTTTTGTTTCCTCGCTTTGTCTTTCTCACCTTCACTTGAACAAAAGCTTGTCATGAAAACAATTAAATGATTTTATTTTATGGGGAATCCACATTAGATTAAATTTATAAAGTCAAGTGAGAAGATTGTTTCAGTCTTATTTTGGCGCAGGAGCTGTTAGCATAGCTTAGCCTCATGCTAAATACATACAAACATTTGAATTATTTTATTATTTACACATGTTAATTGGCTTGTATAACTAAATTATAATGAAACTTAAACATGATGACACTACTGAACTATACATGAGGAAATTTTCTTCATTCAGACCTCCTGAAATCATAACTAACTAACCCTGGAACATGAATAATCCTCAACTCATGTCTTGACTCTATGGTGAATTGATGCAGCTTTCAGTTTTGTTGTCTCGCTTTGTCTTCCTCACCTTCACTTCAACAAAAGCTTGTCGTGAATAAAATAAAATGATTTTACTTTGTGGGGAATCCATGTTTACTTTATAAAGTGAGGTGAGAAGATTGGCGTCGATCTTATTTTGGTACAAGACCCGTAATCATCATCTGTTAGCATAGCTTAGCCTCATGCTAAATACATACAAATACTTGAATTCTGTCATTATTTACACATGTTAATTAACTGAAGTGTCCAAAGTTGCACTAGAAATAAATATGGTTGAATTTTAGGTTTTTTCCATTTGATTTCAGTCATTGATTTCACATCGTGTAGCTCCTGATAATATGACAATGCTACTTCAATACATATAAATTAATTAATGTATAACTAAATTCTAATGGGACTTATACATGACAACACTACCAAGCTATACAAAAGGACATTTTATTTCGCCAGACCTCTTCAACCCCTTAACGCCTGAATCGATTTCCTATTGTGGAAAAAAAAAAAAAAAGACTTGCGTTTTTTCTTTCAAGTAGATAGTATTATGGTTGCATTTTGGAGTGCGGGGGTGATGCGAATTTGTATCAACAGGCGTCAAGGGGTTAAATCATAACTAAATAACCCTGGAACATGAATAATCCTCAATGTATGTGTTTAGGATGTTCATAAAAAATATGCAAATAAAAAATAAAAATTGAGATTCCAAGTCTTCTAATGATGCATAGCATGCCATATATTTACACAAACAATACATTTATGACTTAATGAATATTGTGCCAGGGGTCTATGATCAGTCTTTGAAGAGTTGTCAGTGATCTGGTGGATGTTCAGGGGTTAAATGATCATTTTATGCCAATTACATCACAATTTGTTGAAAAATGGTGGAACTATTATACTGAAAATATGTAAATTGAGAGACAGAGTCATCATAACTGTCTCCAGTCGCTGAGGATGTGTCTGCAGCTTCAACATGAATAGACTCATAGTTTTTACTTCATTTTAATACTTCTCGTCATCGCGGAGGTGAAAAACATTCAGGTAGGTGCTGTTTATGTGTTGGTGTTTCTTATATGTTGTATCATGTGACAAGAGACTCCTTAACGCAAATTGTGAGTTTCTTGATGCGTAAAATGATATTTTAAATAGATAAACATCGTATGTATAATTAACGATAGAATGATCCTCTCTTGCCATTGGCTGCTGTTCATATTGTTTCTGAAGTTGTGTCCCTTAGGGCGTCAGGGCTTCACCTAATGGATGCTTCCAGACTTATCTCCGCATCGACAGTGCTAATGAAGTGTAGAAACAGGTCTGGCTATGTGAGACTAGCTTAGCTCTGCATAATGTCTGGAAGTAATAAAAACAGCCCGCTTGGCTCTCTAAAATGTGCTTATCAACACCTCTAAAACTCAGGCATTTAACTTTTTAACTTCCATCCAAACCGACACATAAACATGGCAGCGAGAATTCCACAGACTGACGACTGCAGATCGAATTTGGAAATTGCAGTTTGTAAAAGCACCTCTATCAGGACACGGAGACGAATAAAGACAGTGTGTAATACCCAAATACACACGACTGGAGACGTGATATGCTTGTGTTTCACTTTCACACATCAACAAACCCTCTGTATCAGTGTACTTAACTCAGTGTGAATATTAAATACTTCTCCTAAACCCAATGAAATCAACTTCTGCACATCACAGAGGAGCACAATAAGCCCACAGAAGAGTGAGGCGGCCATATGACAATCTCTTTTTTTTTTTCCGGCTGTAGAAAGCTAGCAAAAAGCTGCTTTGTTGACAGGCTCCCTTGCTGAATCTGGGCTGGCAACAAAGGATGTCTTTCATCCTCAGTGGCAGCGCTGCTATCTGCAGGAGGCTGCAACCTTCCCTTATCTAGCTCCAGATAAAGCACTTTGTCATTCAACAGTTTACCACTACCAAAGCCAGAGGATTCAGGGCTCCTTCTCTGCTCTGCTCCCTCTCAAATGGAGGGCTGTTTAAGATGCAGCGCTTCACTTCTGAGGCAGCACAGAAGTGAGCACAATACCAATCCATATAATTTTGAGTGTGACCACTTCTTTCGACTGTACCCTTCCTCTGTCATTGAAATGAAGATATGTTTTTATTATTCATCCCTGCTGGTAAATATGGATGTTTTCCCATTTCCAGTATGTGGCTGTTGTACTGGGAGAGTATTTCTCTTCCATGGGAATAACTCCGTTGCGGTTGATTCTGTTTTTAATGAGGCCAGTCAGCTGCTCAACCTTTGGTTTGTGGTGTTCGGAAACTGGAGATACTGAGGAAATAGTTTTTCGCTCAAATAGAGAAATAATCCCGCTGGTCGACAATGGTTTTACTCCTGGAAGAAATATTTATGTATTTACCTAAATCCGATACAATGATTGATTGATTTTTATTTTTTCCACTTGTCAGGAGGTTGAGTTATGCTCAGGTCAGTCTATAGCCGTCAACACCATACCATACCACCGTTTTAGTTCTGTACATACTAAGTGATCAAATTCAAACGTTTAGAAGAAATTAAAGTACGGTGGGGCCCAAAGTGATGGAAAGCTAAAAGATAGAATTTTCATTGGATCCAGACGAGGGATTGTAGTACCCGGTAATGTAATAATTTACTGAAAATGTAATAAAATTTGTACTTAACTCAATCAAAGATGTAATAAAACCCAATAATGTAATAACTTCACCAATAATGTAATAAAATATCCTGACTGATATTGTAATAACATTTTTACCGATAATGTATTACCTTATTACATTATTGGGAACTTATTACATTTTCAGGTGGGTACATGCAGAGTCTGGTTTCAACCGGCTCTGTATGTACAGTGTCATGAGATAACTTTTGTTATGATTTGACACTATATAAATAAAATTTGATTTGATTTGATACAAACCTCCTTTCCGTACACCTCCCTTAACTTGTATTTCCTCTGGGTCACTGTAGGAGGCTGTGGGTTCATCCATTTTATTGTCACCATTTTCCTAGAAATCATCAAAAGTATATGTAACTGGTACTTTTGGTTTCTGGTGGACATGTCTTCAGGAGTTAGAGCTAAAAGAAACTGACTTGGGGTGAAAAGTAAATGAATTCCCAAAAATGTTATCTATTTCTCTCTTTACCTCCTTCCAAAAACGAAGCATCATTGGGCAGTCCCAAAATATGTGTGAGTGATCGCCGTCCATTCCACATTTTCTCCAGCAGTATATCACAGCTGGGTTATTTATGAACTTGCAAACCACCAAAAACCTTATTTTCATCTTCCAGTCAAACTCCTTCCATGTGTTACTAGTAATACCTTATTTTTTGCTGATTTTAATGGTTAATGTTGTATATGAATGGTTTTACACACTAGACGTCATATTTGATGTCATGCAGAAATCTCTCAGCTTCTATAAGTTAATTCATAGAATTACTTAGGGAAAAATAGAACAAAATCAGTCAATTCTTCACAATATCAATTAAAGAACTTCCCTGAAAAACTGAGAAAAGAATAAAACCAGTTGATTGTTCAAAATATAAGTTACTGACACTTAAGTGAAATTTAAAAAAAAGAGGAAAATATTAAAACTATATGAACTTTTCCTCCAAAATGATCACATTAGTAGACACTTTTATTTATGGTGTTGTGTTTTTAACCCTGTTGTTAAAATTGAATCACTCTTCCATGAATGTGAAATAAAAACCCCATCAAATGTCCTCATATATGTGGGACTTTTTAACTTTGTGCTTGATTTAGTGTCCTCATTAGTATGGATGAGCAGTTTTCACTTTTCCCATGAGCCCTCCTCAGAGGTCGTGACTTTGTGTGCGTTGTATATATATGTGTGTGTGTTGTGACAGAGACGGCAGCAGAGTGTATGACGGGGGGTTGGGGTGTAAACTATAGACTGAATGAAGCTCATTGAGGTTGTTTGGTGACCTCACTGACTGCTATAAATAACCCCTCCCCCACACCCCCCACCACCGCCACACAGCAGCCGGTGCAGTTATGACCCTGTGTAGTCGGAATCTGTACAACCAGAGGTCAAACTGAGTTTAACCTTCTCATGTGAAGCTCTGAAGACTACAAGGAGAAAGACAAACTGCCTACGTCTATACAGTTATATCCACTGTGGAGAGGTGGGAACGTCTCAGTTTGCAGATTTGTCCTAATTGAATCGTGGCCCTTTTCATATTCACACATCTACCTTGAAATACACTTAAGGATTCATGCTTTTATTTTTTATTCAGAGCTGCTTTAGCCCAAACCTGGTGATGCTGCAACTATATAGTAAAATGCAAAAGATTCAAATGATGCATAAATTTGTTTTCCTAATTAAGACATACTGTAAGAAGAATGTGTTCTAAGGGAGGTTTTTTTTTTATGTCAACCTCATTAAAACCATGTGAAATGTACACAGTAAAAAAATGTGTCAATATTTCAGAGTCAAACTTATTTAACCTCGATCGAGTATTTATAGCTCTATGGAGAGTAAAGCAGCTCTAACAGTAGAGTTCAAAGTCAGTGTGAAGTTCTGCACAGATGCAGTGTAAAATTCAACTGCACAGTGATGATTAGTGCCAGTCTGCTGCATTGCATTGTGGGTGCTGGACATTTTTCTCATGCTCTATTTTATGTGCAGGATGCTCAAAGTTGTTTTTTTTTTTAAATGTTATTAATGTTTATTTAGGTTAATTTGTCTGTTTTAGAACATTTATTGGCCTCCATACTATTGGCAATCAAATTTATTGATAAAATTTTTGTTCATGCGAAGGTCCTGTGTTCGATTCCCGGGCGGGAGGAGTTTGCATGTTCTCCCCGTGTCTGCGTGGGTTTTCTCCGGGTACTCTGGTCCCCCCCCCACAATCCAAAGACATGCACTGATAGGTTAATGGGCTAATCTAAATTGCCCATTAGTGTGAATGTCAGAGTGATTGTTGGTCTCTATATGTCAGCCCTGTGATGAACTGGTGACTTGTCCAGGGTGTACCCCGCCTTCACCCTTAAGTAGCTGGGATAGGCTCCATGCGACCCCCGTGACCCTCGTGAGGATAAAACGGGTCCAGAAGATGGATGGATGGATCAGAGAGGGCACTGAAATATGGAAACGCACACCAAGGTCATAGAACAGGGATGACGGCACATACACGTCGTACACCTGGGATGCAGTCCTGGAGAAGACATCAGACAGCAGGGGGCATAAATCCTCCCTGGTGTCTGACCAACCCACCTGAGCTAAGGCACATCACAGCAACATCACTGTGATGCTTCTGACAACGATTACAGGAAGTAGCAGATATTAGTAAAGCAGGTAAACAAACGACTCCCCCTGTCTGATAAATGAATGATCTACGATAACTGTAAGTGGAAGACAGTATGAAACTATCCCAGACTATTCATGTCTATTAGATTGGTATGATTTACTTCACCTTTAATAAATTTGCAGCACCTAAACAACAGCTTACTTGTGATATTTTTTTATTTTTAACTGATACTAATTATATCTTTAATAAATGTAAATGTCTTTGTTTACCATCTCTGTAGTGACGTGTACCACACAAAGAAACAGCTCGCCAACTTCCAGGAGATGCTAGAGAACATCTTTTTGCCTCTGTTTGAAGTCACCATCAACCCCCGCAGTCACCCAGAGCTGCATCTCCTCCTGGAGCATGTAAGCATCACCTCACAAGAACTAGAAGCTACTGTGATGATTCACAGTGAGTGTTGTTTTGAACATTTCAATGTGTGTTCATAGGTGGTGGGCTTTGACAGTGTGGATGATGAGTCCAAACCTGAGCATCACATCTTCAATCTTGACAGTCCCCTGCCGGCCAACTGGACAGAAGAAGACAACCCGCCGTACTCCTACTACCTCTACTACACCTATGCCAACATGACTGTGCTCAACCACCTACGAAGGTACAGCGCATCTGGACATGTTTTAACACACAAACACAAATTACATCAGAGCTTTAATGTCACTTCTTATTTGTCTAAAACAGGAGGAGAGGTTTCCATACGTTTGTGCTGCGACCTCACTGTGGAGAGGCAGGGCCCATCCATCACCTGGTGTCTGGTTTCATGTTGTCAGAGAACATCTCCCATGGGCTGCTGCTCAGAAAGGTCAGGACAGGATATAACTGAGCTAGGTTCACAAAGCCTTGATGGAAATGTTCACCAAGTTAAAATAACATAAGCTTCTCTTGGTGGTGTTCCACATCTTTCAGTTAGTTTAAATGTCATAAAATGTTATCAAGGAGGTAAACACAATAATATGAAATGAGTGCAATCAAAAATAAATCTGATCCTAATGACACTGAATTCATGTTGCAACTTTTTTCCTAATTTATTTCTGTCCTCTTAATGTCTCTCAGGCTCCAGTACTTCAATATCTTTACTACTTGGCTCAAATTGGCATCGCTATGTCACCGCTGAGTAACAACAGCCTGTTCCTTAGTTACCACCGAAACCCACTGCCAGAGTATCTGTCCCGAGGGCTCATCGTGTCTCTGTCTACAGATGATCCCCTTCAGTTCCACTTCACTAAGGTTTGTGTGAGCTAGCACAAAAAGACACTTAAAACTGATGGTTGAATTGGAGCTTTTTTTTTTTAATAAACATTTGAATTGCCATTAACCCTTGTATTTGTCCTGTGTGATCTGTTTGGACCCAGGAGCCTCTGATGGAGGAGTACAGCATTGCTGCTCAGGTTTGGAAGCTCAGTTCCTGTGACATGTGTGAACTGGCGAGGAACAGTGTCCTCATGAGTGGATTTTCACACAAGGTAACATACTTTGTAGATCTCACCATTAAACATATTTATTCAGATAACAAAGGTTTTTCATGTTTCATGGTTACATGGACTGATTTCTTTAACACAAATTAACGGTACAGTCATAACGGGTAGATTAGATATTATGCATATATAATTTACATCTTCAGAATTTACATCTTTCACTTCTATTTTTAAATGAGACACACTCTTTAGTGGTAAGAATATATTCTAGTCTTAAGGTGCAGTTTGGAATTCTCATTTATAGTCTGTTGTTTCTCAGACTGACATGTATTGATGAAAATGGGCCAAAACATATAACTGTTTAATAATACTCCTGAAGTTCATTCTCATATCATTTTTACTAATTTCAGGCAAAGAGCTACTGGCTGGGCCCCAGCTATTCCAAAGTGGGTCCTGAGAGCAATGACATCCGTCGTACAAATGTCCCTGACATCCGTGTGGCGTATCGCAGCGAAACGCTCTCTGAGGAGCTCCAGCTCATCACTCACGCTGTGAGCACCGACGAGTTAGACACTATTGATGAAGAGGACACTCTGTCCATGGGTCCTCTTCCAGGGGGACGCTGATGTCACATGGTTCTACCATGTAAACTCCCAATCCTCCAGCCAATCCCAGCTTGACACTGCAGTGACGTAGTCTCAAGTCTCCTGTTAAGTTTACCCGTAAACACCCAGAATTGTTACTATAGAAGAACGCTGCTCACTGACCCCCTCACAACTCCCAGAAAGCCAAGGATGTAGTGCTGCCAGGCAGCTTCACTGTTCCTTGATTACCTGTATCTGGTTTTAGGACTCTAAGATTATACTATGGCTTCAACTCTGGGTTCCGTTATTTTCTCTGACCTGTCTACCGTCAGTTTGCATGTTGAAGGTTCGTAGCGTCGACCAGCTCGGGGGTTTCCAAACTCAAAGAATTAAAAAGCACTAGAGGGCAGTGTTTTCTGTTTTGCTCAATCTTATCCTTATGTTTGAATTCCACAACCTTTCCTGCCAAAGCCATCATAATGTTTTCTGTATTTGTAGTAATTGGCCATAGGTGTGACACTGTCTACAGAATGAAGTCAACATCACATTAAGACTTTGAACTCTCTGAAAGCTGCTTACAGTGCTGTTGACCATACATTCAGCTTAGCCTTAGTGCTTTTTTATGTTCAAAATCCATATGTGGGGGACTGGAGATTCATTATTTTTGAGATGAAAGTTGCACATGTATAGGAGGCTTTGACAGGTTTCATATATTAAACTCCTCAACAGTGGCTTAAAAATGACAGAACTGAACCTGAGAATCAAACAACAGAAGGAGACAGTGAGCCAGTGTCAGCCACGCACAGAGCTTGGTTTCGTTTCAGACCATTCAGTTGCCAAATTGCATAAACAATCATTGTCCCATGATTTAAATCAGTTCTGAAATAACCAAGAGAATCTCTAGCTCTGGAGTCAAGTCGGAAGCAGATGTTCTCTGGTTGGCAGCAAACATTCCAATAAGCAAAGATGAGTTTTTAGACACATGAAAAGATTTCTGGTAAATATAGAGAACTATTTTGGTTTTATGCTTTTCTGCAATAGAAGTTTAATGGGGAAATGTGCATTGTTGACCAGTTTGTATCAAAGGACAGTTAAAATGCATGAATTCAGCATCGTCCAATGAGAATGTCCATCCCTTACCTCACTGTGGTATGAAGACATGGAGCCTGTGCACCTTCTCAAGGCCCTGACCACACTGTCTTCTTGGACAAACAGGAAACGGTGGAGTTCCCCCCCTCTGCATGTAGTGCACTATACATATGCACAAAGCCAAGACTTCACAGTGCCTTTCCAAATGATAGGTTTAGGCACTTTGCAACCATCTCCTTCCAGACTGTGGTATGTATAAAGTTTTGTCTTTACCACCTATTGCATATTTCTTCACAGAGTACAAACCTGTGCGCTGTTGCAATATCCACATCAGTGGAGCTGAAATCCCGTAGATGCATGTTTAGAGTAAAAGAGCTTTTTACTTGGCCTTCATATTGTATTGAGGAGGAACATTGGTTTATGTTCAGGCCTCTGTCTAGAAGAGCTTTTTTTTTTGCATGCATGCATGAATAATGGATGGCAGGAGTGAATGGTTTGTTTACAGCCAGCTATAAAATGACATAACTTAAGATATTCAGGATTGCCCACCAGCTTTTTCAGTCAGAAATGTGTTTGCAATGAATATTTTGTTCAGCAAACAGATTTAACCTCAGCATTTTTCACCATGTAGACATGAGCAAACCATGCTGGGACATGGTTAACACTGATGCATGGTTCTTGTAGCATTCTTATGAAACTTCCCCAGACCTGATCTAAGATCAGCTGTTTTCTATTGTCCACTCATCCTGTTGTCACACCACTCTGCCTGCCACTGGACACAGTCCAGTCAGACTGTGAGCGTTTTTCTTAAAAACCTAGATGCTACTGTTAAGTAATATTGGATGCCAACACTAGGACTTATAGTGAGTAAACACAGAGGGTGTTAGATATAGAAAGAGATAATGCGTCAGAAAATATGAGCCTTTATCTGAGTAACTAACTGTAATGTATTAGGTCATGAATATCTATGTTTAAGTCAAACAGATAATTAAGATTTAAAAAAAAAAAGGAATTTGATCTTAATTCAGAAAAACACAGTAGCTTCTATGTGCTGAAGGATGCGCAGGAGTTTTGCATTGTTGGAATCTGTGTGGTTGTTGGATTTCATGTATAAAGTGTATTTTTTTAAAGGCGATATAGAGATAAGAAATTTTATATTCACTATATATCAATGTTGAGGTTAAATAGTCTTTTTTTGCAGTAGAGCAGTGTGAGCTAGCATTAAAACAGAATATTTTCAGAACAGTTTTTATTTTGGTTCTTTTAATTTGTCGAAGGAATATAACACAATATTTTAATGTCTGACCTGCCTGTTTATTAGCACAGTAGCTGCTCTCCTTGTATGTTGCTTCATACACCACATAATTCTCCATTTAAAGTTGTAGTTCATTCATTCATTCATTTTCTATACCCGCTTAATCCTCACTAGGGTCACGGGGGTCGCATGGAGCCTATCCCAGCTACTTAAGGGTGAAGGCGG
>JAQQZY010000023.1:21692613-21705577 GCA_030068375.1 Ostorhinchus rueppellii
CTTGATATATGCCGCATCTGATGCTCACCTGTGCAATGGGCCTTGAGTTGGCTTCTAGAGTCGTGTTCCACAGCCTGGATGTATATATATATATATATATATATATATATATATAAACAAAAGTGTGTTAACAAAGCAAAGGAAGCAGAATTAATTTAACTTTTAGTTTGTAAAAAGGGGTGGAGTCTATAAGTGATACTTCTTCCCACTCCTTTTCGAGTGCAGAAAATTTAGTTTGATCACTTTGTACAGCTCTTTGTTGTTTGATTCTATGAGCTCGAAATAAAAGTACACTACTACTACTACTACTACTACTACTACTACTACTACTATGTTCATAAAACCTCAGATTTTAGTTGTTTTAGAAATAGGGAAAACTTAAGAAAAAATGACTCTTTTTAACAAAATAAATAATTGAACATAAAACAAGTGTCTCCATTTACTGTCATTGATCCAACTCCATGGGTTTTACTGATGAATCAATGTTGTAGAAGATGATGGTGTTTCCATGTTCACTACGCAGCCTGCACTGTAAAAAGTAAAACGTTGAATCTGCTTAAAAATCTTTTTTCAATAGGTCACACAAACAAATTAGTTGAGTGAACCAAATTTAATTATTTTGAATGGAATTTAATGAAATTTAATTTGGTTCACTCATTTTTTTTTTTTACGTGTGACCTATTGAAGAAATTTTTTTAAAGTTGATTCAATGTTTTACTTTTTACAGTGTGTGAACATCCAAATGGGTCATATCTGATGACCATGAAAATGATGATAAACTGTATTTTACACCAATTATTTTACATGTATTATTATTATTAGTGGATCAACAGGGATTAAACAGTTTAGATCAGTAGATGGTTTGGGTCTTTATGGGTTAAAGATGATACAAATATTATAATGATACTCTACCTCCACTCTGTATTGAGATTTTTCCAACATCTTGTTTACTGATATGGCATACTCCTTCCTTTGCACTGTCGGATGAAAAAAATAAACCAGATTCCTGCTTCATTGATCAGAATAAACTTAGTGTGATAATCCTCTGTTCTGACTGGTACCAGTGTTAACTTACAGTAAACTGACTTCGCACTGGGCATAGACAGACCCGAAACCTGCGATGACGCCTCATCCACAGAAAAACCACTGTCACAAAATAACAAAAGAAGACGTCAGAGTAAATCAATCGCTCATTACAGAAAACCAAGAAAAGCTCGTCATACTTAGACTGGATGGATCCTGTCAAACTGCTGGCGTCGTTGCTGAACAGAAGGTTATTCCTGATCATTGTGCCTCTGACTTGTCACACCTACAATATGACAGCTGATGTTAAACACACACAGTGGAATATGTTACATCAGTGGAATGAGCAGACTCAGCAACATACATCTGAATCTGTTAATAATTCATTTAGAAAGGTTTGGGGTGTCAAAACCGACTCATGTTGAACTTAGGATGGCGTAAAATTAGCTCGTCTACACCCACACCTATTAACGATAAAGCAATAAATGAATCAGAGCAATCATCACCGAGTTACAGTTGCCTAGCAGCCATGCTCTGTGACAGAATAATGCGTCTTTATGGTGTTGATAAGGACAGCAAGACGCAACTAGATCATTTACGTAAGCAAAAGTACAAGTATCACACTGAGTATGCTACAGAACATGCAGGCCTGCAGTCAGATGTACTGAAAGTATGTAAAGCCGAAGTCATCACTGGGCTGTAAAATGGTCTCTGTCATTGTTTCACTGTTATAAATATGATTTTTGGATTGTTTTACTGCATCATGAGGGTGAATGGTACCTTTTACTCAGAGCCGGTCCAAGCCTCCATTGGGACCCTCTATTTAATTTTTTCATTTTATTTGCATTTTTTCCTCATTCTTTTTTCAGCCCCAGAAGGGTACGTCCTTTTTTTTTTTTGTGGCATTGTTATGACTGGAAGTACTCGTGAGTTGAATGCGTAGTGTGTAGTACACAGCAGGAGGCACACATTATGGAGCAGCGGAGTTTACACATTTAAACAGAGGCAGTAAGAATCACTAGGCCTACATCAACAGCACCACAGAAAAGTGTGTTTTTGTACAATAGTATGATTTTGATTTTATATAAATGGTCAGTCATGCATGCAAAAACTATTTTTTTTTTCTTAATTGATCTTCGTGGCTGTGAGGCTCTAAGCAGGCGCTTGGTTCGCTTATGCCTTGGGCCGGCTCATATTTCCTGCTGTAAATGTGCATGATGGAGCTCATTTCAATTATATTAACCCCCTTCTGCCTGAATTTACTTACAATTCTATAGAAAAATTAATTATTTGTGTTGTTGCCATCAAGTAGATGTGGAAATTTGGAAATTAGTCACTTTTCCAATGACCCACAAATATCACAAATATAACTTGTATATTTGTAAACTTGTAAACTAATAAAAAAAATAACTTAATGGAAAAATGTCAATTTCACCAAAAATCTCATTTTTTGATTAAAAGTTTTTGCACTGGCAAGAGATGGGTTTTTGGGTGTTGTGAATTTGGTATATTTACACAAAACTGCAATGGAATTACCTTTTTTCGCAAATAGAGTCATGTGAATAAAAAAACGTGGAAGTGGACAGATGTTATAACAAGCGAAGAAGAAGAGTTAAAAAAAACAAAAAAAACATGGTGCACGGGGACACACCAGAAAACCGAATATTTTTTAAAAATGTATTAAGGAATAGAGGGGTAATACTTAATAATAATAATAATAATAATAATAATAATAATAATAATAATGAATATATCTGTAAATCAACATGATATTTACGTTTCTCACCATGTTTATGGAATTTGTGATTTAATGGAAAAACTGACATTACGTACTTCTGTTTTTTAAATTTTTTTTATGCTTAATAAATATTGGTAAAGTTTTGTGCATAAACCTAATGGAAAATCCATTATCGTTAGTTTTAATATAGGGCATACAATAACTATGATACAAATAATTTTTTGTATATTATTTCACTGATGCTGCTATTGATCATTTATCCCAATCGACAACAATCCAAACAAAACAAAAACAATCCGCCCATCAGTACAGTGTCATGAAATGAACAGCACTATTACTAAAACAGGCCTTTGAAATTGATCCATAGATGTCAGTTATCATGAGTTACCAGATATCATATGCACATTACAAAAACAGTGGAACATTGAGGTGGATCCAATAGTCTACAAAGGGTTAAGACTAACAACAGTTTTTTTTATAGTGAATTTTTCTCCAAACCTAAGCTTTCCTATACGACTTGTTACCGTTTTTTAATGGATCATCTGCATTTTGCATGGAAAATCCTGTGTTTTTGAAGCGTTAATTTCCTAAAATGTAGATGTTAAGAACAGCTCAGAGTTAATTTAAAGGTTATTATATCAAAACAGAGAAAACAGGCAAATTATACCATTCACTGAATGTAAAACCAAACCTAAACCCACTGTCAAACAACATGGTTTTTATCAGTGAATCAATGTTGCAGAAGATGATTGTGTTTTCATGTTCACTACAGGTTCTGAACATCCAAATGGGTCATATCTGAACTTGCATTTTACCTGAATTATGTAAATGTAAATGTAAAAAATCTGCTCAGTGGTTCTAAAGTTGTTAAATAGATCAGTGGATGCTTTTGGTTGCCAGTGACACTTAACAGTCTGAGGATTAAAAGACTATAAACTGTTGGTTGAACATTCTGTTAAACCACCGTATATTTATAGTGTCGCTGTCCTGTGAGAACCACGTCTCTGAAACAAGTCAACTTTTCATGAGCTCAGTAAAACAAGCCTTTTGTCAAGATCAATAAAGGAACAAATGTTTCTTCAATCAAATCACAGAGGAAAACTTCATCCTCTGGGTTTATCACTAAAACATTTTTTTTCACTTGACAAGAAAAGGATGAAAAACTAGTTGGAAAAAACAAAACTTATAGTTGTAGCGTAGAAATGGAAATGTAAAATACTTAAGGACTTGAATAAAAGCACTGCCACCACTGTAGAAAACATGTTAAAGAGACAGATTTCTGATTGGTTTTGTTTAATCAATCAACTAACTCAAGAATAGTTATGGAAAATGATATCTAGTTATAAATCCAGCTGTTTTGCCTTTTCTAGTGTTAATAAAGTTACATTTTACAGATCATTCAAACAGATGGATCTAATTTACTGTAGTGACTCTGAGTTCAAGCTCTTACCTCTGATCGTCGGACGGTGCCGTCAGTCCTGTCTCTAGGATTTACCATTTGCTAAAAATACAAATCATATCTGTGTCCTGGTTTTCATTCACCAGCAAGATACGACGACAGAAGAACGAAGAACACTTCCTCATAAAGGAAAAGGACAAAGTCCAGTGACACAAGTAAAGTGCTCTGTTGGGACTGAGCCGACGGAGTTCAGGGTGTGAATCACTGTGGCATCCCAACAGAGCAAAGGTCAGGTAAGAAGATACTGAGGAAAACACCTCACCATGGAAAAAGGTTTCCAGGTTGTAAATGAGGACATGTTTGGCATTTTAACTTTCAGCTTCCGGCATAATGTCCAAGCTCACCTTATTTGAAAAAACAAAACAAAACAAAACAAACAAAAACATAGAAATATCAAAAAAAAAAAAAAGGCTCCTTCACAATCATCATAGCAAAATTGATATTGATATTTTTCCGGATATTTTTGTTGTAATAGAAATATCTGAAATTCACCCAAACTCAGGCAATTTTTTATTTTTCATTCTGTCACATTTCATTTTTATTGTCCATAATAATATTTTTTTTTTTTATCAAATTTATTGAAAAAAGGACCTTCAGCTCAATATACACAGACATTATTATTTCGATCCAACGGTACTTTTCACTGGGTTGGATTTATGAGGCAGCAAGTCAACATTTAGTCCTGTGTTGGAAACAGTAAAATGAACAAAAAGCCATACCGTAACGATGATGACTGGGTCCGAACATCTCCACAACTGCAGGTTTTGTTTATTCCTGGTCTGCAGTGGTTAGTACAGTACAAAGGAAGGACCTCCTAGTCTCAGGTCATCTTCAGCCATCAGCCTCAGCACCAGCTCCCATCAGGACTGTGCGCTGAGCCTCCTACTCTTCAATCTCCACACACCCCAGTGCGAAGATCTTAAAGTTTGCTGATGAGGGGCTCACCACATGGGGGATGAGTCTGCATACTGGAGAGAAGTGGAGCATCTGTCTGTGTGGTGCACGGACAATAACCTCCTCCTCAATACCACCAAAACAAAGGTCATCATAGACTTCAGGAGGAGGAAAACAGACCTGCAGCCACTGGTCATCGGTGGGGAATGTGTGGAGAGGGTCTCCAACTTCCGGTTCCTGGGTTCCACATCGAGGACGGCCTGACCTGGAGCATCAACACCAGAGCCACCATCAAGAAGGCCCAGCAGAGACTCTATTTCCTGAGGTTGCTGAAGAACAACCACCTCACACAGAGACTGCTGGTGTCCTTCTCTCAGTGCTCCACAAAGAGTATAATGACATACTGCATCAATGTGTGGTTCTCCAGCTGTAAGGAAAGCGCTCCAGAGGGTCGTCACCATGGCCCAGAAGATCACCGGGTGCTCCCTTCCTTCCCTGGAGGATCTGTACAACCAGCACTGCCTCAGAAGAGCAAAACGGACCCTCAGAGATCCTACCCACCCTGCACATGCACTTTTTGAGCTACTACCCTCTGGCAGATGTTACACAACATTAAAAGTAAAGACAAACAGGCTCAAGAACAGCTTTTATGCCAATGCCATCAAGGCACTTCATATGGAGTGTGAGTCCTGTGGCCTTAGTGTAATATTTACGCTGTGCAGTATCACATGTATAACCTCAGGTCGGGTAAATTAAATGACATGCTCAGGGACTGTGGGGTGAATGTTATGTGTCATTGTGTGATTTTTATTGCCATATTTATAACTTCTTATATATCTTGTTTTATTGTTCTTCTGTATGTGTGAATATATGCAGATATATGTGGGTTTGTATTTGTGTAAGTATATATAGATGTATATGTGTGCGTGGGTATGTGTGTGTGTGGATGTTTGTATGCATGTATTTTTATATTTTATTATTGCACCTTTGGACTGCATCTTTCAGTTTCGTTGTACTTGTGTAATGACAATAAAGGCATTCTGTTCTATTTGTGGGAGGTGTTTGATAAACAAATGTGATCCATGGAGGTCCACCTCTTTATTTCTGGGACTTCAGGGATCTGATGCTACCATCTTAGATTCCACAGAACATCTTCAGAGGTCTGGTGGAGTCCAAGCCTCAGGTCAGAGCGGGTTTTGTGGAAAAAGAGTAACCTACGCAGTATTAGACAGGTGGTAATAATGTTCTGCTCCCATAGATGCTGGACTGGTTCATACACGGTGGTTGTTCTTTAGATAGTTTTGGTAGGAATCATGTTACCCTGGGAATGAACAATTATATTAGGAGATGCTTTGACCATCACAATCTCTCTTTTGTCGGAGTTGCTCACATCCATACTCTTACCAACACATCAGCTTTAAAGGGCAGGTCCCACTGGAATGAAATCATCCACAAACACCACTTTTCCTGTCAGTGGTCAGAATGGTACGGCTGATCAGTGTATATTCAGTTTACAGAAAGGTTTGGTCAAAGCCCTCTTCAATGTTTTAATTCTTTATGGTGACATTTGATTTAAAATGGGCTTCTCAAAAAACAAAACTATACTTTACATAGATTGTATAGTATATGTGGTAATATTTTCTATTTCTACCTTTAACTCCAGTTTCAAACTAAAAGCACAATTTAAAGTTTTGCCTGCAGTCACATTTATGCCAACTAGAATGAATTCACGTGAGTCGCACACTAAGGCAGCGGTATTCAAACCCAGTCCCAGGGGGCCAGTATCCTGCATGTTGTGGGCGTTTCCCTCCTCCATCCCACCTGGAGGCCATTACATCGTTATCAGGCTTCTGCAGAGCATGATGATCATTAATTAAACCAGGTGTGATGGAAGGAAATCTCTAAAACATGCAGGATATCAGCCCTCCAGGACTGGATTTTAAAACCCCCTGCAAAAGGGTGAACAAATCCTGAATGACCCCTCAAAACACTCAGTGATTTCAGGACTTCAGCTGGACCACTAGAGGTCAGAAACAGCCTTTGTCAAATCATTCAGTGAGTGAACACATCCTACGTATAAAAAGACAAAGAACAGAACATTTAAATGGTCACAGACATGATTTAATAATTCTGAAACTGTTTGGAAGGCATAGAATCATTAAGGAAACACTCCAAACCATTGATTGATAACATGTACAAACCACAGGATAAATGCTCCTACATTCAAACTATAAAAATTCAGCATATTCAGAGTGCAGTGGCATCAGTTTTACAACAAAGCCATGTAGCTGAAGGGTTGTTTTGTTTTTTTAAACCAAATGACTGATGGATACAATAAGACGCACAAGGTAAAATGTGAACAAAAATATAAGAAAAGTTAAAAAAACAAATCTGGAGGCCTGATCAGGAAAAAAGCTTGTGTCAAATGTAACCGATCTAATCAGGATAACACACTTTAAAATGCTAGGAACATCTGGGAAACAGTCACTTTTCCAAAAACAACACGAGGTGCTTCATATTTCATGAGGTGAAAATGTAAAAAGGTAGTATCTGTAAGGACCAGACTTCAGCACAGTTTGGCAGTTTCTGTAACTCATTAACTTAACCAGCAGGACTTTGGCCCACGCAGTCGCCAAATCTGTCTTCAGCTACCACACACACATTTTACAGATGCAGAGTACAAAGTGTCGAAGCACTATTTTTATATACAGACAAGCACTGCCACAACCGCCAGAGAAACTGACAAGTACATAAACAGTATACAAGCTTCTAAACATGACAACACAAGTACTTCTGTTCTAACAGGAGTGAAACACGCAGGCATCGTATGATAATGTTAGTCCCGCTGTGCCGTTTCACTGTGACTGCAGAGCCTGGGCGATGTTCAGGCCCTGGCCGGCGTGTAATGCCCATCCGTCCTGACCCTGCTGGCCCTGCAGCAGACAGTACAGCTGCTTCAGGTGGGTAACGATGTTGTCCTTGATATCTGGGATTGAAATCTGCAGGCGGACACTGCCGCTATCAAAAGACCGCATGTTGTCTCCTGAAAACATCTCGCTGATCATACGTGCCACAACTGGAATCACCTGAAAGCATCACAGTCGTGTTAAAAAAAAAAACAAAAAACAAAAAACTCAAACAGGACATTTTCTCTTTTGCATAAATAATAAACATTTCAGATACAACTTGCTGCCATTTCAATTCCCCTCCAGTTGACTACATCACTGCTCTACAATTTCTTAGAAAATATCTGCTTCAGACATTAAATGTACTAAATCTGACAGTTTAATAAGATGAATCAGAAAATAAATGACAAAAGTGCTGGTTAGCTCATGTTTTTGATACATATGATAGTGTGTTATTACACACATGTTAGTTTATGTACATTTATACAATGGTTTTATAAGTGTTCCACTAATAGAACCTGTAAAGTGAATGTATTTTAATGTGCAGACACTGTTTAGAGGTAGATCTAGTAGTTCTGACAAACTTTCCTTTTAAATCAAACCAGTCTCTCGTTAATTCTCAGAATTTTAAATTTTTCGCCTAAGACTGTATCTTAGAAACTACAACCAACTAGGACTTTGGACTGAATTTCTCTTTATTAGTGACTCAGATTTGGTAAAGTTTATTTACTTTTATTCTGGAAGCATTTTACATGTAGACCAATATTTTACCGTTTCTTCTCGGTAATCTTTCTCAGTGCAGAATAAGGGGTGGTTGTACTAGCAGGGTTTATAACAACATAATTCTGCAAGTTTTACAAGTGTGACATGAAAACGTGAGGCCAACAAGCACAAAAGAAAGCAACAAATACTCATGTCCTAGCAGATAAATATTAGCATGTTTAGAGAGTCTATAGTTCTCAGTCTGAGTGGATGAGTTTGTGTTGATATCACATATTTTAACCAGGTCTTTAAACTCTTTTCTAAACCTTATGGGTGTCACAGGTGTCAAATATGCAGCCTGGGGGCCAAATCCAGCCCAACCAAAGGGTCCAATCTGGCCAGTGGGAAGAATTTGTAAAATGCAAATATTACACTCAGAATATTATCAATGAAGGGCATTAAAATCATTTTAGTTCAGGTTCCACATTCAGGCCAATTCAATCTGAAGTTGATCAGAACCAGTAAAATACTATCATAATAACTCAGACGTCTTTGTTTTAATGTCAAAAAAGCAAAATTACATAAATGTTTACACAGCATAAAAAAAATGAACAGAACACATTTTAATTTAACACATCCTCTGAGCAGCTCAACACTATCACCAGTTTAATCCACTTTCAAATCAAGATCAGGATGGATTTTTTTCAGAATTAGTATGATTAAAGATATTGTCATTACACTGTATGCACCGAGCTCAGGAGTGTGCCTCCATTATGTTTGTGTTTGCACAGTATTCTTTCGCAAAAAAAAAAAAAAAAAAAAAAAAAAAAGTGATAACCTCAATAAATATGAACAACCTGAAATGTCTTTAGAGACTCAGGTGTAATTTTATCAACAGTCTCCCTGTTTCTAAATGTTCTGTGATCTGTACGATGTCATGCACATTAGTAAATGATAAACCAAGATGGAATATTGTTAAAATTACACTTGTGTTTTGAGCATTTTCAAAAATCTTCATGTTATTCACATTTTTTTAAAGAATAGATTGTAAATGTAAAGTTTTTCTATGAAGTAATTTCACTCGAAAACAGTGAAATGTATGGAGTTGACATTATTTATGTTATTTTACTGGTCCAGCCCACCTCCGATCATATTGGGAAGATGTGACCCCTGAACTAAAATGAGTTTGACACACTAGGCACTGACGAGGCCACCTATATCATTCACTGAAAAGACAATGTAACAGATGTGACACATTTGATACCTGAACCATGATGAGTTTTCTCTCTCTGGGTCTTCCATCAGGCCACTCCTCTCCAAAGCAGAGGCTGATTTCAAACTGAGGGGGGTTTGGGGTCTGTCCTCTCTGGTGGGCTATCACACCTGTACATGACATGCATTTATGAGTTACATTTTAGGACAAATAACTTGAATAAAACAGGCTGTGCAGTCAGACCTACTTCTGGCATATGTAATGGTCTTCATGTGTGGGAATGACTTCAATAATTGGAGCATTGTGTTCCCAAAGTCAGAACAGAACTGGGAGAGAAAGCTACAGCAAGAGCTAAAATACTTTCAAAGTCTTTTTAAATGACTGGGAAGAAGATAAAGCTGGAGGGAGAGGTTTTTCTAACTGCACTATGTTCTGCTTTCAGATCAGGGTTCCTACAAGTTAATTTAAGACCTTTTAACCATTTCACAACCATACTGGAAAAATGAGTGACTCCTAGAATTTAGGAAACCTGTGTCAACCAGGTTGAAAATGACCTTTTCTCCAACCAGGCATTATTAAGTTAATAGTTCTCCATGCCTACTTTTTGCTTGTGAGCCGTCCTTAAAAGTTTCCAAAGTCAGCTTTCTCTGGTGACGCACCTGGCTGCACATGTACTGGGCTGAACGTTCTGTGGTCATTTCTCACCGGGGGCAAAGTTAGCGATAAATAGTTCCTAATTTCAGTATAAACTGCCGGGTTGGAATGGGTGGAGGTTAGTAGACCAACATTACTTTGTTTAGAACTTGGACATTTAACGACACATTTAAACACAATCCAGTGAATATGTTTCAGACCTACCATATCAAACATAAGACCTTTTAAAGACTAAGGTATTAAATGCAGATCTGAAAATTCAAGACCTAAGACTTGTTGAGACTGCAGGAACCCTGAAGATGCTTTAAAGTTACATTGTTGCATGCTTTTAGTACCGTTTAAATTATTGGTGTTCTGTAGGTCCGTTTTAGCATGGGATGTTATGTATGGTTTTAGTGTGGACATATGACTCATTCCTTTATCTTCTGCTGCTGCCTTGGCAAGGATACTCTTGCAAAAGAGATTTTAATCTCAACAAGTAATTTTTTCCTCTATTAAATAAAGAATAATAACTTACCACTGAGAAAAGACTCGAGGCAGAACAGTTTGACCTTCCTCTGCCTCTCTATGAGGTTGGGCGCAGCTGTATTCGGCGCACACGGACCAGACCAGTACACTTTGCACTGGCAGAGACGCACTGCGTAGATGTCGTGGCCGTTGACCTCCAGGATGAGCCCTCTGTCCATCACATCCAGCAGACGGTTTGTGAAGATCCTCTGCTTGTCGTTGGTGATGTGCTCTGTGGTTGGGAATCGCAGCTGCTCCAGGTTCACGGGTCCAAACAGCTCCTCCTGGTTGACCATGGGTCCCAGGTCTCCGTAGAACAGCCTGCAGCCCTGGGGGTTACTGACCGTCATCATGGGACACATCTCCTTCCCTCGGTATAGGAACTGGACCTCCAGGTCAGTCACTGAGTCAAACACATGTAGACATACATTAGAATTGAGGGAATTCCAGAAAATAGGCATTTGATGAGTATATGGCATATCCTTAAATAAAAGTCAGGTTTCTGAGAAATACAGTGTAATTTATACCACTTTAACAAATACAGAGATTCGTTCATACAATATTCAACCCTTTGGTTTACTCAAATGTGTGATTGTTCAATTTTCATCAGTAAACCTTTCTTTGTGTCTTAATGTTGGGCATTCATTTTTACATTTCATAATAAAAAGTGTGGACATCCCAGTTATCCCCCGTTGTGGGATCAATAAAGTATCTATCTATCTATCTATCTATCTATCTATCTATCACAGGGTAACTCTAATCCCAGCATCAGCCTGGTAATTGTAAAGAGGCTACAATAAAAAAAAAAAAAATAAAAAAAATAAAAAAAAAAGGTCCATACTGAGGAGGATTTAGGGTGATTTGATCGCACAAATGTGGGGGGGATAACTTAAAAAGGGTAATGTTTTTGGTTTGATAAACACTGTAGCAGCAAAACTATTGGTTGTATTCCTACCACCTTTGATTTATATAGCGCCAGTGACCCAGAATAGAGCCAGTTACAAACAGCAGGGAACAGCAAGTCAAAGCTTGCATTTTTTAATGAATTTTAAAAATGTTTTTTCCACCCATTTAGTTGTAATAGGTGAAATTTAAAATGTCTGTAGCAGCAAAATTATTGGTTGAATTCATACTAAAGTGGGTTCATAGATCACCAGTGATGCAGAATAGACGCCATTATATTTTGGGAAAAGTAGGTCAAAGTTCACATTTAAAAAAAACAAATCTCCACTTTTCTTGCATACACATGATGACATCAGCTGATTACTGTCAAAATAAGCCACAGTACATGCGAGGGGCGGGGTTTGTTTTGTCTGACACCACTTGTTTAGATTGTGCTGTCAAAAGACTCTACACCACAAATACCTATGAAATAACCTAATGTGTATCTGTTGGAGCCTCATTAAGAAAACAGCACAAAAATCTAGCTAAATACTTTTTCAGTCTATTAAAACGTGCGCATGTTCACTGGCCTTGATTTCATGACGTCTGCCAAGGCACATGCCTGTTTCAAACACAGATCATCTAACACCACAAAATACATTTCAACAGTAACTTCAGTATTTAAGATAGAGTCTGAGTCTTAA
Source organism: Ostorhinchus rueppellii (assembly GCA_030068375.1). Classification (NCBI taxonomy): domain Eukaryota; kingdom Metazoa; phylum Chordata; class Actinopteri; order Kurtiformes; family Apogonidae; genus Ostorhinchus; species Ostorhinchus rueppellii. The sequence goes on from JAQQZY010000023.1 coordinate 21,705,296, forward strand.
AAGTAAAAAACAGAGAGGAAGCCAACATTACATTAGAATGTGATTACTCCACTGATTTAAAGCCACTTTCTAGCTCCCTGTGTCTATTACTGTGCAGAATAAATTAACTTAAAGCCAGAGCTGTGATTGAGTGGAGCCTCAGCAGTCCCATCTATACAACCACTGTAACAAACACAAATGAGGTGTCAGCCCTTACTGATGGTCCCAAACAATCATCTAACGAAGGGGTCACCAATCCTGGTCCTCAAGGGCCGGTATCCTGCATGTTTTAGATGTGTCCTA
>JAQQZY010000023.1:21705677-21716411 GCA_030068375.1 Ostorhinchus rueppellii
TTTTAGATGTGTCCTTCTACCAACACACCTGATTCAAATGTTGAGCCTATAATCAAGCTCTGCAGAAGCCTGATAATGACTGTCAGGTGTGCTGCAAGAAGGAAACCTCTAAAACATGCAGGATACTGGCCCTCGAGGACTACGATTGGTGACCCCTGATCTAACGTACTTGGGAGGGAACTGATCCACGTTTCTGGAGAGGCAAAGAAGGAATCAGCCAGAGTAGGCGGCTGCATGATGGGATCAGGTAATGGCGTGGGGTTCATTCCACCCATGGGTGTAGTTTGCATCTCCACATCCACAGGCTCCTCTTTAGGCCAGGTTTTAACAGGTTCCTCTTTAGGCCACACTTCATTTGAAGGGGGGCAACTGGGAGGCTGCATGGAGGAGTCGGAGTCAGGAGACCACAGGATAAGAGGAGATGGACTGGTACCTGCACAAACATGGACAGAGCGTCTGGTTAAATTTGTCTGTTATTTTCCACTGGTAGGGAATAAAAAATGTGGAGTCACTCACCATTGGACGGATATGGAGGAAGAGACTCTGGTGTATTTGGAATGTCTTCCTCACCGCCGTCATCATCACCTGGAGCCCATGAACCAGCATCAGAAGAAGCTGAAAAAAATGCTGACTGTCAATAGTGTGAATTTTACAGACAGATTTACCAAACACGTTGATGGCTTTGGACCATTTTCCACCTTGCTTCAATTTCTTTTCACAGAAAATATCCAAAATTAATCCCAACAATCTACTTGAAAACATCCACTCTGCTTACTGATCTCATGTATCCGACCAGCAAAGAAGTATAGACCCGAAGAAGGTCCTGTTCTCTGGATTTGTGCAGAACTTGAAGGAAACATCTGAGATGATCACTTTCCACAAAAAACAAATGCCTCCAGAGTCTGTCAGGGACTGGACTGAGCCCACATGCTAAACAGGCCTGCTGTAGTCCACACCTGAGTGCAATTATTGAGTTCACACCTGAGCAAACATGCACACCTTTTCCACAGCAGACACACAGACTCAGACCGCTCAGGTGTTATTAATGTCATTCATTATGGCTGCATTCTGTGGAGGTGCATCAGGTCCAGGGTTTGTGACACACTGAGCCTGTTTACGTGACCATAAAAGTCTGATATCTGGGCGTAATCAGATAATTCTAATAATCAGATCAAATGCATTTGCATGCACTTAAGACATGCATTAATTAAAAAAAAAAAAAAAAGTTTAGACAATCCAGTGCATTATTGGTTTTCTTTCAGAGAATGTACTATGTAGTGATGGTAGATTTAAAGGGCTCATATTTCTCTAAAACTACTTTTTGTAGGTATTTGGTTCATTTATTTGTGTATTTGGACCCTAATAGTTCATAAAGTTTAAATTTAAACCACCCAGGTGCTGCAAACCTATCTTTATATTCATTCTGGCAAAAATGTAGTGTATTTCTACAGCCTGTTTTAATTCCTTCATTAATTTGTTACATTTTATAACTAGTTACATCGCAGCATTTGCATATAATAAGGTCAACACTTCCAAAAAACATGTCTCCAGTACGACATGTGTTTATCAGCGGCAGTGTTGTAGTGAAAACTGAAAATATGCCCAAACGTCGAGTCAGTAACTTAAAATGTTCAGTTGTTGGTTGAACAGGACAGAGCAGCACAGACAACAACCTGGAGGGGGCGGGGCATGAAGTGGCTCATGTGCATTTAAAGGGCCAGTGCTCAAAACCACCTTTCTGGTGTCATTACTCAGAAACTGGGTTGAAGATGGACCTGTGGAGTTGAATTAATGAAGAATTCAGACCCAAGCAGAGCATTTACAGTTTATTTAGACCACAGGGAAATGTTTTAAAATACACAATTCCATTTAAAAAAGCAAAATATCGCTCCTTTAAAGTTCTTGTTGTCTTCTGCTCACATCTGACTACGTAACTTCTGTCCTTCGCTATTTTAATTCTATTCACACATGCACAGATGTAAAATTTATTTAACCTTTATTTAGACAAAAAAAATCCCTTGAAATGAAATACTTTTCAAGGGCGACCTGAGAGGAAAGGGAGAATGTAAAAGAATGAAATAATTCAGATTAACCTGTATACATGCAGGTAGACAGAGTATCGGGGACAAAACCAGGTGGGTTAATCTGATTTCTCATAATCAGATTACTGCTGTTATCTGATAAAGCATGTCAGATTATCTTGTTTACGTGATCACTTGAATAATCTGATAACTCCAGAAATCAGATAATCATAGTATTGGTGTGCATGTAAACAGATTCACTGAGACCCGTAAATTAAACTAATCCATTGTTAAATAATTATACTTGGATAAACCAAATGTCTGGAGTGAAAATGGTGAAATGCAACAAGGGGAAAAGTAAACCAGAACCTGATTTAACTAGACAAAAAAAATGGCAGAAAACACCTTTACATTGGGTACACTTACATGCAGGCTGATATGGTTACGTTAACATGGAGTGTTTTCTATCTAAAATATTAAGGGTACTGATATTGTTTTTTTTGTTTTTTTTTTTAAGGCAAGTATACTGTGTATTCAGAATATGCATCAAACTTGTGGGTTTTTAAATCACAAATTGCAACAACAGTTCCCGTATACAGCTGGGAAATTGAGACATGAGGTGTGTTTCTACTATCGGAACTTCTGGGCCGTTTTACAGGAACTTCATGGTGCGCGTGTGTCTACACTGACTGGGCCGTTTTCAGGAACCAACGGAGTACCTGCTCAAGGGTAGGTCTTCGGGAATAGCCCGGTACAGTCGTTGGACGGTACTAGTGGCTAACTCATGCAGTTTGGTTGTCGCAAATGACATCAGCAGATTGCGACAAACAACCTGCAATTTTAAAGGAGTAGTTGCTGGAGGAATTTCACAACACGACGAAGCAGAAGACAACCACTCTTACTCGACGAAAGAACAGCAAAGATTTCCTCCTCTGCTGCGGTTTAATTTTGGTGCTTTCCGTTAGTGACGTTACAACAGAAATGGACCTGATATGATAGGCATGTTTCCACTACAATGGTCCTGGGAGTTTTTGGGGGAAAGGTACTTTTGACTGGGCCGAGTGTTGGTCCTCTAAAGACGTCCTGTCTCCACTACAGTAATGGTCCTGTAAGAACCTCATGACGACGTCATCATATCCTGTCTGTTTCTGTAGTAACATCACTAACAGAAAGCGATTAAAAAAAAAAAGCAGCAGCAAAGGAGGAAATCACAACAAGACTGGACACGGACGAAGTTTAGATGTTTACTTATCATCTTCTTCACTGTTCTTTCATCAGGTAAGAGTAGTCATCTTCTGCTTTGTCGTGTTATGAAATTCTTCCAGCAACAATGCTTTGTTGTTTGTCGCGATCTGCTAATGTCATTTGCGACAACCAAACTGCATGAGTTAGCCACTAGTACCGCCCAGTGACTCTACCGGGCTGTTCTCAAGTACCTACCCTTGAGCAGGTACTCCGTTGGTTCCTGAAAGCAGCCCCGAAAACGGCCCAGTCAGTGGAGACACACGTGTACCATGAAGTTCCTGTATAACTCCCCAGAAGTTCCGATAGTGGAAATACACTTGATGACGTTGTTGCAAGGTTCTTACAGAGCCATTACTGTAATGACGACATGACGCCTGAGAGGACCAGGCCAACTCGCGGGCCATTAAAAAGTACCCCCCCCCCCCCCCAAAAGTCCTGGGACCAGTGTAGTGGAAACACGCCTATAGATCCTCTCTGACAGAGATGCATTTTCCACAGAAAAATTCAGACTCATATTATAATTCATACTGTGAATCAGAAGAGGAAACAAACCTATTTCTAAACATTATCAATGAGGATAAACAGGTTTTTTTGGATAAGTGAAAATACTGAAAAACTGACCTTTTCAAGATGGTGTTTGACGAAACAGGAATACTAGTGGAATATTAATTGTCATTAGCACTTTCATGCCAAAATCTGGACAGAAACCAGAATGTGTTGTGCATGTAAATGTAGTCATAATAGTTTGGATGAATAATAAAAATGCAAAACAGCAACAAGAGCGGTTGTTTACCTTGACTACTGAGGGGCGGTGGGATGTCGCAGACGTCGTATATTTTCAGTGGGTTCATGGGGACCTCCTTGGTGCCATCATAGACCAGGTTGAACTCTCTGCTTTTGTTCAGCGCACATCGCAGCTGAGCTTTCCACTTCGCAGGATCAGGTTCATCAACCCCCTCTTGGAACTTCCCCGTCTCCACTGCCCACGCCTGGAGGGTGTTTAACAGCACACGCTCAGTTTAGTCACCACAGTCCTGCATTAAGTGGGGGGTTCGCAAGGAAATATCCAAGCTACCAGGCAGAGATGAGATGATTAATTCTTTAATATATTTACAGTTATACCAGCATTCTAATGTCCATCTGTCTTTCTTCTACAGCCATTGAACTTACATTAGAATAAAATATGACTTTACCTTTTAAGCAGTGATTTCAACACTGACATTTCTTCCTGTTGATATATGAACTACACACTCTGGATGCCCAAAATGGAATATTGAGACTACTCACCCGAAACTGTCTAGTATTACACTGCAGTCCATTTTACGGTCTATTCTTTTCCGTGGTTTATTACAACTAGATCCTCTGATACCGTTCATTCCTTTACTTTCTTGGTAAATTCCACTGGCATCTTCAGTTGAATAACTTCTCACCTGGCAAGTCTGTTTCTGCACATGAAATTTGACACCACAGCAACACGGCCCTATAGTTTATCTGTTGCTAGGTAACCCATTTCAATGATGATTCTATGATTCTGGGCATAGCAACATGATTGTAAGCCTACTGTATTGCAAAATTGCTAATATCTCCCAAAACACTGCTCCTATCACCTTGCCGTTTTCGCTTGTCTCTTTGTTGACCAAAAAAAACAAAACCAAAAAAAAAAACAGAAATATGCCAAACTGTAGAAGTCGGCTCCTTCTGGGTTTTGTGTGATGCTCAAGACACACAGTCCACTTCCCTTTTATATCCCCCTGAGCCCCACCAATGCATTTTTGTCCTCTGTTGGGGACAAACGTTTCCCAGTTTTACTTAAAAATGCTGTCCATGGCAAAGGACGTTGCATTGAAAAATAAATTAAAATAATTTTAAAAATGTTTCCAAAAAAACTGTAGTTTCCAGTGAAGACAATTGTTTAATATAAATAAAAAAGGAAAAACTTTCACTTTCCTGCATGTCAGGAGGATAATATAGATACATTAGATAATTTCATGGTCAGAATATCAACAGTTATTACATTTAAGGTTTTTGTGCCCTTGTGAACTATTTTAACACAGTCACTGATGCAAAACACAGTGGGCTTCCTATGTGAAGTTTCTGCCGAGCAAAGTTCACTGGTCGAAACGATGAAAATGAGTTATACATTTAAGGAAAAAAGCTGAATACAGACAAACTTATAGCCGATACCTGTCCAAACAGCAACATCTGGGCTGCAAAAGTAGATTATTTTTCCCTCCAGAGACATGACCTTTTAGCCCATAAAAACCCAAACATCCACTGTAGCATCTACAGTACCGCTGCAAACTGTTTAATCACTGTTGATCCCCTAATCCTATCAATATATGTAAATAATTGATGTAAAATGCAGTTTGTCATCTTTTCACGGTCATTACATATGACCCATTTGGACGTTCAGAGGATCCGTAGTGAACGTGGAAACACTGTCATCTTCTAAAACATTGATTCACCAGGAAAATCCATGGAGTTGGATCAATGACAGTGGATGAAAATACTTGTTTTATGTTCAATTATTGATATATTTGCTTAAAAAGTTGCTTTTTCTTCAGTTTTCTCAACTTTACTCTGAGCTTTTATGAACATCTACATAATCAGTGAATTAAATGTAGGAAAATACCTGATTTGCACTAAAAAAAAAAAAAAAAAATACAGAAGATAATATTACAATAAATAAAGTTAAATATGGAGAATAATTCATTTGGGAAGTGCCAGAAAAGGAAGGCTGGGTCCTTGTGGGTTACTGCTCTTTTAGTTATTTCTTTTAGACAGAAGACAGGCTGCATGATTCCACCAGAGTGTTTGTTATTATGTATCAGCTGTTCCAGGCCGGTCTCACCTTGAAGATGGTATCCTCATCCTCATGTTGTGGTGTGTGACGTGTTGCATGTTTCCATGGAATCCTGAAGCGCATGGCCTCACGGTCAATCCACACCAGACCAGGGTAGCGGCCGCTGTCCACCTGCGCCACCAGCCACGGTTTCAGGCGGACACGTCGTGGGGTGACAGACATCCTGGCCTATACCTGTGGATCCACATGCGTCAAACGTCAGCCCTGCAGGAATGCGCGCAACGGCGCACCAAAATCCAGCGACTACGGATGAGTTTTACGTAAGAAACAGCTATGAATGCATGTTTTATCACACAGACTAGATTGAATGTGTTTGTCCTGATCCTGCAGCTTCTTGCAGATTTGACCTTATATCCGTGTCCACAGTCTGTTTAAAGTGACAAGAAAAGGTCAAAGTGTCCACTATGAACAACCAAATGCGAAGCTTTAGGAACTTGTCGTCTACATACCTGTGGTGTGGAACCAGGAAGTTGGAAGGCTTTCTTTCTTCGTCGGCCTAAACAACCGAACAGCTGGGAATGAGAGTCCTTCAGTTCGCTCCGAGTCCAAATCCTCCGTGGATTCCCTCCGGGCAAAGTTCACCCACAGAACACTCAACACGAAGCCGACTGATAATAATAACAAGAGGGGGGAAAAAAAAACTGTGTCGGAAACTGCGAGGAGTCGGTGTTATTCACGGAGTCTGGCCCCTCCTCACCGAAACTCAGGTACATGCGTGACGTCATACACGGTCACACCTTTTCTGATCAACTGTGGATGGGTTTCACGCAGATGGGACGTGTTGTTTTCCTCGAGCAACCACAGTGTGAAGAATAATTCCAATGGTCTCAGATGAAACAGTTACATCCTTATTAAAAACACTTCATCATTATTATTATTATTATTATTATTATTATTATTATTATTATTATTATTATTATTATTATTATTATTATTGTTGTTGTTATACTGTTTTTAAAATGTAATTTAATGAATTATTTTGTATATAAATATGATATAACATAGAACCTGCCAAGTCAAACATTATTATTATTATTATTATTATTATTATTATTATTATATTTTTGTATTTATGCAGTTTTATGTTATTTAAGTTTTATTTTATTGTTTAAATTTGAATAATAATTAAAAAAAAATACCTTTATTGCCTAAATTGCTAAACACTACATTTCTAGTCAAGCTTTTTGTGCTTCCTGAAAAATCTGAAAATGTCCAGATCTGAAGAATTTAAACATATATTTTATGGAAGTAATGATATTACACAGTGTTCAATCTGTTACTTGTTCTGATCTGTGCCAGACCATAACGCCCACAGGATTTCACATTGGAAGGACCTCTCCCCTTGCAGGCAGTGGGATTTTCCACAACACAGAACAATGCATTGACTGTCAAGTGGCACCAAAAAGCAGGAGGATGGCTTATGCTTTGGATCTTAAAAGTATCCAAAACAGCCCAACAATAACATGCCACTCCCTGAAACCACTCTGTAAATCTACTTATCTCTGTTTCAGGACATTATGCATGATTGAATGTTGTCATGTATGCTAATGCTAATAAGGACCAAAGCCCTGACCTTTTCATGGAGTGTGTTGGGTTGTTGTCAGTATAAATATATCCCTGCAGTGCTTGTAATTAGTGTAAAAAGGGGGAGAAAAGTAATGATGATTTCAAGGGCCCATGACTGTCAGAGGCCCTAGAAAATAATACATTAGTCAATGTTTATATGGAAGTTGTTAACCTATCTTCATAAAAGAATATTTGCTTCATAAGGTGCAAATAAACAGTTGTGTCTTTGCATATTATTCTACATACTACGTATTTTATAATAATTAAGTATTATTATATTCCAGATTATGATAATCCATAGATAAAGCAATCTATTTTACTCATTAGATGGTAGGCAGATTGTTATAATGTTGTTTTTAACACAATATTAAGTGCATTATTGCATTCAACTGAGCTGGGACTGTGGAGTTGACACAGTGGGAGTGGAGGGACAGCTGAAGGACAGAACCATAATAACAACAGATGATAGGGAAGAAGCAAGTGAAAGAAGAGAAAAAGGTGAAATTAAATCTACTTCAATCCAAAATGTAAAATCATATTTTATTTGTATATCAATATAAAAATGTAATACTGTTATTATTTTAAATGGCATTAAAATGAATCTTGCATAAAATTGGAAAATGTGTTGTGAGTCGAATATTAATTCATAGCTGCACAATGTTAAATGGTTAGGGTTATTACACTCTTATAAAGACTAGGAGTGCAACAGAAGGAAATTATTGTGATTTTTTTTTTTTTTTTTAATTATTTTCTTTAAATGAGGACTTGAGTATGCAGAACAGATGCCATCTTATGGAACTGAAATCATAATAATGAAGGAAAGTCACAATGATGTTGATTTGTTCTTTATTTAAAAATACACCTTATAGCTTGTCCACCTCAGTGCAGAAAATGAGTCATGTATCACTACAAAACACAACACAGTTTTGTCCTGTGAAAGTTTACAAAGTCAGCTTTACCTAGATGAATACAGTGCTCCCGCAGATTGAAGGAGTGTTTGTGCTATATGCCACAGAGGTTGGGACGTTGTGTAAAATCGAAATAAAAACATTGCAATTATTTGCAAATCTCATGAATCCATATAAGAAAATAGAAAACATATCAAATGTTTAAACAGAGAAAATGCATCATTAATGAAAAAATACAGTAAAGTGTTGAAGAAGTTGGGAACAATTTATGACTTGCAGCTGATTGGGTAACCGTAATAGAACATGTAATGCTTCTCAACATAAAATTGTGTAAATTTAGAATATCTCATCTACAATATACAATATAATGTAAAGATTCTTAGCGGCTGGAGAAATCTCTGTGTGCAATGGAAAAGGTAGGAAATAAATACTGAATGCCTGTTACCTTCAGGCCCCTGAGTGGCACAGTATTAAAACCAGGCATGATTCTGGAATGGAAAATCCACTACACACACTCAGGAACACTTCTCTAAACTGTGCCATGCCACCCACAAATACAGATTAAAATTATCATGCAAAGAAGAAGAATATGTGAACGTGATCCCAACACCAACTGGGTCAGCGCTCAGTTAAAATGGACTGAGATAAAGTACAAACAAATTAATATTTGAAATTATTTTTTCAAAACCATCGACACTATGTCCTCCAGACTAAAGAGGAGAAGGACCATCCTGGTTTTTATCAGCTCGGTTAAAAAGCCTGCATCTCTGATGGTATGGGGGCGCAGTGGTGCCAAAGCACTGCACATGTGGAAAGGCACCATCAATGCAGACAATATAAACAGCTTTTAGAGAAACATATATACTCCCATCCAGATGACATGTTTTTCAGGGAAGGCCTCACATCTTTCAGCAACACAATGCTAAACCTCATTCTGCTTCTATTATAACAGCATAACGTCAAAGGTCATAAAAATTACAACGAAGAAGACCTGGGACTGTTGAGCAGCTAGAATCCATGTCACACAATAACAGGACAATGTTCCTCCTCCAGAACTCCAGCGCCTCCTCTCCTCTGTTATATGGTTATGAATTAGAGCCGAAGCTACACGGCAGAAAACATATGTTATGAATCAAATATGGGTTTATGGGATTTGTAATCGTTGCATTCTGTTTTTACTCAGATTTCACGGTGCATCCAAACATTTTTGTGTAAAATGCTGAGGTGAAGATCTTCCATTTACAGATGTAAATACATGGCGATAGATATGTTATTCATGTCAAACAAACGGTCTGGTTCAAGGCAGTGATGGCACTTAGACATAAATCATACAATGGTTCATTCACTAAACAGGTCCATTCCTTTGCTTTTTAACATACACCTACTGGCTTTGTTATGGTTATTATAAAAAAGACTTTTTATCAATGATGACAAGAAATTGTCTATAAGTTAGCATGACTCAATAAAGTTTTTTTGCTCATTCTATAAATAATTTGTCGTTATTCAGATTGTTCACAGATATCTTGTAAATGTGAAAACCTGAGCCACCAGAGCATGAAACATAAGGTGTCATTTGAAAGCGTTTGACACAAGATTGTGTAAATTTTCATTTTGTATGTCTGATCATCGAGGTAGACAGAAAATCTTCTCTGGTCTCCAGACGTGTGATAGAAGTCTACAGTCCTGATGAGACATCAAGTGAGTCATTTGTGGTTCTCCTGAACCAATAGTTTTACACATTTAGCTGTGGCACCATTATATCAACGTAAATATTACATAGGTGCCATAATCTCTCCTTGAATTTTTTGGACAATATGTGAGAGATCCAGACTTTCTGTTAGTGTCTTCAGCAGCAGTTCATCATTCTGAACTCCCTCCATGAACTCCTCATAGGACAGTTCACCTGCAAAATGAACACAAACCCACTGTGAGTCACATAAACACAGCACTGATAGATACAGAGCTTTATCATCTGCGAATAATGTGCTGGGAGTAGGAATTTGTGTCTATAAAGTTGGCTGTTTTTGATGTTTTTGCTTTTTTGGGTCAGTGCTAAGAAAGAAAGATAGATAGATAGATAGATAGATAGATAGATAGATAGATAGATAGATAGATAGATAGATAGATAGAT
>JAQQZY010000023.1:21730646-21742129 GCA_030068375.1 Ostorhinchus rueppellii
TGCCCTATCTCACAATGATAAAGAATCCTTTAAAATGTTCCTGGATCCAGACGGTGATTCAAAACGCCTCCAAAATGAAATCATCTCTTCCTTGACACAGAGTGGACATACCCTGAAAATTTCATCAAAATCCGTCCATAACTTTTTTGAGTTACGTTGCTGACATACAAAGTCGGATGGTAACAAACAAACAAACAAATGCATAGTAAAACATAACCTCCTTGGCAGAGGTAATAAAAGAAAGTAATACACTTTGAGAGACAGACTTTATCCCCAAATCCTTCTGATCTAATGTGTAGAAACAGACCTTTCCTGTGTGACAGTAACAGTCTTGTTACATTGTCGCATCACAGATATAAATAAAAGCTCATCTGTGTCGTGGTTCACACACCTCAGTGTTTGGGAGTGTTCTTTGAATGTGTCTGGCATGTGTTGGATGCGGCACACCCAGAAGTACACGGGCAGGTCAGCTCAGTCTGCTGCGACAGATGAAAGTGAGTCATAGAGCAGGGAACAAACACATGAAATCAAACCGATTTGTTCTGTGTCTTTAGTGACACACCCTTGATTCGTGGTGCAATGTTCACAAGTTTTTAAGAAGCGTCACATGTCTAATCATTCTTATCACAGTAAGGCTGGTGTCATTAAAGGTATATTTTGAAATTAACAATCTCTAAAATTGTAGATTACACTAGTCTACAAGTAGAGTCCCTCCAGAATAAAACTAGCAAAACCTTGCCAAGTTTGAGTCACTAATGAAGAAAAATCCAAAGGAATACTTGTCTCACATCCTAATACATTCATTTTTCAGGTTCCTGCCAGTGGAAGATTAATAAGTATATTATATAAATGTACATAAACTGATATATATGTGTAAGAACACTTTATCATATACACTGAAAACATCTGTTAATCAGCACTTTTGTCATTTGTTCTGACTTGAAGAGATTATTATCATTGTTGGAGAATAACTTTATACAAGTGATAAAATAAATTACAAAGCAAATGCAGTCATAATCTATTATAGGTAGGTAATTTTGTTGCTTTGAAATATGTGCAATGACAGTAAAGAAATTCTGTTCTGTATAGTTTAAAAGAGAAAATATTTAGGTGTAGTTAAAGTTCAGTTATAAATAAAACATTAGTAATTAATTCTATTTTATATTTTTCATTTCTTGTAGTTTGTTGTCTGTGATCTGCAAAGTTTGGGAAAGTTTGTAGATATAAAATATTCAAATCTTAACACTATGTATGTTGATGAACCAATATTTAGTTTGTTTTAAAATTTTTATTAGATTTATGGACACAGTTTGTTAGAAAAATAATGAAAAGCTATCCCACATAATAAGTTGTAGTTATACATAAAACATAATTGGTTACAGTAATGTGTTAGCCACTATGTCTCCAACAGTACTGTCTGCTCATTTACCACATGTCTCTAAAACACATTTAAACAAGTGCAAAAGTGTCTCAACAACTTCCAATTCAAATATTTCTTGAAATGAAACTGTTGTGAACTTCTTGGTTTCTTCCAGAGTCTGTAACTGCAGTAGATTTACATGAGCTACAGCTGTAAAACTATTCCACTTGCTCCTGAAATGATTTCCTGCCCTTCTGAAGGACATAACCTTCTTAACACTCATTGACTCGTATTGTGTCAACACAGACGTTTGAGTACAGATGACAACGTCAAATCTTTTTCCTCCTCAAACACAAACACACAGGTATCCAAGTGACAGGCTTTACTTAAATATGAAACAATGTGATGAATAATAGGTGTATCCTCTGATTCATCTGCAGCTCCTCATGGGTGAAGTATGTGGAAGTGGGGAGTAGAAAACTCATGTTTGAGTTTCCTTGAAAACACCTAGATGTCAGAGCTTACTATTAATCTGTTTTCAAAAGAAAACCAAACTTGGCAGTAGCAGAAAACTGGTTTGTTCACTTTCAGGGTGAATACTAAAAAAATGTTTCACAGCTATTAGAGCAGGTTGAATCTACCTCTTCTTTACCACGATTCGCAAACTCTTTTTTTGTGTCTTAAAGGGCTTATATTTAGCTAAACCCACTTTTATTAGTCTTTGGTTCATTTATTTGTGTATTTGGACCCTAATAGTTCATAAAGTTTGAATTTGAACCCTCCAGCTATCTTTATATTCATTTTGGAAAAAATCAAATGGATTTCTACAACCTGTTTTAATTCCTGATTAATTTGTCACGTCTATAACTAGTTATGTCATGACATTTGCACATATAAGGTCAAAAGTTCCGACAAACATTTCTGAGTACGACATCATTATTTTTCAGCAGCAGCGGATGTAATAAAAACTAAAAATATGTCCAAACTTTGAGCTGATCGCCTAAAATGTTCAGTTGTTGGCTGAATAGGACAGAGCAGCTCAGCCAATAACCTGGAGGGGGTGGGGCATGAAGTGGCTCATTTGCATTTAAAGGGCCAGCGCTCAAAATGACATTTCTGGTGTCATTACTCAGAAATAGTGTTGAAGATGGACCTGTGGAGTTGAATGAATGAAGAATTCAAACCCAAGCAGAGCATTTACAGTTTATGTAGAGCACAGGGAAATGTTTTAAAATGTATAATTCCATTTAAAAAAGCAAAATATCACTCCTTTAAAGTGTCAGCAGCCTGATCATGTTTGTTTTTTTCTCACAGTCCACATCTGACAGTTTTCAAGGGTTTGCTGTCCCAACACCCAAAGTCCCAGTTCTTCCCCTGATGAACGGTGCAAAGATCAACGGTTCAGGTGAGCGCTGAACTACCTCAAATATGTACTTTTAAGTTTGACCTGGCAAAGTCTAGAGTTGTATTATTTACACTCCGGTCACTTGTGGGGCCTTTGCTGGAGCTCAGTTGATGGATCGCAGTAATCTGAATGTCGCCATAAAGGGTTGAAAATGCAGGTCAGGTAAATGTTTGGCCAGGACATTGCTCAATAGCCTTTGTGAACATCCACACCAGATGGCAAGCATGTTTACAGAATGGGAGTGTTTGCATATTAGAAAAAAATGGTAGAAATCATTGCATTATATTTAAGACATCAGCAAAGATGGAACATTTCAGTAATAATTTCAAGCAGAAGTAGTTGAGAATCTGTCTGTTTTATAGGATTTCTATTTTTCTTTTTCTTGTTTTTTTGACATTACATTTCAGCTGTATTTAACTTAATCCCATTTCATTGTACATTACAGTGACAAAGTATCTTTAATCCAAGCGACTGCACATATTCCATCACAGAGAAACACGGAACAACAAAGACTGAAATCTTTTATTACCTGCCTCTTTTGTAATGATTACCTCAATTCCTTTATGAACAAGTCATAGTTGAGACCGTTCCAGTTTCATTTCAACATTTAAACTGAAACAGATGGTAATGGAAAAATGTGGTATTTGTTATGGTCAATCATTATCGTCATAAATGTCAAATTCTTATTTATTTCCATTGTAAAGGCTGAGTTTTGGCCCTGAGTAAAAGCTGAAGAAATCATATTATTTGTGGATTGAAACTGTTCTTTACCGTCAGATCATGACAAACACCAGGTAAGAGCGTGAACATTTCAGAAATTTGAGGTTAAAACATTCAAAACAGATAAAATTACTTAAATGTGCAGGAGTCAAATTTGTTGTTTAACCCTTTAACTGATGCAGTAGTAGATTCTCATTTCTTAAACTACCATCAGTTTGTCAGGCAGTATAAGGATTAGACAGTGCCAGCATTCATCAGGCTCAAACTGTGGAGTGGACATTATTTTTGCCACAGAGCCCAGATCTGAACCCATTTGAAACTCTTTGGAGAGGAGTTTACACAGACGCCCGACTCTCCTGTCATCAATACTGGGGGAAAAATGAATGAAACTATGGATGAAAATGAATGTCATGATATTGCATAATAGTAAATATATCCTTACTCAAAGCTGAAACTGATCCTATAAAATACTGTACGTGCAAAGTATTCCTTACATTGACCTGGCAGAATGGGATAAATGTTGTTTTTGTAGATTCACACACAGCATCACTGAACTCTGATCATTTATTCTCGTCTTTACTTTCAGTTTGTGGAGAGCAGTTGTCAAACGGATCAGCCATGTCTGTCACGGACCCTGTGGAGGGGGAGATCTTTGTTCCTCCACCTCCGTCCACTGCACCTCCACCACCTCCAGAGGTATTTATCCCTCCTCCTCCAGACTTCATGGGTGACCTCAACAGTCTGAACCTGGCAGCCCTTCAACCTCCTCCACTGCCTGCTCCTAAACAACCTGCTGCACCGTTTACTTCCCTAAGAGAGGAGGATCTTACCTTCTTACAGCCTCCACCAATGGCTCCACCAAAGCCTCCATCCACTTGCTCTAGTGGCTCTGTATCTTCCTTATCCACCTCTAGCCCACCACCAGCCAATGTCCCTGACCATCCAAAATTTGCCCCACCACAGCCCCCTACTGAGAGGCAGCAAAAGACTTTTAAGACACCACCTCCAAAGCCTATTAGACTGTCCTCTATCTCCAACTATGACTCTCCTCCACAGACTCCTGCCCCTCCTCCCCCTGTCCAGACCTCCACACCATCCACCTTCAATCCCCAAAACACAGCAAAACTCTACAATATTCCTAAACCCTCGATTCTGAGGGGCTACGAGGACCGAGACTCAAGACCCAAGCCGATCTTAGTCCTGGAAGATTCTGGATCTGTCAACTCTGTCCCAGTGCAGGTCCAAGTGGATGGGAAAAGCCCTAAGGTAGCACCAGCGCCTAAACCAGTTCTCAAAGATGTCCAGGATCTTAAGCCGAATGTACAAGTTCCCCAGCCCTCTCAGCCACCCCTACCTGAGCCAAACAAGGAGCTGAAATCAGTGACAGTTCAACAAAAAGAAGTCGAAAAACCTCCCCAGGTTTCACGTCCAGTGACACCCCAGCTTCGGAAAGTAAATGGCATTCAGGATAATAAAGCAGAAATCCACAGTAAACCTGAAGAATCTCCAATTCATGGAGGTAAATTCAGCCCAATTATAGATCAAAAACTACGCAACCTCAAGAGCAGTGAAACTAACGGAGTACGTGAGGGACCTGTTGCTTCGCCTCTGGCTCTTTTAATGGCAGCAAAGGAGCGAGAAAAACACAGACCATCTCTGTCACATGACAACCACGGGAAGAAAAAAGAGCAGACAAGCATTCAGCCAAGTGACTCAAGCCCCAATTCATTTGTCGTCATCCCAAAGTCAACTTCATCTACTTCTCTAAGCTCTCAGGAAGGACTACAAGAAAGTCCAAAGCCAGTTGGTCCTGTTGAGGTAAAAACTGCACCGAAACAACTGCAGAGCACCACACTGGTTAAGGATCAAGTGCTGCCCACAAGTCCAACTCCCAGTAAGATGGAAACAGTGACACCAAGTGCAAACACCCTGAAAGAGCAGAAAACACACACAGAGGCTCAACCTGCCCCATCTGACAACACTAAAGAGGAGTTAAACATCCCACTACTCCCTCCTCCACCAGAGTTTGATGATTTTGATGAAATCATCGAACCCCCTCCTGCCATCCCTCCCCCTAACCCTCCTGTAAAAAAGGCACCAACTATTATCCCTCCCCCTCCTCCTCCTCCTCCTATTCAAAGTCTGTCTACTCCTCCAAAGTCCACACCTCCACCGATCCCCAAACTCCCACCTCCTATTACTGAGGTCAAACCAAAGCCCCAAGTCCAGACCAAACCCAAGATGGTTCTTACTCCTCTTCCAACACCTACAACACCGAACCAGGCCACTCTTCTGAGCATCTTACAAAAGAAAATGCTAGAAATGGACCAGAAAATAAACCCTGTAAATGATACAGAGTCTAATTCTGATGACTGGGGCAGCCCTTTGTCTGATGAGGACAACAAAGTGCCTGTTGTCCCCAGAGTCACACCACAGAAAAAAAATTACCCTGTGGTCAACAAAACAGCCACTCTGGACATGCGGGAATTAGAGGGTAAAGTGGCCAAGAAACATCAGGAGGGATCTGCAACAAAAGTTTCTACCAGGTAAAGATCAGTGCTTGAACATGAGACATTTAAAAGAGAGTTTGTGTGTTTTGAAGTGGGGATTTATGAGGAAAAGTAAGGGTTTTACCAACATTAAATTGACAAGGCAGCCCCATTTCGTTGACATAGACAGCAGTGGTAGCAGCAAATCTGGTATTGCAGTTTAAGTATATTTAGAATATTTTCACTTTATACCCCCTTCAAACAGCCATTTGGGTTGGTAGTACATTTCTCAACTGCAGGACTCCATATTCCCTATGCCTAAATACTGAAATAACTACTTAATGGTAAGCTGAAGCTGTGAGAATATTCTTAATTTAGTGTACACTCAAACTGATGTATTTTTTCCTCTAACGTAGCTAACGTACTGTTTTTACAGTTGACCCTAACCACAATAGTACTGTATAAAGCTAAACTTCCATGATGATACTCCTGTGTGTTTCCTCAAAACATGGATGTGCTCACTAATATAATGTAGATTGTGTACTTCCTACGCTCCTGGTTCAAAAAGTCTAAACTATCCACGTCAATTTAAGGCATTAATCCTACAGTCTAAGTAATTTTGTGTCTGTTTTTCTTTTTCAGCAATGGACCACAGTCCAATCGTCAGTATGGTATGTCTTTTACTGTTCGACCTGGAACCAAACAGCCTATTACTATTGTTCATAAAGGGGACTCTTCATGAGATATATGAATAGCTTGTGATTGTGAGATAGGATTTTTGCATCAAGACTTTGTACAAAAAAAAAAGAGAAAAAAAAGCACTTTGAACAAATGAGTTGCACCAATGCACTTGGCATATATAGTATATAATAATGGTCTGCTTTTTAAAACATACTCTGAATGTCTTCCTCAACTTCCGGAGAAAACAATGTCATTGTAAAATATTTTAATTTCTGTTTTTGCATTTTACTCTGAAGTCCATTGAGTGGATGAAGCACTTTTTTGGCTGCTGCTGATTCAGTGTAAAAGTAAAGTATGTGGTGCCTCTTCAACCCAGGCTCTTAATCGGTGTCAGAATCAGATTCTGCTAATAACCTGTATTTCATCTAGATTATTCATCACTATAAACTGTACGCTGAGAGAAGACTAATCATTAGCTTATCAGTAATTTGTAAGATATAATGACATACTATATAAATATTGTATGATGACAATATGTTTTATGGTGTAATTGCAGGTCTCATAGCTGGAATATTTTTCACTGTTACATTATATGCTTTCATTGACATGAAGAAAGACTGCCTTTCTTTTCATATTTATTAAGGAACCTGTAGTACTATAACATGTATTATTCTACAGTTACAATTATTGTCAATATCAGCTACACTCTTGAAGTTGTACATACATTTATATAAGATTATAAAAGAATATAGATCCTGTAAGATGTAGCTGCATGAATGCATGTCACTGATTTTTTTTTAAAGTCCACTTAAAGTGTATTAAATGTTCAAAAGATTCTCTAACTGTAAAATAAACTCAAGCAGTAGTTACATGTTTTTTTTTTGTTGTTGCTGTCAAGACATTTATAAAAAAACAGAATACAAATTTATATTGATATTTGATGTGCTATCAGTATGGGCACACATGTGGACACATTTCCAATTAGACACTGATGTTTATGATGAACATATGGCTGCAAAAGGTGGCAAAGTGGAAAATGGAAGGAAAGGTTGAAAAAAAAAAGTCAAATTAGAAAAATATCACTTTTTGGGGAAAAAAAAAATAAAAAATTAAGCAGCAACGTTGCCCGTAACTCTTTATAACACTCCCAGAATGTGAGTAAATAACAGTTTTGTGAATGAAAGTTTCATCTGTAGATTATGTGGTACTTTGTCTTAATGTACATGTAATTATTTCTGACCATCAGGTACAGATTTACATGTAAACACCTTAGCCATCAGTGAGACAGTGTGGACAAGTTTTCAAATACAATACATTAAAAAAAGGTATTTATATAATGGCTCACATAGTGTCAGAGGATGTGTTGGCAAAAGCAATTCTAGTAAAGCCATTGTCACTTGACCACAAGTTATTATTAGGTGCAACATGTCAGGTTTGAAAATGACTATGGCATTCAGGTCGAGGCCTAATAAGAACAGTGATACCTTGTCTGCCACTGATGGAATCACATGTAATCTTGTTAACTTCTGATCCTGCTGCCCACACACACCTCACACATGAATGGATAACACATCCCTTCTTGCATAAATGTCTCAGTAACTGTGTTATAAGACAAATTAATTTCCTCAACATTAACTCCGCAAAAAAAATTTATAATTCTCTTCACATGTAGGACTTTCTAAGTAAAGTGGAGTTAATGCCCTAAAGAATATATGAGATTCCCTTTAGGAGACCATATTTATCAAAGGATTTAAGTAAGAAACAATACAGAAAAAAAGAGATGTCAAAATGCCTTTGCTATTACAACATTAAGTTAGGTTTAATGTAAAATTATCCCCAAAAAATGTACTTGAATGTAAATGCATTACAGTAGGTTAAAGCTGAAAAGAGAAAATTGCATCAGAGCCAGAATAAAGACAGCAAACAATGAAATATTGACCACATCTTTGAGTACTAACATCAAAAACACTAATCCATATTTCACTGACAAATGTGATATAACTTAATCTGCACGGACTCCCTTCAAAAATGAGGGGGTGTAGTATTTTTATCAAGGTGTGACATTGTGTTGGATCTAAGGGGTGGAGTTGGGAGTAGCAGCCGCTGGACCCACTGTGTGATGAAGCACAACATGATCCCAACCGACGGTCGTCACGGTGTTGGAGCCTCCCTGCAGCCAGCTGACACCCTTGACAAAGTCCTGGTGTCGCCTATCTCTTAGTCTACAGGAGAAGAATAGATTGTTAGTATTTTTAATGACACAGGAGACCGATGAGATATTTAAAGTCACAGACTCACATTTCCTGCAGTTCAGAGTTTATGACAGCAACGGAACAGTCATCACTAATGGAGGCTAGCAAAGGGACACTGAGAGGAGGAAAAAAAGATGTTATACTTCCAAAAAGAGCAAAATTAGAAGGTAGACAGAAGGTGACGGAATTAGATTTTACCTATGTGTGGAGAAGGCAAGCTTGTTAATTCTGCGGCTATGAACGTTCTCCACCTGAGCAGGTTCTGTTCCAAGGAAGTCCTTCACAGTGACCCTACCAAGCTCATCACCTGAGGAAAAATGTACACTATCAAAAACTGTGCCAAAAATCTGTCATTTTTGGCATGGTTATGTTAGCCAGTAGATTAGTTTCTGTATAATAATGCAGACCGTTATTTTTCCTGGTGCAATAACTCTGTGTTGCTCAGAATAATAAGTTCATTTACTTTCGAAACAGCAGAAATACTTATGAACTAATCATCTGAAACACAATCTTCTGCTTTTGTTTTTGAATACCTATTAGTTCAATCACTTTAAAATCACTGTTTCACCTTATATCATTGTGCCCTGAAATGTGTAAATATTGTACATTGACAATACATTTAGTTTTCTACAGATTTTTAGATTAGAAGACTTTTGTTTAGAGTATTGTATTGGAAGCACTACAGAGTAAGCTTTTTTAGCAATATTTTTTAGAGTATATACTAACCTTAATGTCAACCCAGTTACTAACCTGCCCGTTTTTTTTCTTGTCTTGTGCTGCATAATAATAATAATAATAATAATAATAATAATAATAATGGATTAGATTTCTACGGCACTTCTCAAGGCACTTAAAGCTGTTTACATTATTGATCTATTCTTCATTCATGCTCACATTCCCCCTCTGGTTGTGGTGAACTACGTTTGTGGCCACAGCTGCCCTGGGGCAGACTGACAGAACTGAGACTGCCAATTTGTGCCTATGGCCCCTCCATCCACCACCGGACATTCATATGCCAGTGTTAGTGACACTGGAGGCAAGGATGGTGAAGTGTCTTGCACAAGTACACAATGGACTAACTAGGGGATTCGAACTGCCAACCCTTTGGTTATTGGATGACCTGCTCTACCTCCTGAGTCAGGGTGGGTGGGTGTGGAAAAATGTTCCTTGTATTTTCTTGTTTTGTTAAACAACAATATGATATAAGCTTTATTTCTTGTCCTACATTTTATAGTATTTTTCAATATAACATATTTGCCAAAAAATATTCTGAATCTTACCAAAAGCGACGGTGCTTCTGTGGTGTGGGTGCCAGGTAACAGTGGTGGGCGCACAGCTCGGGGACTCTAAATCTGAATCAAGACAGCAATGTACAAAGAATGTAAAACAAATCCAGAGAACTATCACCACCAAGAATTCACTGTAAGAGGATAATGATAGATTCTGGTTTCCAAGAATCATATCAAGGCTTATTAACTCATTTTCCCCATTGATATGTCTTTAATCCAAGCTGGGAGATGTTTCTCACCTATTCGTGATGCTGGTTTGTTTGGCTTCCTTCTGTCCCACATTAACACACGGCCATCCTGAGAGGTGATGATAAGTTTAGATGAAAATAAGTGTTTCGCTGTGTGTGTTTTTTATATATATATATATATATCTTTTAGATACACAAACGGATATGTACCGTATTATGCAATATTTATCGAAAATTCTAATTGCACCTCTTTCCATCATTTTTGTTTGTTAGCTTACTTGTCCACAAGAGATGAAGAGAGACTCATCTGTAGGACTGCAGGCAACACAAGTGAGCGGCTGAGTGTGAGCTGGTGAAATCAAACATAAGATTTAGAATTTATCTTTCTACCATTGTAACCCAATTCCATTTTTATAAGCAGTTTTTGAAAAGAGACCATTTCAAATTCATAGCCCAGATCTGCATAAAAATGTCTTCCATTATTTCAGTAACATTTAAAAACATGATAGATTCAGTTAAAACCATAACCTCTTATAGAGAAATAATTTTTATAAGACTAATGACTCATTTGTATTCTGTCAACTGGGGATAAACAAT
Organism: Ostorhinchus rueppellii; assembly: GCA_030068375.1. Classification (NCBI taxonomy): domain Eukaryota; kingdom Metazoa; phylum Chordata; class Actinopteri; order Kurtiformes; family Apogonidae; genus Ostorhinchus; species Ostorhinchus rueppellii. The sequence continues at coordinate 21,741,628 of JAQQZY010000023.1, forward strand.
ACAGAAAATATTATGGGTTATAATTACAAAGAATCCAACTACGTGAATGGAAGACAAAAATGAAAGCACAAAACCCAGAAAAAAGTTTTGAGATGCTCTCTTACCACTGTAGGTTGTGATTACACTTTCCTCACTGAGATCCCAGACTTTAATTCTGCAGAGAGGAAAGGGGAAAAGGATGGGCAGTCAGATGAGAAAAAGCCCAAATTTAAAAGAGACAGTAAAACGTTTTTCTTTTTAAAGATATTTAACTGTTTACATACAAATTAGGACAAAGCTAGCAGATTAGAATTTCCATTTCAAACTATCATGCAAAGTTGGGCTACTTGAAACTTGCTATGTAGTGCTTTATGCCTCTCCTGGAGCAGAGGCACAAAGCACTAAATAGTAAAGTATGTGTAAATAGTAAAACCAGTGGTCTCTGGATTTTTTTTTTCCAGAATTGATTCTAAGCATGTGAAAACAGACAGTACTATAGTAGTAGTAGTAGTAGTAGTAGTAG
>JAQQZY010000023.1:21742229-21775343 GCA_030068375.1 Ostorhinchus rueppellii
TAGTAGTAGTAGTAGTAGTAGTAGTAGACTCACCTACAGTCCATGCTGCCAGTAACAGCCCCATTTGCTCCACACATGGGACTAACTGTGGTAACTATGTGGTCATGCTCATGTTTAGTGAAGCGATTCACCAACAGCCGTTCATCCTCCGCCAACTCCCAGAGCTCCAAGGCACCTGCACAAGAGCCAGTCAAACAAAGTCCAGTTTTACAATGTCATGTCTCCAGCACTGTGCTTCATTGTTACGCTTCTTATAAATGTCTTACCTGAGTCTGATGCGACAACAACACCCTTTTCTGACAACCACTGGGCATCTGTGACCCCAGCCTCAGTCTGCACACCAGCTTTACAGAATCCTTCATTGGGGGCCTGCTCAGGATCGCTGTAGATCCAAACAGACCCCTGCCAGCTCCTGCCACTGAGACTGGAGGCACCAAGCAGCAGGGTGCCATCTGAAAACAGAGATCAAGTTAAATATTCATTCATTCATTTTCTATACCCGCTTTATCCTTACTAGGATCACGGGGGTCGCATGGAGCCTATCCCAGCTACTTAAGGAAGTTAAATATTGCAATGATAAAAATGAACTTTGAATAGCCACCTTATAATCACTAGAAGCAACTGAAAGGTTTGCATTTAGTACCCTTCATTCTACAAGGCTTTTAATATGCATAGGCTATTTATTATATATTAGTTCTTCGACATTACAATCATTAAAATATTTCTCTCTGTAAAAGTAAGATGTCCCATTGACTTGTGGTTTTTGCCCCACACTTAGTTCTTTTGGGTCTGGTCACTCAAATAATATGTGCTTTACTCTCGTGCATTATATGAACACACATGGACTGACGATCAGATTCTTGCAGATCAGTAAACTTAAGCAATCTATTAACAATAGCGGCACCACGTGTTTACAGTGTAACCATCAGCAAACCCACCTGCTCTGTACTGAGCCGAACACAGATGCTTCTCCATGCATGCAGGAGCATTAGGGGGAATGTTCCATCGGTTTTCCTTGATCATGCTCGTATCCACTGCACTTTTCATCCAGATGAAGCTGTGCGGGTTTTCGCTAGCGTTAGCTCGTGTTGCTGTTTCCTAATACTGTATTTGAGCCCACACAACAGAGGTCTTGTTGTCCTTCTATAAATGCAATTCCGTACCTATTTTGTGAAAAAAAGCTAAAAGTTTGTTGTTACTATTAGTTTAACTTCACAAAATGAATGAACTTAAAAACAGCAACACATGGGACACATGAACATTCACTTCCGGCTTGAATCTCGTCTTCTTCGTTGACATAAAACCGGCTGGTGCTTTTCTTCTTCTTCTATTTCCTGTGCTTCTTCTGCTTCTTCTTCTTGTTCGCGGCTTTTGTGTTTCATATGCCATTAGTGCCATCTGATGGTTGATTAAACTCTATTGCCAGTCTGCTTGACAGTTGAACCCATTAGATTTGTAGAGGCAATGTTTGATTAACACACAAGCACTGAAGCGCTTACATATTTTATATCATGTCTGTTTCTTCTGCTCTTATGATTGTGACTGCTTTGGTTCTACTTACGTTAAAAAGGTTTGTTTTCTTTTTCATTTAATGTAATGCAGCAGCATAACCAAAGGTACCCCCCCCAGGACAATACATTTTACTTTACTTTATTAATACGGCACATTAATGCAATAATGTACACAATGTTCTCTATTTGGCTGCCTGTGATTTTATAATACTTCTTGAAATGATCTCTTAATATTGTATTTAGCAAAGTTGTTGCTATAGTTTTCAACATCAGATATTTTAATGTCTATGTTTTGGTTATTTGTCATCAGTATTTTAAATACAGAAAATCCCTTCATTAATTTTGGCTATAATATCATTCATGACAAGTGTTGACTTTTTTTAAAAATTTTTTCCAAAGTTCTCTAGTAATTATATCAAAAGCTGTACATAGCCAAAGTTAATTTGACTTGGACTTACAGCTTAATAAATGCATTCAAACCTTTGTTTGTTTCTTTATTTGTCTCTTTCTTTGTTTCTTTCTTTCTTTCTTTTTTAATAAATACTGAATTTCCGAATTTCTTTAAGTCAGTTAACCCAAATACCTTGTTATGGATACGTTTTTTAAAAAAATAATACTGAAACAAAAATTAGCTTTCATTTATTTTATTATATTGTCAGAGTGTCACAAAGTTCAAATACATGCTTTGCCAAATACTGAAAAAGCCTGTGAGCTTCTGGAAATGGATTGGTTGACTTTTGGATTCTCCTTTCACTCAGACCCACATAAACTTTGTTCCTATTTGTTACCATTGACTTTAAATTGTGTGACTTAGTCTTCTTGTGATATCCTTTTACAAGCTTCATAAAAAACACAACCCATTCCTTCTGCAGAACTTGTGCAGATAGATATTTTTATGGGTCATATGCTTTATGAGAAACACCGTATAAATATGTACTTTGTTGACTTCATGTCATTTTTATACCATCACAATGAAGGCCCTGCAGAAAGATCTATTTGCATGTAATCCTTGGCTTCCTGACTGATGTCTTAAGATGAAAATTCACCAGTCATGCCAATTCCTCTGCAGCAGAACAGCCCCATAACAAGACCATATCTTTGGCATACCATTTTTGTACAAAGAATGTGGTAAATAATCCAGAGAAAAAACAGACCTGGATGTCTTTTTTTTTTTTTTTTTAAATCAGGTACTGGCTGAATATTACACATTTTCCCTTGATGAAAACCAAATACAGAAGGCTCTAAAATACCATCACAGATACAATTAGTTCTAAGTTTGTAAAGTCATAACATTTTTCCCCCAGTATTTACCAGGCTGTTTAAAGACAGAAGACACCTTTGGCTTTGGTGTTTCTGGATTGTGCAGTGTGTAGTAGACTACTATCATGTACTGATTTTGTGTTTGTTCTGCACTGGTAAGAGCAAACATCCAGACTATTCTGACAATTACATGGGTTTCATATGGGATTTCTATTAAAACAGCCAGTGCAGATCTACAACTATGGATATGGCAAAAGTAAGCCAGTGGGCTGGAAGTGGGCTACATGCATAAAATAATGCAGGAATGACCTAACTGACAGACAACTTTGTAGATTGAAAGGGGACAGCCTTTATTCGTCTCCAAAAAACAGATTTTTATGGCCTGCAGAAGATCTGTAAAATGCACTGATCTAACAGGAACTGTTTAGAGCGATGCAATTTGGTCACACATTATATATTAAAAATTATTTCTTAGATATTAATATCACGTAGACAGCTAAAGTAATAACACTTATGGGATATATTAACTAAAAAACACAGTGAAAAAATGCAATTAGTGGTGAATATTACTAAAACTGTGCTTTAACCACTTTATATCTCATTCCTCGGGCTTTTAATTTGAAGATTTATAGACGGAAGTTATTTTTAAAGTATCGCAACTTTGACACTTATGTCTCTCGGTGCAAAATTGATAAGTGATTGGCTTTCTTTATAGTTAAGATTTAAAGAGCGTAGAACCGTGACCACGAAAGGTAAGAGTCAAACTGTGTCAGGTGTTTAAACGGGATTATTTTCCATCCGGTGTCGTCGACGTTTGTGACAGTTGCTTTGTAACGGTAACGTCTTTTTTTTTTTCTTTCTTTCTTTCTTTTTTTTTTTTAATACAGTGATGCCTTTGTGTCTGGGCTTGAACGTTAGATGACGTTGAAAGCTAACCGTTTACTGTAGCTAACAGGGGGGTTAGCCGCTCCGGTCGGGTTACCTGTGCACCGTAGACCGGGCATAGAGCTGTGTGCGGCGGCCACTGGACACAGACAGGGTCGCTGACAGCTGCTGTGCATGCTAGCTGTACGGAGCTACAGGACACATCAGGGAGTGTGTTAGTGTTTTCGGTTAGTTAAAGCTTCAGACATGCCAGCATCATTGGTCCTCCGGCGGAGACACGTAGACCAGGTGATACCGACAGATGAGGCTGGAACACCGGGCCACAGCATCAAAAATACTCCTGCAGCACCAAGCCCTTTAGATATATAATACGTGCATCTGTCAAAGCATGTATACTGGTGTCTCAGATAGCCTAATAAATTAACCGATTCGACTTCAAATCAATCAACTAGTCGATCAGATGACGGCACAATCAACAAAGAGTTAAGAAGAGCATGAGTTTTATTAAGAGCTACTTTTGTAGCAGTTCCCAAATAATTTTTTCTCTATTTCTACCTTTCTTAACCGATTTATCACCAATTTGTTTATTTATTAGTTATTTATTATTATCCTCTGTGTTTTACATTTTTCAATGTAAATCATGTACTTTCCTATATTTAATTAACAGATCATGTAGATGCTCCTGAAAACTCATAGTAAATTAAATGTTAATTATGTAAAAACAGAGTAAAAATGAAGAAAAAGTTACTTTTTCATCAAAGACATTGCTAACTGAATTTAAAAACAAGTGTCTTCATCCACTGTTATTGATCCAACTCCATGGATTTTACTGGTGAATCAATGTTGTAGAAGATGATATTGTTTCCAGGTTCACTGCAGAACCTCTGAATGTCCAAATGGGTCATATCTGATGACCATGAAAAAATTACAAACTGTATTTTACATCAGTTATTTACAGGAACTGATAGGGTTAATGAATCAACAGGTATTAAACAGTTTATATTTGTAGATGGTTTGTGTTGCTAGTGGCTGATTGGGTCTTTATGGGTAATAAAGAACATTTTAGAGAAGAAAATACTTGCAATAAAAATGGAAAATAACATATAAAATGCAGCAGATCAACCCCGTGACAATACCTTTCTATTTGCATGCCATTTTTGTTTAATCATCAATCACATCTTGCGGTATCATTTTACAGGCTTCACACAACACATTCTATTCCGCCTGCAGAACCTGTGGAGATTGTCGTTTTTGTGGGTCTTTTTGTCTGCACCTGCTTTGTGATGAACACACCATTCACATGTACTTTGTTGACTTTATATCATGTTTATAATGTCACAGTTGTGGCCCTAAACTTTCACCAGTCATACCAGTTCCTCTGCATAAGAACAACCCCATGACAAGATTTGACTTTCATATTTGCGTACCATTTTAGTAATGAGAATGCAGTAAATTCTCCAGAGGTAAAACAGGACCTGGAAATCTTTTCTTTCTTTTAATTTATAAAGTATATATATATATATATATATAATTTCCTATGATGAAAAGCAAAAGCACAAGGCTCTAAAATACTGACACAGATACATACAATCAGTTCTAATTTTGTGAAGGCATAACATTAATTTTTCATAACTGCCAGGCTGTTTAAAGACAGATGAACTTGGTGTATGTAAACTTTTGGGTTTACTATTTCTGGACTGTACAGTGTGTAATAGACTAGTGTCATACGGTCATTTTGTGTACAGATGTCTTGAATCAACAAAGAGTTAGAAGAGCATGAGTTTGATTAAAACAAAGAACATTTGAGTCAAGGAAATAAACTGAATAATAAAAAAGGAAAATGGCTATAATAAAATTATTAGTTTTGAGTTTGTAAAGTCACAACTTTAAAATAGGGACTAAGAAGTGACACTATAATTCCACATGAAATAAAAACAGGTATATTTTAAGTTTTCTCTCTCAGATATCCACACTCTTTCAGCTGTACCGGCTGAAGGCAGCTTTACCGTAGGTCTTGTGCATCCTTTAAACTGTGTCAGACGGGGTGTCAAGATAAAGACTGTGTAGTGGTATGTGGGCCCGTTCTACAGTAGTGAAGTCAGATATAGAAGTAAGAAGGCCAATGCTGTCATATTAAAGAGAAAGGGTGACGAAACTCCTAATTTGAGATTACATGAAGCAAAGGCATCTCTTAAAAAAATGTTAAAAATAATAATTTCTTATGCAATATGTCCTGATTTTATTCATCATTACAACCAGAGCCTGAGACATTTTCTGCTTCATTGTAAGTTATAAATTACACTGATTAACCCCTTGACGCCTATTGTCGCGAATTTGCATCAAACGCCCTCCGCTCCAAAATGCAACCAAAATACTATCTACTTGAAAGCAAAAACACAAATGATTTTTTTTCCCCACAATTGGAAATAAATTCAGGGGTCAAGGGGTTAAGATAATAAAAATGATACACCACTTCCTTACACTTATAGTATTATTGTCTTAAAGGCATCGGTATTGATCCATTAATTACAGGTAATTTAGCTGAATAGGGATTTACATTCTTAATGTGATGGAAGCCTAACCCTTTATTGGGCAAGTGACTATTTTTGGTAATTTCCAAAAACATTAAATATGGAGCCAATCCTGTGCCTCAGTGAATTCAAGAAGCATGTTGGCTTTCATAAAACTATACAGTGATTTAGAGAAATTTTGAAGCTGTAAATACTGATTGAGTGATTTTTTTTTTTTTTTTTTTTTTGGTCAGTTTATGGCTTTATAACAGTTGTTTTATTGCATGTGCTTACTTTTTAGTAAGGGTCTGCTTGCATGTTGTAAGGCAAGAGCAAGTAGATAACTATGTCCAATAACACATAAAGGTTGTAATTTTGAATTTCAGACTATTACACTGAGTGCCCTATAAAGGGTTAAGTACTATTGAAAAAGTGAGTATTACTTTTTGTCACTATTTGTCACTTGATTGGTGTTTGTCTTTACTTCAGGAGATCGTCATGGCCTTGAAAAGGAGACGGGCGACATCTCCCTCAAGCAGTGTGAGTGGAGGAGATTTTGACGATAGCCAGACTTCATCGTTAGTGTCTTCAATTGGGAGAAAGAGGAGAAGGACCTCAAACATTCCAACTGTGGATCCTGTAATTTTACAAATTTCAGTCACAGTTATTTTTTCTTAACACAATGTTGGTGATGCATCACCGCCCAGGCTGTTGGAGTGGTAAACACCAGGAGAAAAGTACACAATTTCTTTAGTATTTCTTCTTTGTCTTGCAGATTGCTGTGTGTCATGAACTGTACAACACGATCAGAGATTACAAGGATGACCAGGGCAGGATGTTGTGTGAGCTGTTCATCAGGGCCCCCAAAAGAAGGTGATAAAAATGATCATTATGTATATTAAAGTGTCCCTATTAAATCTTTAATATAGTAATTTAAGTGTCTGTGTCTCAAAGGAATCAACCAGACTATTACCACGTGGTGTCTCAGCCTATTGACATGATGAAAATCCAGCAAAAATTAAAAATGGAAGAATATGATGATGTTGAGCAACTCACCAGTGACTTTCAACTTCTATTCAATAACGCTAAAACGTATTATAAGGTAATAAACATTAGAAAAAATTATACAAATGGTGACACTCTTTACACATGTAATATTTCATCTACATCCATAAAATGACTGTTTTGTTTCTGTGTAGTCTGACAGTCCTGAGTACAGAGCAGCTTGTAAACTATGGGACCTTTACCTACGAACTAAGAATGAATTTGTTCAGCGGGGGGAATATGATGAGGATGATGAAGATGGGTACGATGGACAAGATAATCCTGGAGGATCCACTGAAGATGAGGTGACACATATGCATCACATGACACTGAGATGTTTTGAAATAATTATAGTGTGAGTTTCCTTTTTTTTTTTTTTTTATATATATATATATTTACTGACTCATAAAAATACAATAAATGCTCATATACTTAGTTGTTCCATTTGAACCACAGACAAGTGAGTCATGCAGTTTCTGACTCCAGTGTAATTAATTAACAAATCATATCCACTGTTGCTCACAAAAAACACAACCTGAACTTGAACACGGAGATATTAACCCTTTTTTTTTTTTTTAACACAGAAGAGGATATTACATATGAGCACAGCCTAACTTTGCTTAGCTACTGAGCTGTTAATATGTCAATTGAGGTATCTTCATATGTTAACTAGCTGTGTTACCTGGTTTCACACATGAATATTTATGTAATTTAGCTACCATATCATTTCCTTTAAGCTACACGAGGAAACCGGGGTTTTTTTTTTTTTTTTTTTTTAATAATGAATTATTTTCGCTACATTATATACTGTGTGATAGCACTACATTCTTTGGTATTTTAATCCATTTATTTTATTAATTTGAACAGTCATTTTCTGTAATTTGGGAGAAATGTCCTCAGGAGTCTCTACAATGTACAAAAGTTATCATTTTACTCAAATACATGTTTTTCCTCTGAACACTAAAGGCCAGATCTTCTAAAGGTTTATGTATATAACTAAGGAAGCACTTGGACCTCCGCCAAGGCAGTGTTTGTAGTTTCATCCACTAGATGTATGGATCACCACCAAAATCTAGTCATCTGTAGGATACCCCATTTCTGACAATCTGTGAAAATTTCATGAAAATCGTCCATAACGTTTTGAATGATCTTGCTAACAGACAAACCAACGCTGACGAAAACATAACCTCCTTGGCGGAGGTAAAAACGTGCAAATTCATTGGACATGCAAAAAAATTTACAACCTGATTTACTAACAGTGCCCACTAAGGGTTGTGTCTTTCAAAGGTGCAAAATAGCACACCTGCATCCAGTTAGTACGTTTGCTGCAATAATATGCAATATGGGGAAGTTGTCTGCTGCAAGGAGAAAATGTGAATATATTAATTTAGCACACACAAAGTGATTTATCAAACCCAAAAGCAATTTTACTAAGAGAAATTGCGTCTATATTTAACACGTCTCAAAACGGTTTGTATGCATAATTCTGCATACATGGCAGTGGTTATTGTCACAAGGAGACATCAGAACAATGAAACAAAATGCAAAGGACACATTTTTCACTCTTGTGTGAACATTTTTGGAAAGAATGAGGAAACACTCATTAAAACATGTCACCAATCCAACCTTGTCATTTTGGAGCTGCTGGAGGAAGTCAGAGCAGATTTGGAGCCAATCAACTGCACCTGCTCCTCAATCATGCTCAGAGGCATCTCATCCACTGTGCCCCCACCTGTTATATTTGCTGGCATTGTATTACATGCCAATTTTTCCTTTATTCTTCTTCAGATGTCTCCCACTGTCTGCATCGTTGTACCAACAGCATTTACTTTTTCACAGATTTTCTCCCGTATAGCATTCCTTTGTGTGATCATCAGATTCCTTTGCTGTAATTAATTTAACTGTTTATTTGCTTCATCTACCAGCACCTCTAATTCTATAGGGTCAAATTTAGCTGTGCACTTTCGTCTCTCCAAACTTGCCATGCTGCAAACCAACAAAAACATGCAAAAACCTCATTTAAATAGGCATGTCTCCAACACATTTGCACCTGTTGTCATTTATGTAGTCACTCTTAGTAAATCACACAGAAACCACAGTTCAACCCCACACGCAAAATTCTAGATTGCACATTCAAATTAGTATATGCAAATTTGGAGTTAAGTAATTGTTATTTTTTGCTTAGTCTGTGTCACTTCTTATGCATAACAGAATGCACCGTCCTGCTTGAAGGATGTACTTGAACAGCTCCTGGATGCTGTCGTGGCTTACACTGAACCTACAGGTCGTCTCGTCAGCGAGCTCTTTCAGAAGCTTCCCTCCAAAGTGGTAAGGAGACTTTAACCCTTTCATGCATACTGGTCATTACCCTGGACAGGTATTCACAGTTGCTCTCTTGTATATTCATGGATTTTATTGTTTTAGTTCCATATCAGCCAACACAGTGGACTCTTGTGCATCACCCCATACACTGCAATTCATACCATTACTGTAACTTTGTTGTTCTTGTTAAACCTGATCTGCAGTAACATGTTTTATTGTAAATCAATGTTTAATTTGTTGGACTATGCACAGTTTTTTTTAAAAATCATATTATCTCCATGAAATAAGTAATAACTAGTATTAGAGTATGATAAAATGTGAAAAAACGTCAGATTAGCAGCTTTAAAAAATGCTTTTATTTCATTGTTTTCATGTCATTTTCTGCTAGTGGGTTTTAAATACATCGTTCTTTGCTTCAAAAATTAAATGCATGTTGTAGCTGAGCGGACATTTTTGTAACTACATGGAAAAAAAACTCAATTACATTTTGTTTTTTATGTCTAAGGAGGAATATAACTCTTGACAAAGGTTCTCATAATTCATGCATGAAAGGGTTAAGACTGATTAGAGATTATTTTCAGAATTAGTTCCTTGGATTTGATGTGTGATTTTGTACATTTTCTTCTTATATAGCAATACCCAGATTATTATGCCATTATTAAGGAGCCAATAGACTTGAAAATCATTGCTCAAAAAATTCAGGTATGCGATTTACTCTTTGTCCATTAAATTAAATATATTTTTGTGTAGCATGTTCTTCATAAAGGATTCATTTGTCCTTAGATGGGCCATTACAGGAGTGTTGGTGCTATGGCTAAAGACATAGACTTGCTGGTTAAGAACGCAAAAACTTACAATGAGCCAGGATCACAGGTGTTCAAGGTGAGTGTGATTGTAGAAAAATATGATACAGGCTGGATTTTATAAGCAGTGACGGGGCTGACATGAACCGCTTGTGAATTACAGGACTCAAACACCATCAAAAAGATTTTCACACAGAAGAAGTCAGAGATGGAACATGGAGAACCAATCAAGTCCAGCATTCGTATCAGGTACAAAGACGTGTAGGGAGTAATGTGTGATGTGATGCCAAGTCATGGTAACATTTGGCTTTAACAGCACCGTTCGAATTTGTCTCTGCTTTATCGTATCTGACAGGAATAGAAGGTCTGCTCAGGGAGACCGACTCTCAGCTATCACCATGGCTCTTCAGTATGAAAGTGATGAAGAGGGCATACTCTCTGGTACATTGTAGTCTCTTGTATAGAGTAATTTGCACTGGCATTGTGTAACATGCACTGTAAAAGCTGCCACATGTATGAGCTCAGCCTCTGATTCGTTCCTTAGGGTCTGTCCACTATGATGAGGGTGAGTCTGAGGCAGAGAGCATGACCTCTAACATGGACATGAGTAACCCCATCTTCCAGCTATACGAAGCTGTGCGTGGTGCCAGAAACAGCCAAGGCCAGCTAATCTCAGAGCCTTTCCTGCAGCTGCCATCCAGGAAAGACTACCCGGACTACTACCACCAGATCAGTCAACCTATCTGCCTCCTTCAGATCAAGTATGATAGAACTGCTGCTCATATTACTCTGTTTTCGTAGCCCTGTGTCCACAACAACTAGACAAGTCTGATACTGAGGACTTGTTTGTGAGTTTTCATTAATTAGATGTAAATGACATCAAATTACATGATTTTACACAATCAAAAACAGTAGATACTCTGGTATGTTTTTCATTGTTGATGTACAAAATGAAACTGAATCAAGTAACAATACAGAGATGGTATACAGTAGTGAAAAAACATTTTGGTTCACTCCATGCATTTGTGATATAGTACATTAAGAATCACTCTTAACCCATAAAGACCCTGTGTGACTTTTGTGGCAGTTCCCAAATAAATTTTTCTCTCTAACCTTTCCTCAATGATTTATCACCCTTTGTTTATAATATTATCCTCTGCATTTTGCATTTTTTCAGTAAACTCATCTATTTTCTTATATTTAAATCACTGATCATATAGATGTTCATCAAGCTCAGAGTAAAGTTGAGGGTTATTGTATCAAAAATAGAGAGAACTGAAGAAAAAGTGACTTTTTCAGCAAAGGATATCATTAACTGAACATCAACCAAGTGTCTCTGTTTACTGTCATTGATCCAACTCCTTGGATTTTATTGGTGAATGTGTTCTCATGTTCATTACAGAGTCTCTGAATGTCCAAATGGGCCATATCTGATGACCATGAAAAGATGACAAACTGCATTTTACACCAATCATTTACATGTAATAATAGGATTAATGGACAAATAGTTATTAAACACTTTAGATCAATAGATGTTTTTGGTCGACACTAGATGTTTGGGTCTTTATGGGTTGAATCACTGAACTCTACCAAGTATCGTTCCCTTCTTCAAACTCTCATCCTCCCTTCTGCATATGCTCTGTTCCATCAAGGCCAAAACTAGATGTAATAGCAAAATAATGACACATCCCGGACACGACATGTTAAAACTCAAGAATTTTGTTTTGTTATTTTTTCTTGTCAACTATAAACTACAAAATCACTTCCATTTGTCTATGATGCAGCCACACCTTTTGAAACAAAAAAATAGTTTTTTTTTTGGCAAATCTTTCATGCTAATATTTAAGACTGTGTAAAATTTCAAGGGTGTCCCAAATCTTTTTCCATGACTGTATTTCATCCAGCTGTTAAGTTATTTTCCATCAGCTAGGGGAAAATACACAATTTACATGAAATATGAATTTAATGGTTAGTGGTGACAGCATGGTCATACTTACTTTTACTGACTTTTCTAAATTGACTTTCATTCACAAACAATACATTGATGTACAACCATACTGTCTGTGATTTCACATGTTTTTATATTTCATTTATTTTATTTTACCAACATTCTCTCTTTTCATTTTCTATCCCTGCGGCATTACACACACTCACTGTAGAATACAGTATTTTTGTGCCCTCCTTCCCAAATGTGAGAGCCCGTAATTCCCCACAGGAACAAGATGAAGAGCAATGAATATGAGAGTGTTGAGCATATTGACTCTGACTTGACCCTGATGTTTGAGAATGCCAAACGCTACAACGTTCCACACTCCTCCATCTATAAGCGTGCGCTCAAACTCCAACAAATTCAACTGGTCAGTTCCAAACTCTTTGTTCACCTTCTGTTTTGTAGCCTTTTGTTATTTTTAAGAAACATTATTAAAATTACAAATGAGTTACACTTTATGTCACTTGTTTCCATTTTAGATGAAAAGAAAGGAGCTCTTGCAGAGAGATGATGATGATGGAGACAGCATGCTCTCTTCTGCCACATCTGACACCAGTAGCACAAAAAGGAAAAGGTGCACATTATCACATCTTGCTAGCTTACCTTTTGTTACTGGCTTGTTTTCATTGTTGAGGGAGGAATGCTTGTGTCACATTTCTATGGTGACTTTCTTTTGTATTTCAGCCACAAGAAGAACACAAAGAAAAACAGAATGAAAGCTCTGTTAGCAGCTGTGACTGAGGCACGAGAGGCTGGAACTGGAAGGCGACTGTGTGACCTCTTTATGGTCAAGCCTTCAAAGAAAGACTACCCTGACTACTACAAAGTCATCCTGGAGCCAATGGACCTGAGGACAATTGAACACAACATCCGCTCAGACAAGTACAATACAGAAGATGCAATGGTAGAAGATATGAGACTGATGTTTCGCAATGCCCGACACTACAATGAGGAAGGCTCCCGGGTAAAACAATGTTTGGTATTTGTTTACAACTTTTTTTATAGCTATTAAGTTGGGATGCATGATGTGGGTAGAAAATCCTATAGCACTTCTTGTGGACAATGTTGCAATTTGAATCTGTGATGTAAAATTAAAAAGGTATAATGAGTCCAGCGCCATAGTTAAAGTCAATATTACAGCATCCAAAACTCTGCATACAGCAGAGGTGGTGAGAATGTGTAGACCAGTGGTTCCCAACCTTTTTTAGCTCGTGACCCAATTTTAACCACACACATCACAAATTCCTGGCCACCCCAGAACGGAGACATTTTTTTTTTTTGCTGAAATTAATTTGTTTTTGATCATGTAATAGTTATACTATGTTACAAATGAACATTAATTTTAGATGACATTTAGTCTATATAATGTACATTATTATGGATGGAGGCAGAAAAGCCAGGTTCAGATTACTGTACAAAGTGAGAATTGTATTTTCCTTGGTCAGGATATGTACAGTCAGTCCAGTTGATATTTACAAGGCTGACAATTAACACTGAACAAACAATAACTCAAACTATGAATTATGAAAGAGCTGCAGCATCTGAAACTGAGCACAGTGAACATTTGACAGATAAACAGTACCACAGTGCTTCAGGTTCAACTTCAGAGTTTGTCATCTCTTTTATGTATGCAATTGTCTCTCAACTCACCATACATTTTTTTTTTTATTAGTAAGTTTTTCTTCATTTTTATCAATGACTAGAAATTTCTGGTGACCCCATGTGGGGTCTCGAACCCAAGGTTGAAAAACACTGGCATAGACATTTATTACTTACAGATAGAGATGATGATAAGATTGTGTGAAAACTGGTTGTCATGTTTACACAGACCCATTTATTTAGTTAAATAGCCTTTTTTATGAATTGAACAGGCTGACATTGTGATGGTGACTGTAATTTGATTATTGACATAGTTTTATTCATTGTGAGATTGTTACTAATCCAAAGCCTTGTTCTTTGATATTTAAGTCTTTTTCTAAAGGAAGTGATCTGTCCTGGGATGTACTGCAGACTGATATAAAAATAACAATGTCGGAATGGGTTATAGCCATCTGTAAATACAGTAAAAGAACTGGACAATGAGAATCAGAAAATGAACCTCTTTGCTGTGTTGAAGGTCTACAATGATGCCGACGTCTTAGAGAAGATTATGAAAGACAGACGCAGAGATCTTGGGCCAGCAACTGATGATGACGATTTGATGTCCCCAAAGCTGAAAATAAGTATGTTACTCATCAGGCACTTTACTGCACTCATCAGCCTCATACTGTTTAGAACTACCAAGCCTTTGAGTGTTTTATTAATTTACGTGATATTCATCTCATTGCAGGAAAAAACAGCATCACCCTGAAGAAGTCCAAGTATTTAACCCCTCTGCAGCAGAAACTGAATGAGCTTTATGAGGCTGTTAAGAACTACACAGATAAGAGGGGCCGCCGCCTCAGCACAATCTTCCTCCGGCTGCCGTCCCGTGCTGAACTGCCCGACTATTATCTCGCCATTAAGAAGCCTGTAGATATGGAGAAAATCAAGAGCCACATGTTGGCCAATAAATACCAAGATGTGGATGCACTGGTGGAAGATTTGGTGCTCATGTTCAATAACGCCTGCACTTACAATGAACCTGAGTCTCTGATTTACCGTGATGCACTCGTGCTGCACAGGGTGCTGTTAGAAACCAGACGTGACCTGGAGGGAGGAGATGACGCCCATGTGCCCGACGTTCCACGACTCATTCAAGAACTTATCCGCAGCCTCTTTGTTTCAGTACTTGGCCATCAAGATGATGAGGGCCGTTGCTACAGCGATTCCCTCGCTGAGATTCCTGCTCCTGATCCTACAAATCCTGAGAAGCCACGCTTAAATTTTGAGATCATCAGGTCTAATGTTGATCAAGCATGTTATAAGAGGCTGGATGTGTTTCAGGACCACATGTTTGAAGTGTTGGAAAAGGCCAGAAGGTTGAATAGGTGAAACAGCATTGACCTATATATAGACTAAAATATTATTAGCTGATTTGGTTTTTATGGCTTTGTGTTGTATGACATTATTAAAAGCAAGACACATGTAGTGTGACATCATGTTTTCATTACAGGACTGACTCTGAGATATTTGAAGATGCTGTGGAGCTGCAGCAGTTCTTCATCAGGATTAGAGATGAACTTTGTAAGAATGGAGAGATCTTGATGTCTCCTGCTCTCAGCTATACTTCCAAACACCTGCACAGTGATGTGGAAAAGGAAAAGAAGGAGAAGCTTCCTAAGGAATTTGAGGAGGACAAAATCAAGAGAGAGGAAGAGAAACGGGGTATTGTGTTCAGAAAACCACTAGTCTAATATGCATGATCTCAGAGTGTACCCTTGTTTTACTGAGTTTGTTGTGACTTTCTAGAAGCTGAGAAGAGAGAGGATTCTGTTGGAGGATCATGGCCAGCTAGTGTGCAGCGTACATACAGTCAGGACTGCAGCTTCAAGGACAGTATGTACCATGTGGGAGACTACGTATATGTGGAGCCTGCAGAGCCGAACCTCCAGCCTCACATCATCTATATTGAACGCCTCTGGCAAGATGACACTGGTAACATAATCTTTAAACGTGTCTTCATAAAGCAGTGTTCAGGGTTAGATATTTTTAATGCACTGTATCTGTAGTACAGTATTCTATTTTAGTAAGGACTTAATTTTTTACCAAGACAAAACTAATTCAGTAAAGCTTTATGATTTTGATGCATGCAGGTGAAAAGTGGCTGTATGGCTGCTGGTTCTACAGACCAAATGAAACCTTTCATCTTGCCACACGAAAGTTCTTAGAAAAGGAAGTTTTTAAGAGTGACTATTACAACAAGGCTCCTGTCAGCAAGATTCTGGGCAAATGTGTGGTCATGTTTGTGAAGGTAAATGTTAATTTCCGATGTTTTTTCACTTGTATCTATGCATCTGTTTCAGTTTTTCATAGTTGTATCAGCATGTTTTGAATCTTGGCCATTTTCTTTTTATCTTTTTGTGAAATTAGGACTACTTCAAACTTCACCCAGAAGGCTTTAGGGCAGAGGATGTATATGTCTGTGAATCACGCTACTCTGCTAAGTCCAAGTCTTTCAAGAAAATAAAGATGTGGACTATGCCACTGAGCTCTGTGCGGCTTTTACTCCGAGAGGTTGCCTTACCCGTAGTCCGTGTGGCATCCATGTTTGCCGTCAAGCAAGAGGAAAAGCCACCGGAGATAACACAGCCTGAGAATGAAAGTAAAGGGGTAGATGCCGTTGCAGACAAGGCAAGTTCATTTCTCAAAATATGATATGATATACATAAAAATGTACACTGCTGTGAGGAAATTTGTTTCAGCAGGAAAGGGAAGATGCTCCAATGGATATGAGCAATGGCGAGCCAGGATGTCAGTACTATGAGCAACTCTGCTACAACAACTTGTGGCTCAAAGTGGGAGACTGTGTTTACATTGGTTCTCATGGACTAGTGCGCCACCGAGTGGGCAGGTAGAAAAATGCGTTTAAATGTCAAAACTACAGATAATGGTAGTGCATGCAATGTAAATGATGGCAGCATGTACAGTAGTTTATTTATAGTGTACATTTGTGGTGGATATTTTTATTAAAAGAAGGGCCTTCCAAAGACTGTCTAATTTCCAACTGGGAATTTTTTAAAAACCAAACAGGATTGAAAAAATGTGGATGCGAGATGGAGCAGGTTATTTCTTTGGTCCAATCTTCATCCATCCTGAGGAAACGGAACATGAGCCCACAAAGATGTTCTACAAAAAGGAGGTGTTCCTCAGTAACCTGGAGGAGACTTGTCCCATGACCTGCATCATAGGTACCTTAATACGGTGCATTGGATCTGTCTGAATACAGCAAATTATCAACAGAATAAGCATAGTATAATCTTTCTTATCATATGTAATGTTTTGGAGTGTGAAATCACAGTGTGCATTAACTGAACTGGTTTCACAGGGAAGTGTATAGTGTCATCCTTTAAAGACTATCTATCATGCCGACCGACTGAGGTACCTGAAGAAAATGTCCTGCTCTGTGAGAGTCGATACATTGAGAGCGAGAAGCAGATGAAGAAGTTCAAAGGTCTTAAGCGCTTCTCACTTTCTGGGAAGGTGATTGAGGATGAAATCTACTATTTTAGGTAAAGAGCATCTATATTCTTCACATTGCCTTTTTGTGAAAGGACTACAAAGTAAGCTTTCACTGATCTGATGAAGACATTTTATACTTGTGCACATATTGTTTTACCTGTGATTGTCTGTGACTGCCAAACTGAATATGGAAACACACCACAGGTGCATGCCAGCCTGCTTTTCATGAAGGAGAGTTTGATTGTAAAAGGAAAAATCACTGTTTTCTGCCTTTGTAAACAGGAAACTCATTGTGCCCCAGAAGGAGCCATCACCACTATTGGACAGAAAAATCGAGGAACTGGAGGCTAAGTTTGCTGACATGACAGATGAGGAGCTGGAGGATCTTGGAGAGGATGATGGAGAGCTAGGCGACCAGTCTCTTCCTCAGATACAATCTTCCATGTCTAGTGACATGGATATCATGCCTTACACGCCTCCACAGGTCAGGGTGGTTATATTTAAAGTTATAATCCTAAACCTACATTTTATCCTGACCCTAATTACCGACCTTACACAGGGTTTGATTTTATGAACATCTGAAGGATTATAACCTTAATGTAAAATTCCCTCTCTGACAGGTGATTCATTTTTTTCCTAAATGGTTCTCCTCTGCTTGGTTGCAGTCCACACCGAAATCCATAAAGGGCCTTTCAAAGAAGGAGGGCTCAAAGCGCAAAATCAACATGAGTGGCTACATCCTGTTCAGCAGTGAGATGCGGGCAGTCATCAAAGCCCAACATCCAGACTTCTCTTTTGGGGAGTTGAGTCGGCTCGTTGGCACAGAGTGGAGAAACCTGGAGAGCACCCGAAAAGCAGAGTATGAAGGTATGAGAACCTACATACTAATATTGTATTGCAGTTTTCATCCTTTAACTTGGACTTCCAAAAAGTGACTATACTCATCATTCTTGTGTTGCAGAGCGAGCAGCTAAAGTGGCTGAGCAGCAGGAGCGTGAGAGGATCCATCATCAGACTTCCCCTAGAGCAGGTACCCCAGTAGGGGCACTGATGGGGGTGGTGCCTCCCCCAACCCCCATGGGGATGCTAAATCCCAGCATGACGCCTGTGTCAGGTAACCCCTCATAGATGCAGATGTCCAGTGTATTCTAGACGGCTGGAATAAGAAGCAGGACTGCTAGAACTATTCACCTTTTTTCTTTCCTAATCACATCCATGTTAGCATGTTGTGAAAGTGAATGTTTAAGTGTTGTGTGTTGCCTCTAATATTGTAGCTAACTGATAAGCCCGAACCTTGTTTGTTACCAGACCCTTTATGTTCCAGTCTCTACATAAAGGCAGATTGTTCCATATGGATGACATTTTAATAACGGCACATGTAGCTGAGTGTGTGCTCTGCATTTAGGACAATTTAGTCAAATGGTTGCTTTACACCATTTAGGATTGGGACTAGAGAGTAGTGCACATGCATTAATTTATTCCCCTGATGCATTCTCTATAGTGTATATTTCAAGTGATTTTTAAAAAAGTAACTGCTAATTAGATCAAATCAGAGTTTCTGTGGGTCTTTTAAAAAGTCTAAAATCCAGACTTTTGACCTTTAAAAGTCTTCAAAATAATTTACAAAGGCTTTAAAAATTGATTGGATGAAGAAATCAATTTTGCTTTTAAATGTGTTTTTAGGAAAAATTTGGCACTATTACAAACCATTTTTCTTTCTCTCATTTCATTCTGAAATTGCTAAAAAAAAAAAAAACAAAAAAAAAAAAAAAAACTTAAGTTGTGAAAAGGACAAAACGTCTGCATTTCATTTCAATACATGATTTTGACTGGCTGACTTCAATAAGAGAAACCTCCTAAAAATGGTTTGGTTGTGCTGATGAAACAAAAACAAGCAGTTGGATGTGAAATAAGTCTGATGTTACATTTGTCAATGGTTGTAAAACCCTTAAATTTAACTCTGTTGAAACCTACAGAAACCCTGTAAGTGTTTGAAATAACATGTTAATGCATGCTTGGTAGTAAAGTAGTTGGTGCATGTTTAACTGATGCATGTTGCTGTTTTGTGTTACTGATGTCCCATCCTAAGAAGGTATGATGGGTGCATATTGGTCAGCTATGATGCCCCTGCAGGGCCATGTTGAAGGCATGGTTAGTATGACTGGCATACCACCACATCACATGGGGGTGCCTGTCTTTCCCCAACATCTCCTGCCCGTTATGCCTGGGTTTCCCGGAATGCCACACTTTGGTAAGAGTGCCATCATAGCCACCTCACCTGCCACGCAGTTGCTTCCTGTCTACCAGTCTGACTTGCTGGAGGGGCTACCTGTACCAATAGGCTGAGGTTTTTGAAGTTGATCACATATCAGTTGGTCACACATAGCCTCAGCTGGGACTTGGTCATGTGTTCAGATCATCATTTCTCTTTTTGGGAATGTGACAAAATTTACTGCATTGAGTTGAAGACTAAATCACTTTAGCCCAATATTAGATATAAACTGGTATTGTCTTTTAATGATTGGCATTCCTGAAAGTTCTAGCTTCTCTAAAATTATATTGACCAATTTGTAGTTTTTTGGGTTTTTTTGCATTTATGATGTAAATCTATATCAAGTGGCTATCTGCACTTTGTGACAATATATTTATGCTGAATATCCTCAAAGGCATCAACGGCATTGGTGGTGGACCTGGAGGAGGAAACGTTCATGGATCCCAGGTAAGATGATTTGGACTGAAAGAGAAGGGTAATATTTGACTTCCAAAAACAAGAATATGGCAAAAAATCGAAGTTCTTTATTTGTCTGTAAGTCTGTGTCACTGTACTGTATCAGTTTGTGTGTTTGTGTCACTATACTGTATGTCCCTCGTTTAATCAGCAGGTTATGACCCCAAACTATCTATGTAGAACTGTTACGTTTATGACAGTTTTGGAATTTGCACCAACTGCTCACAAGGCTTTAGATATATCAATATATTGAGACAGAAAAGTGAACTGTTGGAAGAAGTATAGAAATACTACTAAAAAATACTAATACCATACTATGGCTATGTTCACACAGCAGGTCTTAATGCACGATTTGATTTTTTTTGTGAAATCCAATTTTTTTTCTGTGCTTGCTCATATTACAAATTAAATGCGACTTCTATCAGTTCTCAGTATGAACTGAATGCGACCCTGAAGTGACCCACATGCACAGAAGAGGTCCTGACATCATGCGGGACCATGCAGTGCGCACTGTGTTTAAGGAAGTAAATATAGAGGGATCGGCGTGTGTGTGACACTAATAGTTTGTCCAAAACTGAAGTCAGCACCAGTCAAATAATTTTAAGTAAAAGATTAAAAAAGAGCAGAGCCAGATTTTTTGCTGTGGCTGCTACGTCTGTACAACAGATTATTTGAATGTGGAGTCGGAGTCAGGAGTGGTGGGATAGTGAAGTTAGCCACTTCACTGACACAGACTTTGTTCAGAATTTTCCAATGACAAGAAAATCATTTAAATATATCTGTGAATGCCTCTCCGTAAGACTCTCATGATAAGACACTCATCTCCAGCAATTTCAATGACGTGAAGGTCGGATAAATGTGACTCGCTCAGACTGATGTCGCATTGCAAAATATCCTATATGTATCGGATTTAGTAGCACATATGAAAGTGGCCTGGGTCAGATTTAAAAACATTGGATATGTGCTGTTCAGACTGTCTTTAAAAGGTCAGATACAGGTCAAATAGCTTGGGCCACATTTGGCTGCAGTCTGAACATAGCCTACGACAGTACTGAAATGTATTTAAAAGTTCTGTGTTTTAAACCTATGGAAGTCTATGCATGTAAGTGTTAACAGCAATGTTTTTAAAGTAAGAAAGGTCAAATTCATTGTATAGCAAAATCGTGTCCCATTTTACTGCTCTAGATTTTTAACTTTGAGCTCATTTTAATTACTTTGTAGTGTTGTGTAATATAATCTACGTTATGAATAATCTTCTATAAGATTATATATTTTTTGGCATTTGATGTTCTGTAAGCATGACATATTTCTAAAAGGTCAGTCATCACTTTATTGCAAACATTCAAAGCTACGAAATGTAGACATGCATCAAGAAGGGAATGAAAAGCATAATTTGAAAAGTAACTAAAGCTATCAGACAGATGTAGTGGAGTTATATGCACAATATTTGCCTCTTGAGATGAAGTTAAGTAGTAGTAAATGTGCTTCAGTAAAAAATATTTACATTTCACTAAACAAATGCTATGTGAATCCAAAGTGTGAAATCCTTATTTATGGCTTTTTTTTTTTTTTTTTTTTTTTAAATTAGGTGGGTTTGATGGGCCCAGGGCATCAGGCTCCACCACCATACCCAGGACAGGGTCATCTGGGACAGCCTGCACTCCAGCAGCCCTCCACCCCTCTCTTTGTTTCCCCACCAGCCAAGTCTCAACGGCTGCTCCACTCTGAGGCCTACCTCAGATACATTGAGGGTCTTACTGCAGAATCCTCAACTATTAGCAAGTGGGACCAAGCTCTCTCAGGTTTGTGTTACCCACAAGAAAATAAACAAACACAAATTTGAAATTCACTAAAATGGCTTTGATATAGTGTTGTATAGTGCTGGGAGTTGCTTGTATAATGGTTAATTTGTCATTTCAGTTCAAAAACAAGATGTGCGTCTGACAAAAGAGCAGGAGAGCAGACTGCCATCCCACTGGCTGAAGAGTAAAGGGGCCCACAAAACAATGGCAGATGCACTTTGGCGGCTCCGTGACCTAATGCTGCGGGACACCCTGAACATTCGTCAGATGCACAACCTGTAGCATGCTCATAATCTGAGCCTCTGTTCTCTACCCTGTAAAACAGGATGAGGATACAGCTCACTAAAAGTGTTTACTTTGTGTTGTCATAAAAATGTGTTTGTATTAATAGCAGCTGTATTTTGTGTTCAAAACATTTTTTATTTCAGACATACTGTACTAAGTGCTTTATTGTTCTGATTGTCATTCTGAGATGAATGCCTACATTGCTTTCAAAATTAAAATGTGAACAGTTAAATGTGGTTGGTTTACTGGCTTACTGAGTGGACATTTGTTAAGAATAGTTACACATCTGATGTTCTCATTTTGGCATTATCTTAAAGTCAGAAGTCAACGAAGATGGAGAAACTGATATAAAAAGAATATACACATAGAAATTATTATTAGAATAGATACTGCACTTGGTAGAGACCAAACATGGGGGCGTGCCTTACAGCTTTCGCCTGAGATCTGCGCTTGCGCACTCTACTGACCGCGCAGTTCCTTTTGCTCCAGACATTTGAAAGCTGGCACGACAAACACGTCTGATTCGTGTGTAGTGCCTCCATCCATTCTGACAGAAAATCATTGAAACGGTAAGGAGTTGTTTTGCTGTAACGTTAATTATAGTCAGTAGCACTGGATTCAAATTTTTAATTTGGTACATAGCGTAGTAGCTGCTGAGTTAATGCGTGGTTTTCAAAAAATAAGCTAACTTTATGGTTAGCACAAGGCACCTTAGCAGGCTAGTGCTAACATTAGCGGCTGACTTGGAGCGGACCGGCTGCTGGATCGGTCTATTCACTGGATCGAGATATTGCCTCCCATGCCACTTGACATGATAATTTACGCGATGTTACAAGCTTGGGAAATGGTAGCAGTGGATTACCATTGTGACAATAGCTAAATATAAACAGTAATTTGTGACTCATCTCGTTCACCATGTGGTTAACTTTAGTTTAAACTGAACTTGAAGAGAACAGGACAATCTCTGGCAGCTAGCTTAGACAAACATAAACTGATCTAGAGTCAGCGGGCCAAAGGCTCAAATGCTAGTTTCAAGCATTTAGCTCTCATGGTTAGCCTAGCCGCTCCTAAGCTAACGCCAAAGATTAAATGCATGAATAACGGAAACAAACGGGTGAATTGAAAACTTTGTCAAGAAGCGATTTGACTTGATATGTCCACAAATGAACTATTGATGTTTAATGAAGAAATAGATTATTTCAGTGGTTAAAGTCTTCATACATTGTAGAACTTTGAGTAGTGCACACTGGCGGATTGCTAATACAGCTTTAATAAACAGTTTATTGGTATTACAGAGTACATTAGTCAGCACTAACGTCTTGAGTAAAGTGTTATCGGGCACCAGTTTTTGCTCCAGGTCATCGTCTGTCTCCGTTTGTTAGTTCATACAGTCATGGAGCTGAATGATGCTAATCTACAAACCCTCACCGAGTTCCTCAGGAAAACACTGGACCCAAATCCAACAGTCAGACGTCCAGGTAAAATTAATGTCATGCTTCTAAATTAAAGTGTATTTACATTTAAGAAACGGTATTTCTCGTTTATGTCTCATCTATTAAATGCAAAGTGTCAACCTAATTTTTTATTTGCTTTATTCTTTTAGCTGAAAAGTTTCTTGAATCAGTGGAGGGAAACCAGAACTACCCCATATTACTTCTCACTTTACTTGAGAAATCCCAAGACAACGTGATCCGTGTCTGTGCTGCTGTTACATTCAAGAATTATATCAAAAGGAACTGGCGCATTGTGAGTCCAAGAAACATGTTTAAAAGGCACTACTTGCACTCATGCTTAGTATCTTTAATATAGATGCACTGTGTCATGTCACAGTTTTGTGCAGATGTCAATAACAGATTGGTTAAAATTGTTCTCAGGTGTTCAACATCAAATTAATTTTTTTTATTTATTAAATGGTAATTCCCCTGCAACCTTAATGAGGATAAAGGTTCAGATGATGACTGAATGAAATTGTAATTACAGTTAAGTGTACTGACAAGTATTATTGCTTGCATTTGTCTACAAACAGACCATCTTTGTGTGAACACATGCATTGTTGTATAGGGCCTCAGTGCTGTAGGAATTTCTGTGCCAATTTACAAGTTTATGTGATAATGACCAATAATTCTGAATTACTGGTCTGTTTAAATAAAGCATATGAATACATAGACTGAATGTAACATACAACCGTTGTTAGTTGTAGAATTTTAAAGAATTTTTTTTTTTTACACATTAAACAAATGGCTGTTTCTAAAAATATACAGGGAAGTCTGAAAATTTCATCATGGAAAATTATGGATTTTTTTTTAAAAAATTGAAAATGTGTGGGTTGTTTGCCCTTTGGACTGAACTGTTTGTGATTTGGTTTCTCAAAGGTTGAAGATGAGCCAAACAAAATCTCTAACGGAGACCGAACAGCGATCAAAGCAAACATTGTTAATCTGATGCTTAGCAGCCCAGAACAGATTCAGAAACAGGTATGTTCTCATATGTTGCTGAGTTTGAGGATCTGACAAACTCCTACTTTGATATGAAGTTTGATTGGGACAATGCTCACCTATTTTAATGCCTGATTTTTCTACAGTTGAGTGATGCTATCAGCATCATAGGAAGGGAAGACTTTCCTCAAAAGTGGCCTGACCTTTTGACAGAGATGGTGACCCGCTTCAGAAGTGGAGACTTTCATATTATCAATGGAGTCCTTCGAACTGCACATTCCCTCTTCAAGAGGTAAAGCTCACTTATTCCTGGTCATTGGTATATATATATATATATATTTTTTAAACAATGACATGGCGAAGTTTTTCTGATCTTATCTTTTTTTTTTTTTTTTTTCTTTTCTTAAAGGTACCGACATGAGTTTAAGTCTAATGAGCTTTGGTCAGAGATCAAATTAGTTCTGGAAACATTTGCCCTACCTCTGACAGAACTGTTCAAGGTTTGTTATGACATTCACACTTTAAAGTAGACTAGATGTCACAGAACATCAGAATAACAAGATACTTTATATAGTTGTGTTGTGATGAATTATGTATTATTACTTTCTTGTTTTAGGCAACTATTGAGCTGTGTCAGACTCATGCTTCAGACATCAATGCCTTGAAGGTGCTCTTCTCCTCCCTTACACTGATCTCTAAGCTTTTCTACAGCCTTAACTTTCAGGTGAGTTGAGTGCATTATTACTTTATAGAAATTATTTTGTTTCAGATATTCATTTGCCTCTGTGCTCTTTTTTCTTTTGTGTCAGCTGGTTTACTTTATTCCTTTGGGCTTCTTTGTCTCTGCTACTGTGATCAAGTTTATAAAAGGGAAATGAATAGTATTGATCATGTAGCTGTTTGCCTTTTTGTGAGTTTAAACGCAGGAGTTGTTTTGGTACATTATATATTGGACCTGTGTACCATCTTGCCATTCATGTGTGTTTTCAGATGTTTTAGATTATGCTTTAGGTCCTGTTGTGTAGCTCTTAATCTTAACTGAAAATGTGAGCGCTTTTATTTTCTATTTTTAAACAGGATCTCCCAGAGTTTTTTGAAGACAACATGGACACCTGGATGACCAATTTCCATATGCTGCTGACATTGGATAATAAACTTTTACAAACCAATGTAAGTCTTTCTGTGCTCCAGTTTTATTAAATACATTTTTATGAGCAACTGTGGTTTTATCTGAAGTTAACTATTTTCAATTTACGTTTGATTTTTTTTTTTTTTTCCTTTTATTTTTTAAAACTCTTTAGGATGAGGAAGAAGCAGGCCTCCTGGAGCTGCTGAAGTCGCAGATCTGTGACAATGCTGCTCTTTATGCTCAAAAGTATGATGAGGAGTTTCAGCCATATCTGCCTCGCTTTGTTACAGCTATCTGGAACCTTTTAGTGTCTACAGGCCAAGAAGTCAAATATGACCTGGTGAGTGCTGATCTATGATTTTCCTTTTTAGATGTTATTTTCCCAGTACTAACAATGCATTTTGATTTTAAAGCTTGTAAGCAATGCTATCCAGTTCTTGGCATCAGTCTGTGAAAGGCCACACTACAAGCATCTGTTTGAGGACCAGAATATACTCACTAGTATTTGTGAGAAGGTCATTGTGCCCAACATGGAATTTAGAAGTGAGTAAATGTTTGAAGTCATCAGTTTGCTCCTGCATATGTTTGTGCTGTGATTGTTTTGACACATACAGGCTCATGTACTGTGTGATGGTGACTGAATTGGTTTTATTATCAAACAGGTGCAGATGAGGAGGCATTTGAAGATAATTCAGAGGAATATATCCGGAGAGACCTTGAAGGATCTGGTAAAGATTTTTTTTTTCCTTTAATTGCCTCTAGTGCAAAATATTTACCTCCAGAGCAGATAAAATATGCTGTTCCTTCTGAAGTTTTGTTTGATGGATGCTGCAGGTGCCAGTCTGGTTCCTCTTGGTCTATGACTCGACCATAAATATACTTTTATTGTAGTCTGTTATTGAATATAAAATCATAGGTAAATGTTCCACATACAGTTGGGCAAGTTTTGATGATAAACTTTTTCTTCACCTGCAGACATTGACACTCGACGTAGAGCAGCATGTGATTTGGTGAGAGGCCTATGTAAATTTTTCGAGGGTCCTGTCACAGCAATCTTCTCTGGGTATGTCAACTCAATGCTGGGAGAGTATGCCAAGAACCCCGGGGGGAACTGGAAACACAAAGATGCTGCCATCTATTTGGTCACTTCACTGGCATCTAAAGCGCAGACACAAAAGGTAAATGTAATGTGTTTTACAGAGTTATTAATGCTGTTTAAATGGTGTCCAGTGAACACATGAGATCATTGACCCAGCCTTTATTTGTCTACTAGCATGGGATAACACAAGCCAACGAATTGGTAAATCTGAATGAATTCTTTGTGAACCACATTCTTCCAGACTTAAAGTCACCTAATGGTAAGAATATTTTTATATACCTCAATATGTTTCACTTTACACATTCCTCTAATAACACAGTTTGTATTTACACATTTTAGTTGATATGAAAGGTATTATTACAGTACAAAAACAATTACTTTTAGGTAGTTGACTGTAAAACATTTGTTGCAGTTTTGTTAATATCTTAATATATTTGTGAAAACCTATTTCTTCTTTCGTATTTTTGTTTGTAGTTAATGAGTTCCCTGTACTGAAGGCAGATGCCATTAAGTATGTCATGATCTTCAGGAGTCAGGTATCTACTGTTTTGGGTTTTTTTTCCAGAGCATGGTGTATTTGAAACACGAACTGAATACATTATCACAGCCTCTCTGTCGTCCTCCAGCTTCCAAAGGAGCAGCTGATACAGGCGACTCCTCTACTGATAACCCACCTGCAGGCAGAGAGCACAGTGCAGCACACATACGCTGCCCATGCTTTGGAGAGGCTTTTTACTATGAGAGGTCCCAGCAACACCACACTGTAAGTGTTAACAGAATTTAACATGTAGGGATCCTGGAATGGGACAAAACGGTTACAGCAAATTACTTTTCACTCACTGTTTCTAATGCATAGTAAGAGAACAGAAGTCCTGCTGAGCATAGCAGCAGTTTCAACTGTATTTTCCCACCAGAGATAAAATGCTTTAACCAAGTTGTTGAATCTACATTTTTTGCATGACCTAATTTTAATGCCATCTGTTTATGCAGTATCACTGCTGCTGAGATGGCACCGTTCACAGAACAGCTCCTCAACAACTTGTTCAAAGCTCTGGCACTTCCTGGGTCTTCAGAAAATGAATACATAATGAAAGGTAACCCCGGCCTTCATTTGTTCTCTAAATACTCACTAGTCAGTGACAGAACAGCTCCAAAGATCTTTTTAAGTAGCGTCACCATACTCTTCATTTTCTTTTTCCTCTGTTTTTCATTTTTAAAGCCATCATGCGCAGCTTCTCCCTGCTGCAGGAGGCCATTGTTCCCTACATTCCCACTTTGATTGGTCAGCTCACTCATAAGCTCCTCTTAGTCAGCAAGGTAACACATATTTTGTTTCTTTTAAGGATGGATTAACCAGTCCTTGTTTAGTGGGGGTTTGTAAATTATTCCACTTCCTTCACCTTTCAGAATCCCAGCAAGCCACACTTCAACCACTACCTGTTCGAGTCTCTGTGCCTGTCTGTCCGGATCACATGCAAGGCCAATCCCACAACAGTCAGCAGCTTTGAGGAGGCCCTCTTCCCCGTTTTCACCGAGATCCTCCAGAATGATGTCCAAGGTGTGTCCTTTAGCTGTCAGATATTTTGTAATACATACAGGTGATGTGGTTTCTAGAACTGCAGGTATTTATGAATTCATTTAGTTGACTATTTATCCATCAACACCTACTTGGATTAATCAGTAAATGGTTTGAGTAAGTTTTTAAGACGGGTCAATATTCAGATTCTACCTTTTTTAATGTGACTATCTTGTTTCCTTTTCTATGATAATTGAGTAATTTTTGGTTGTGGACCTAACAACAACATTTGAGGAAGCTTTGGGAAGCAGCAATTTTATATTCCATACAACAAACAGCTAAGAAAAAGACTGAAGGATTGTTCAACTATGAAAATAATGCAGTCCTCGTGTTGTTCTCACTCATCTTCATCATCCTCTTTTTACAGAGTTTCTACCTTACGTGTTCCAAGTGATGTCTCTCCTCCTAGAGATCCACTCCAACTCTATTCCCTCTTCCTACATGTCGTTATTCCCTCACCTGCTGCAGCCTGTTCTGTGGGAAAGAACAGGTAACATCCCCCCTCTGGTGCGCCTCCTTCAGGCTTACCTGGAGAAAGGAGGTGCCTCTATTGCAACTTCAGCTGCAGATAAAATAGTAAGTGATGCCAGCAGTAAATTGTAGTAGTTATTAGTGTCTTTTCCATAGCACTAATTCTATCTCATTGATGTTTTACCAGTCATGTCGATTTGCTTGCTTTTTCCTCACAGCCTGGTTTGCTTGGAGTATTTCAAAAGCTTATTGCTTCCAAGGCGAATGACCACCAAGGTTTTTACTTACTCAACAGCATCATAGAGCACATGCCCCCGTAAGTGTTTGTGATAGTAAAGTGCAGCACTTGTTCAAAATGACTGATTTGAAACTGAAGCTTTTGTTGACTTGGCGCACTTTTCTTTTTCCAGAGAGTCCATCACACAATACAGGAAGCAGATCTTCATTTTGCTCTTTCAGAGGCTACAAAGTTCCAAAACCACAAAGTTCATCAAGAGTTAGTACAGTCAATTCATGATTTTCTTTCCTGTTCTGTACATGTGTCTAAAAAGCTTAGTGGGCATTATTCCAAGTTTTATCAACACAAACCTTACTCTCTTATAATAAATCCCACTGACACTTTAGAGTTTAATTTTTTTTTTTTTAACAGGTTTCTTGGTGTTTGTCAACTTATATTGTGTGAAATATGGAGCCATTGCACTTCAGGAGATATTTGACAGCATACAGCCAAAGTAAGTGTTGCAACACAACTCCTGTAGATTTCGTTGAGTAAAAACTTCTGAATTAATCGATTTGTATCTGAATTATTATCCTCTCTTGCAGAATGTTTGGCATGGTATTGGAAAAAATTGTTATTCCAGAGGTGCAGAAGGTTTCTGGAGCTGTTGAAAAGAAGATCTGTGCTGTTGGAATCACAAAGGTCCTCACTGAATGTCCTGCAATGATGGACACAGAGTACACTAAACTCTGGTAAGACTCAGTTTTCTTTAGTAAAGTCCCTGTACAGCAAACTTACACACGTACACTACCTGAACAGATCTCACTGCAGGACTGTGAGTACAATTAGACGCACCCTGCAAATAGCTCCTATTGAACTGAAAGCACCTGCAATTTTCTTGTCACACTACATCTGTTAGGATTGGTGCTTGTGCTATGTACTGAGAAGTGAATTTGAGGCAGATTTTACCTTAAAATAATGAAAATGAAGCAGGGTACAATTAGGATAGGATAGTTAGGTCAGTTCAGTGACTTTCTCCCAGTATAATGGAATCTACCACCTCTTCAGCTCTAAAATGCTTGTATTTTTAATTATAGAATTAATGTAAATGGAAACAAATGCGTCTGTTTAGGACCCCCCTGCTGCAGGCCCTGATTGGTCTATTTGAGCTGCCAGAAGATGACAGCATCCCAGATGACGAGCATTTCATTGACATTGAAGACGCACCGGGTTATCAGACGGCATTCTCACAGCTGGCCTTTGCTGGGAAGAAGGAGCATGATCCAATCGGAGATGCTGTCGGCAATCCCAAAATCCTGTTGGCTCAGTCACTGCACAAGCTCTCTACTGCCTGTCCAGGAAGGGTATGTGTAGACACACTGACAATACTGAACGGAAAACTGAGGTTGTTGGGTGTTGGGGGGGTGTGTGTTTTTTTTTTTTTTTTTTTTCCCCCCCAAATGTATAGACATGATGTGACAAACAGCACAGTACTCTGTTCAAAGAAAACAAAACGGTGATATACTTTTTTTTTTTTTTTTTTTTCTTGCTGCCTGTCTTGTTTTTGGTGCAGGTTCCTTCAATGCTGAGCACCAGTCTGAATGCAGAGGCCCTCCAGTACCTACAGGGCTACTTACAGGCCGCCACTGTACAGCTGGTTTGAAACTGATGTGATGGTGTTGAAAATATGCAGACCACAATACACTGCAGGAGAACCCAGAGTGGCCTCGGGTCACATAAGACATGTGCTGAACTTGCATCTTACAGGTTTGGTTTGACTTGGCGACTGTGGTGGATTTACTAGAGTAATGAAACGATAATTATGGGTGCGTTCTCAGGAGGAAATTTTAAGGGATTTTAAAGACATGACCAAAAGTTGTCTAAACTGGAGAACAGATTAGTATTTGGGCGCTTTGTTTGCTGTGTGGCAAAAACAAACGAGACGTGCTTTAGCAAGGATTTGAATATCACGCTCTGGCTCAGTATTGTGCTCATTTAACACCTGAATCATATGGGACTGATTTCTTTAGCGCTTTTTTCCATGTTTGAATTCCTTTTTACGGTTATTGAAGACTGTGGTCTGTGGCTCAAACATAATGCTTAACATTTTTCTGTTGCATGTTAGCTGTAGATTCGTTACCGTCTTGTCTTTGTTTCTGCACTGTTTAATGTGAATAAAAGAGGCACTTGTTTAGATCTGTTACTACTGTGGCATTTTAAGTTTTTCAATCAAACATCAATCTTTTTGTAACTGACTGCCCCAGGAGTGGATGTTATTGAGCTTTATTTCAATTTTATATGGGATTCTTATTGATCAGTCCTTGGAAGGGAACTTGGAAGTACTTGGCATGTAAGTATAAGCGCTCAGACATTCATGAACAAAGTTTCAATGCGGTCCAGTGTAAAATGAACATGGGGACAGTCCCTTCAAAAAAAAACAAAAACAGGAATGTATAAAGAGCCTTTGGTGTCGGCACTGGTCCTTTTTTTTTTTTTTTTTTTTTTTTAATAATAAAGAATTAAGACTGTCAGGAAAACCTTAGGCAGTCTTGATATGCCCGTTAGACGTCTTCTGTTCAGTGTTCTTGATGAAGGGTAGCATGCATTTGTCACCTCCCATGAAGCGATACGTAGCAACATTAGCATCCCACGGTAGCAATCTAAAGAGAAGGAACATGCGGGCTTCGTTAACCTTTTATTTTGTTCCTTTTTGTTTAGCTTTTTCTTCATACGTTGGCCTTAAATACTCACGCTCTTGCCAGAAAGGGGATGTACATCAGACGGGGAATGCAGACCATTTGTTGCTCTGCTAAGATGGCTTTCATAGACTGCTGGACTGTGTAAAGGGGCTCCAAGGGTGGGATCACACTCCGCAGCTCCTTCCTAAGTACATTTAAAAACATGACAATAGAGCACCTAATACATAGACGAAGAAAACTGGACAATATTGGTAGTGCCATACCTGATCTCACAGCCTGCAAACATCCCTGTGTCTACAATATAAGGACAGACTAAAGTGGTTTTGATTCCATCCAGGTCTTCAGCTTGCAACTCGTGAGTTAGTGACTCATGGAAACCAACGGCTCCGAATTTACTGGCACAGTAGTCCTGAAGGGAGAGGCAAAAGCGCCAGCAGTAAATTGGTGTTTTCAATTTCATAACTGAGCACGAGTTAAAATTCATACCTCTACACATGCTGTGCTGAAAAGTCCGAGAGCACTGGCGACGGTTACAATGTGACCATGGTTCTTTGATTTCATCTGAGGGAGAAAGGCCTTTGTCATCTGTGGAGAAGATGTGAAAACTCTTAGTTGAGATGTATATTAAAGGCTGAACCCACGGATGGGGCTCATGATCCATCAGTCTATGTTGTACCTGCTCTGAAAGCTGATGTAGCTTGGTGCACTTCTCAGCATCTTAAGTACTATTCACACCAGAGTGAGATGAGGACACTGAAATATTTCCCTGAAGTCCTTTAAGCCAAGTATTTTGAAGCATGGGCTTAATAAACCAGCCTCTTAATTCTAACAACAGCTTTAATGTTCAAACAGCGAGGTGATGTGTGACCAGCAGATTTACAGTGCCTTGCGAAAGTATTCGGCCCCCTTGAACCTTGCAACCTTTAGCCACATTTCAGGCTTCAAACATAAAGATATAAAATTTACATTTGTTGTCAAGAATCAACAACAAGTGGGACACAATCGTGAAGTGGAACGAAATTTATTGGATAATTTAAACTTTTTTAACAAATAAACTGAAAAGTGGGGCGTGCAATATTATTCGGCCCCCTTGCGTTAATACTTTGTAGCGCCACCTTTTGCTCCAATTACAGCTGCAAGTCGCTTGGGGTGTGTTTCTATCAGTTTTGCTCATCGAGAGACTGAAATTCTTGCCCATTCTTCCTTGCAAAACAGCTGGAGCTCAGTGAGGTTGGATGGAGAGCGTTT
>JAQQZY010000023.1:21775443-21793056 GCA_030068375.1 Ostorhinchus rueppellii
GTTAAAAAAGTTTAAATTAGCCAATAAATTCCGTTCCACTTCACGATTGTGTCCCACTTGTTGTTGATTCTTGACAACAAATGTAAATTTCATATCTTTATTTTTGAAGCCTGAAATGTGGCAAAAGGTTGCAAGGTTCAAGGGGGCCGAATACTTTCGCAAGGCACTGTACCTCTATCAATAGAATGATTCACCTTTATAATTATTACCACAAAACAATTCAGTATTGTATGGCTCATTTCATATCACCAATAAACATAGACTTCCATTAACTGAATGGAACTGCAGAATCCTGGAACTTTATTCTAAGAATGTATTATATATATATATATTTTAAAGTTCCACTGAGGTTTCATCATTAGTGTCTGTATTCAAAGCCTCATCTGCTTCTGTCACTGGATTGTGTTGTCCATAATGATCATGTAAACTGAAATTATTTAGAACATATTCCTCCAAATAGTTGCAGCAATCAAACTGAAATATTCTGAATATACGTGTGCTTCACTGCTTCACACTTCTTCACCCCCAAATTCTGTTTGTTGATTTCATATGGCTTTATCAGATCAGGGGCTGATTTGGTCTGATTGCAGATGTATAGTAACGAAGAGGAAGCACTTAAGTACTAAAATGCAGTATCTGTACTTTTTTTTGAGTATTTTTTTTCCCTCCTACTTCCACTTTTACTGCACTACATATTTTTGATGAATTTAATACTTTTAGTCCGATACATTGTTCATGTGCTGAATCGTTCCTATTATTATATAAATGTTCTGATCATACCAAACCCATAGCCCAGGGGTCGGCAACCCCTGGTCCTCGAGAGCCACTATCCTGCATGTTTTAGATGTATTCTTCTTCTAACACACCTGATTCAAATGAGAAGCCTATCACCAAGCTCTGCAGAAGCCTGATAACAACCATCAGGTGTGCTGGAAGTGGGGAAAAATCTAAAACATGCAGGATAGTGGCTCTTGAGGAACAGGGTTGCTGACCCCTGCCATAGATGGCTCTGTCACCAGGTTTGATGAAGCTGGCTCATCATTGGACAATTCAAGCCATCAAGCAGTTTATAAGAAGAGCACATGCTCCCATCTGTCTTCCCCACCCGTACCTGCATACATAATTTCACTTTTACTTTCAGTACTTGAGTAGTCATTTTTTTACCTACTTCTACTTGCAATACTTAAGTACAAAAAATGTGAATACTTTAGTGCTTTCACTTAAGTGTGATGTTTAAAGAACACTTTAACTTTTACTCAAGTCAGTTTTTTGATCTAGCATGTGTACTTCTACTCCAGGACTTTATCCATCTCTGTCCTACAGTAAAGGTTTTCATACAATTAAGACAAACTGCCCCTTTGGAACTTCAACACTGACTCTTCCAACAAATATGTACATGTTCTATTCACTGAAGTCTTACTCTGATGGTAAGTGTAACTCTAGGACCCTGATGCTATTCTTATGGAACTCATTATTTTGAACATGTAATTTAATATCTTTCAGAAATATTGTACAAAATGCTCAGTAAGGGAGAATAGGCATCAAACTGCTTTTAGTTCAGGGGTCACATACAGCCAGGTTTTATAGTGTTGTTTTTTTTGTTTTTTTTACCAGACCAGTAAAATAATATAATAGTCTATTGATAATGACAAATCAGAATTTTTCTCTATATTTTAGTACAAAAGAGTAACAATAAATAATGAAACTGTTTACATTTGCAAACTACTTCCTCAAAATGTGATTACACAACCTGAAATTTCAGGACAAGTAAATGCAATTTTATCAATAATAGGACTTGTGATCTATACATCTGCGTCACAGATTGCAGTGGGTTTACAAACAGGCATTATATTGATTAGAGTTTGGAGTTTATTCCATTTTACTGATTTGATCCAGTTGAGATGAAACGGGGCTGGATGTGGCACCTGAACTACAATGTTTTTGACACCTTTGACCATTAGCATGTTCAGTGTCATTTCAATCCATCCTTTAGCGGCTCTGTTGGGTTTGACACTCCTGTTTGAGAAGCTTATTGCAGCTCATTTCTTCCTGCCTGCCCACATGAAGAGAAGCTGCCAGTTTTTCCAGAGGGGAAGGTGCTGTTACACAAAGGACAGAAATGCCCCTCCCTCCCACACACTGCGTCTGCCTCCAGTATCTGTAATATTTGGTGCTTATGAGCTTACACTTTTATTGTTAAAGCCAAGGCCTGTGAGACTAATGCTTTAAGAGGATCAGGAGCACAATCACATGCTCCTCTAGTGGGCTCCCGTGGGCTCCTTTGATTCTGGGGATGAGTGGGCATGGCACCCGTCCCCTTTTGTTACCTCACTCATTACTGGGGACATGTTTTACAGTCACAAGGACGTCCCTAATGTGATGCTCAGCCCCGGGCCTCTCCGATCCCTTCACACATCAGCGCACAAACACTCGATGGATGTTATGTAATGGCTGCCTGGTTGTTTTGTGTGGTGGAAAAGGTGGCACTTTTTGGCGCGTTGGTGCGTAAAGGTGCGTGCGTAAAAGTCTCACCCAAAACAGCGCGTGGCAGTTGACAAGCAGAGTCCTCTCCAGAAGCTCGTCTGGACAGTCCAGCAGCCTCCGTCCGGCCACCACCCCTGCGTTGTTGACCAGAATGGACACCTCTCCGACCTCCGTTCTCACCCTGTCCGCTGTGTCATAGATGCTCTGGCGCTGGGACAGATCCACGGTGTACGTGTGCACCTGGACTCCCAGCTCCCGCGCCAGCTTGCCGGTCTGCTCATTGGCAGCAGAGTTGCAGTCCCACAGCACCAGGTGCGCCCCCTCTTTGGCAAACTCCAGGGCGAACAGCCGACCCAGCGCACCCCCGGCCCCCGTGATCAGACACAGCTCTCCATCTATGCACTTGAGTCTAGGCCGCAGGAAGGTCTGGACCACGGCGGTCAGGATGGAGCAGGTGAGGTCCATGAGCATCAGCAGCAGGTCTACAATAAAAATCATGATGTTTCTGTCTGCTGTGCTCTGATGGCTTTGCAGAGGCGCACAAGCAGACCACCAAGCTGTTTCTCTACGTGACGTGGAAAGTGGATGACTATTTTATGTAACTTGCGTGCAACGGATTAGAAGGACTGATGGTGGCCGCCAATAAAGAGGCTTTGTGTCTGATGACTGAGGACCTGACTGACTAACCCGTGCACATTCAGAACTCGTTCATAAACAGCGACTGAGAACAAGAGTGAGGCAAGAATTAATGTCACACAAGGGTCTGAAATCCAAGCTTGTACTGGACCAAGTGTTCAGTCCACACCAAACCACAGATGAGATACTCAGACCAATGCATCCTGCATCAAACCACAGCAAATACTGAGAAAAAGACAGTTAAATAAAACTGCCAGCATGCTCAACTAAGAAGAAATGATCATATCAATAAAAAAAAAAAACAAGTGGTGCCAGACATAACAAACCCCGCCCCTCGCACATGCTGTATTTTGCCCATTTTATAAGTAAATGAGAAGATTTTAAAAGTACGTAATAAAAAATTGAACTTTGACCTACTGTTTCCAAAATTGAATAAGATCCATTCTGAGTCACTGACAATCTATAAAGTCAGTTTGTTATATATTAAACCAAGAGTTTTGCTGTTACAGACATTTGAAATCCCACCCATTATAAGTAAACATATACAGTTTAAGGGATTTAAAAAAAACTTTCCCGAAATGTAATGACATCTTTTCTGGATCACTGGTATCTAGACACCAAATTTGGTATGAATTCACCCAAAAGTTTTGCTGCTACAGACATTTGAAATTTTTCCTGTCATGAGTAGTAAATGGGGAAAAAATAGATATTAAAAAATAATATAAAATGTTTACCTTTGACCTCCTCTTCCATGTAATCAGATCTATTGTGGGTCACTGGCAATCTATAAACTCAGTTTGGTATTAATTCCACTGATAGTTTTGCTGCTAATGTTAACAAACAAACAAAACACCCCTTGTAATAACTTTCATATCACATGACATAATTGTGTAGAATGTGCAATAGGACTCCAGTTGAATCAATTGCAGTAACATCAGTGTGATAATGTATACATACACATATACATACTATACAAATGCAAACACAATCACCATAAATCTACTCGCCTGTGTACTCCCACACTCCTACATATACACAAATACAATATTTTTTACTTCCTGTCATGAAAAAGATTCTAACACTGTGATTTATTCTTGATACTGTTGAACTAGGGCTCAGTCTGTGATCATTGTACCTGCTCAAAGGTGATTATTAACGTGGATAGTTAGGACTAAAACGAGTAATGTGACAAAAAATAAAATAATTCCGCCTTCATGTGCGACAGTGTAAATACATGTCTATTAAAATGAGCTGCTTCATCATATTCACGTCCGTTATTGAATCAGTAGGTGGATGATGAAAGTTGGCTCCCAGCCCAGCATCACTAAGGTTTTGCAGCTACTCGTATGTAACCGAGTCTCTGTAACAGGGTGCAACGACGGACTGTGAGTCAGACAGGACTGACCTTTAATTACTGTGTTTCTACACACTTTTCACTGTGCTCTTTAGTGTTTAAAAGGTCAAAGGTTAGAGACACCTAGACGAGAAGACAAAGCTTTAAAACCACTAAAGGGATAATGGCACATCAGCTGAGTGGAGACAAAATGTTGACACACGGAGGGGGATGTCACTGATTAACCTTTAACCCCCAAAAGACCCTCTCTGCAACAAACCACTTTAAGTATTTCAACAATTATATTAGTGTTTGAAATGTGTACAAACATAATGTTTGAACTCTGTTGCTTTCTTTCAAGCCATTATTTAAAGGAAGTGTATTTTATGAAACATTAGTTCAATTTAGCTCCAAGCTTTGTTTTTTTTGTTTTTTTTTATGTAAGATGTTTACACAAGTATGATATTTTTAGTATTTTATCCATGACTGGCCACCTCTTACGCAGACATTCCTTTCATCTGTTATGGAAAGTTATTTCTGAGCCATGATGTGAGGTGGATTAGCCAACTAAAATGTTAAGGTGATAAACAGCTTACCACGTGTGCACAAATCTGTTATATACTGCTTTACTCCCACCTACGTATTAACACGTATTTGATAACTTGTGAAGCTAAAATGCCACTGTTCCAGCTTATTTTATTGGTTTATTTGACAGGGACATTGTACATTAATCAACATTCCTGGAAGTGTGCAAGAATTAGCGATTTCTCATCAGTTGTCCCTGGACAGATTATACTGTGCCACCATGATAACAAAAGTAAGAGATTGAAGTTACAAGTATGTTGATCATTTATAAGCATGCATAAGCAATAACAAAACAAGAATCCTGATCTAATAATGGAATAATTCTTTAAAATATTCCTTTGCTATTGTGCAGGATTTATACATGTACTATTTGGAAAATACAATTGAAAAAAATGCACACT
Organism: Ostorhinchus rueppellii; assembly: GCA_030068375.1. Taxonomy (NCBI): domain Eukaryota; kingdom Metazoa; phylum Chordata; class Actinopteri; order Kurtiformes; family Apogonidae; genus Ostorhinchus; species Ostorhinchus rueppellii. The sequence continues at coordinate 21,780,883 of JAQQZY010000023.1, forward strand.
TAATATAAAACATACAGGAAAAAGACTAAAAAAACATGCTATTATATGTTTATAACCATATAAAACATGCACACAAACACATGTGAACAGTTGGAAACAGACAACGTCACAGCAAAAAGAGGTCAGTGCAAATTAAGTACAACAGAGTTGATTATTGATGAACCATTTTCTTCTGCATGAATACAGCTGGATGCACAGACCTGTTTCTTTTTCTAAATAGTTGAGCTAATGTTTCATATCCTTACATTTACGCCTATTTTATTTAATTTTTTTTTTACATCAAGTTACCGGTGATAGCAACCTGATTTATACTCCCAGCTAGACTTTAAAACTATCATATGTGTGTGGATTGTACGCTGCAAAATTCTTGCAAACTCAAACACTGGAGGGTGCTGTTGTATAATGATTAGAGTCTTCATCTCCTAAATATAAACTCAGACATGCACAGGCTGTCCTCAAAGACTCCTTATCCTGTGTTGCATTTATTTCATAAAACTTGCTAGTTTTTTTATGTTTTTTTTTTTTTTATCTCCATATCATAGTTGACAAATTGAGGCTCGTGGACCAACACTTGTTTATTGTCTTTTATTAAGCATCAGTCAGTAAAAGGAGAACACTGCTTCAAAATGATCATAGACATTTTCCTATAGCTTTTTTTTTTTAAATGATATTTACAGGTTCTGTGTGTCAAAGTTTAATAGCGCTACATGTGTCAAACAACAGGAAATCACAAAGATAATCTTCTACAAAGTCAAGTATGAAACTTTACAAAACAAACATCTCCCCAGACACAGTAAGGGCAGCATACAGACCTGTTTGAGCTGAACAGAGGTGATTAAGTCCCTGAAGAAGGGGGGAATAGACTGAAAATTAAATTATGGGTCTGTATTTGGCTTTTAACCTCTTGTGTGGCATATTGTGCTTAAAGGAAATGGTTACTTAATAATATTATAATCGTACCTTGTGCTTTTGGAAATCGTATTACAAGAAATGTGTAGCGTTTGCAAGACTGTTACCTTTTTTTTTTATTTGCACAGACACTAGACAAATCAATAAAGTGCAGTTCAGAAAACATAAAAACATATAAAAAGCAATAAGGACATTCTTAACATTCATCCAACAGAGAAAAGAGTAGTAACCATTTATTCTGCCTATGGCTTGTTTTGAAGTAATCCACCATGGTGAGAGGCTCAATTCCACAGATTTGTCACTATTTACTGCATGTTTAACTGTTGTGTGACGAATGCTAATGAATCTTCATATTGTTAGCACCCCCACCCACACTTACACGCACACTTTTTCTATCTTCTGCCTCTAATGCGTTCAGTGGTGAAAGTCATTTGACCATTTGTCAGTTTGACAGTTTTATCCCATTACCATGCAATGTTAAGGGGCTGTGACAAATCCCACATACTAGTGACTGTTTGTATAGTTCCTGCAAGCTGAACAGCCTCCTTATCCTCCTCAGCCAGGCTCTTTAGTTTCAAAGTTTGTATTTCTGAGCTCTGTGACACCTTTGGACCAAAGACATTGGTGTAACTGAGCCTTTCCTGCTGGCTGGGACCCTCCCTTTGCAAACCCAGGATGATATTTATAGAATCACAGAAATGAACACATCCTCTGAAAGGATGCCTCAACCCAACTGTCATTTTTGCACCGTCATTCTGCACTACAGACTGGAGTGCAGAGCCGATCTCTCTAATGGAAACATGCTAGCGTTGTGTTCATGATCTGAATTCATACCTTACTTTCACAATAACAAAATAGAATAGCTAAAAGTCTTTCCGCCCTAAGAGAGCAGAATGAGCTCACAAAACTGCTATTTTCTAATTAAAATAATACTTTTTAAAGGTTCAGTGTGTGATATTTAGTGGCATAGAGCAGTGAAGTTGCCACATTATTGTGGCCTCTTAAAATGCAAGAGGACTTTATTATGGCTAGTGTTTGGTTTGTCTGTTCTAGATATTAACTCTGGCAGTGGTGACAGTAATGCAGCTTAATACCGGATACCATCTGCTATAAAAAATAAGAAGCCCGCTCCGTACTGTAGATACATGGCAGTGCAAAATGGCGGACCCACTCCCTCTGTAGGTGTAAACGGCTCATTCTAAGGTAATGCAAACACAACAATTCACAGTTTCAGGTGATCATACACAAATTAAAGCATAATTTTCAATACAATATATTCCAGAATCCCTAAATCTTACACACTGAACCTTTAAACAGTCAGCTTGTCTGGGTTCAGAGTTATTCAGGCTGCAGTTGGACTTGAGGAAAAGTAGCAGAGTAACAGCCATCATTAGGTTTGTCAGTTGTGATCAAGCTGACAGCTTTTCTACTCCGCTCACCGTCACAGAATGCTTGTTCCTATTCCATTCACATCTCACACCCCTTTTCCTCCACAGAGGTGTGGAGCTTCATAGTGGCCATACGTGTAGTGATGGCACCTTTGCTTCAGGGGATTACGACTGCAGCTGTGGTCAAACTGTCTTTCACAATATCAGTGTGCATGTAATAGTAATGAGTATGAAATAAGGGGATGATGTGTCGGTCTGATACGAAGGCCCAAGATCCAGTTTACATGGGTTTCCGTAATGTCTGGAATAAAATTGACTTCCCCGCTGACACCACAGGTGAGGTTGAGGGTTAAGAAGGAGATGAATAAAAGAACACAGAATAGAAACAAGGTGAATCTGCAATTAGTCTGAATTGGCGTCTTTAAGGACCCAAAATCTACAAATTAGGCTACTGGTTTGCATGAAATGTGAGCTCTCCAGTCATCTCAGCCATCACCATGGAAACAGTGGTCTTTCACACTACTGAGTCCACACCTGTTTGTTTTTCGGGGACTGGGCCTTTTTCATGTAAATGTGCACCACGTTAATGTAAGTGCACAGGAAATACAGAATGTGGTGGGGGTAGACATGATATATATGTATCAGTCTGTGTTTTTTCTCCTTTTTGTACAGTTTGTTGAATTGTAATTCAGACTCTAATAGACAGGACATAGTGACAGGTTCAGTGTACGGGGCAGATGTTGGTTAAAAGCAAAGGCACAAAAATATCTAACTCGTATGAAGTGTAATGACTGCAGCAATCAAAACATATAGAGTGAACAACCTAAATACCTTCACTTGCTACTAAAATATATGCATCATAGCATGCTTGCATGATATGTAAAGTTAAGAAAATCTTGTAAAAACCATGCTTTTGTTAATAACATCCAGATGATCAGCATCCATAAAGGTCACATTTTTGGAATCAGGAAAAGCAGAAAGCAGAATATTATTTGACCTAAAGGGGTCTACAGACACACGAGGTACCTCTGGGTGGCAGACTGTCGCTGCAAGGTGGCTTTGTTTTTAAGAGATATCATGTGAACTCATATGAGCATAATGTTTTGGATTTCTGGAAGCAAACCACTCTCCATGTTCCACAGTGTGTAAATAATCAAATTAGCTTTTGAAATGGGTGTAAAATAAAGTGCTGTGTTTCCTCTTCATGTTCCATCTCCTTTTCTTTTTGATCTCTTGTCAACAGCTTTCTTCTGCAGAGGCCGGTGCTCTCATCTGCGCACACTCCAGCTTACATGTTTGAAACCAAATAAGCAAATATGGCTACCTGAAATATCCCGGAGTCTGCTTTTTTTTTTTTTTTTTAAAGAAGGAATGCTTACACTTCTAACATTCATAGATCCAACAGTACAACCTCCTATAATCTGTATGAGTTATCAGACAGAACAGTTCTTTGGTTCTTCACATTGCACAAAGGACGGAGGGACGGACACGTACAGGGAGACGTTAGCAAACATTACAAATATAACCACTACAGTGTATTTGTCTAAGAAATGCAACTCCATCAAAATAACGCAATACATATATTGAAATGCAAAACTATGAGATTAGCACAATATATTTGTCTAAGAGTCCATAATTTTAGAAAATATCTTAAAAATATAAATTGTTTTGATTCTTTACCTTGTACAATAAATGTGTATGTTTGTAATATTCTACCTTTGTAGTTACGCATGTACAATATTCACAATCTTACACAAGTGGAAGTTCAGCTCTGAAACTCCCAGTGACTTTCAGAGCTTCCTTCCAGCTATAATGATACTCGTTTTATTTTTCTAAACTTGAGTTTGTCAGCTACAATTGGAATGATGCCTCCTCCGAAACACCTCTGAGACGTTGTGTGAAATAACGCAAGCCTTTTTTTTTCCTTTTCTTCAGCTTCAAAGATGTACTCAGATTACCCCACGATGAGGGCCACGCAGAGTCACAGAGAAACGAGCAAAAATAAGTAAACAAATCATAATGAGTTTCTGTTTATGTAGAGGAATTATTATGTTAAGGTGCTCTCTCTTGCCAGGAGTTCGGTACAATGGGAGCGAGACGGAAATCAACGGACGCAGCCTCACAGTGTCTCTCTGTGCAGTAAAAATATCAACAAGCAAGACACTATACTCCTGCTGGACGGAAACAAATGGAAATGCTTGATTCTTTTCAAGTCCACACTTAAGACAAGAGACCATAAACATTATATATTAATAATAAATATAGTGGATATGAAAGAAAATCATTGCCCTCACTTTTATATGTATGTTCTGTCTGTCGTTCTCGCTCTCACTCACACAAAAACAAACATAAAACATAGGAGACAATATGAACTAAGGCCAGTTTTAAGGAAGGAAGGAAACAAATGATACATTTTCCCAACATGTGGCCTTGGTAATACCACATTAAAAGACCAAAACTTAAACAAAAATGTACCCCCCCGGTTTATATTACAACATACATAGTTATTGAAATGGTCTGAGGGTTAGGTTTGTCCCAGTTTGCAGTACCGTGTTTAAAATGCCCACTGAGGTTTGCTACTGATCTGACAGCTTTTGCTACTGGTTATAAGGGAGGTCAGAAAAATAGGTATTTGCTAAGAATAATATATGTACTTGTTACTTTATAGGCTGTAATTATTCCATGTTAATCTGGGCTGAAACAAACATAGAAATGGTAAAAATTGTCAAAGGGGTATTCTAAAACCTCTCACATCAGAGTCCTTCCATTTATTCACGGTAATGTTCCAGAGCAAAACACAAAACTTTTTCCATCCTTGACAGTGACTGTATTTTTTAAGGGTAAAGTATTTGGAAGTGTAATTCTTCTCACATGTTTTCAGTGCCCTCTTATTTTTTCAGAAAGTTCAGTTTTGTTGAGTTCACTGTGCTTTTGTCTGCATCCCTCTCTCCAGTCTTTCCACCACAGTCTCTCGTTTATGTGGAACTTTAAGCATTCGAGTGACTCTTCTCCCCCTGAAGTGGCTGTAGTTCCTGAGCCACGTGGTTCTCCTGCCCTTCTAACGGCAGTGTGCTGTTTCCCAGCTTCCTCTGCAGGCCCTCCATGTGGTTGGACCCTTGTTGGAAGCTGGAGCGATGGCCACATTTTGGGCTGGCTTTCTCTAAGAGTCTTTGGGATGGGTTGGTGCCTGAACCATCATGTAGGTGCTCTTCCTCGTCCGTGTCTGCGTCGATGAACTTACTAATGGATGAGTCATGGAATGTGAAGATGCCTGGCCGCAGATTTTCAGGGCTTTTGCTGGGTGTCCTGCTGCTGGCAGTTGTGTAGACAGAAACCTCAGGGCTCTGGATTGATGAGCTGTCTGAGAGGGGTCCTGTACCTGAATCCTCACCGCCTCTGAAATTCACTTTGAGTGAGTGGCTCTTGAGTGGATTGTTGACCTGCAGGTGTCTCTGGGTGTCCGAATATGGGCTTGGCTGGTTACTTCTTCCTGTCTGGGGTGTAGTGGCCTGGGATCCTTCATGCTCGTTCTCTATGGTGGGCTCCAGGCTAGGGTTGGTGCTGACCCTCCCTGGCTTGGTATTGACTGGACTCTGGGAAAAGCGGGAGCTCTCAGGAAAGTCAGTGGCACAGCTGATGAAACTGTCGATGCTTGACATGCTCCTCATGTCTGTCACCGCCTCCACTGTGGTAGAGATGGCTGGAGTCGGGATGCTCCCCATCTCCAGTTCAGCCCTCTGCTTGACCACTTTGGATGGTGGTCCTTTTTCCTTGCTGTTCAAATTTGGTTGGGACTGTGTCATGGCCATCTTGTTATACATCTCCTCCAGTTTCTCTACACTGAGATGCTGAGGACTGCTAGAGGGCTTGGCCTGCTCTTCGTAGCTGGATTCAAGGGTTTTGATGGGACTGGTGGGGTTGGTCTGTGGTGACCTCAGTTTGGGTGTCCCTCTCGGTTGACTTGAAGACACATGATTATCCTGTACTTTGTCCTTGTTTTCATCAGTTTTTTCCACCATTACATCCATGAGCTCTGGACTGCGGGCAAACGCATCTTTCATGTTCATAGAGACAATGCTACCATTTCGCTTAGCCCTCTCCAGAGCCTCTCGTCTTTTGATGGCTTTTTCCTGCCTCTTCTGCTCTTTGTAAAATTCAGAGAAGTTATTTACAATGATTGGGATTGGTAGGGCAATGACCAAGACCCCAGCAATACAGCACAACCCCCCTACTATCTTTCCTAAGAGTGTTTTTGGGTAGATATCTCCATAGCCTACTGTGGTCATAGTAATAGTAGCCCACCAAAAGGAAGCTGGGATACTTTTAAACTTGGTATCTTCTTCATCTTTCTCAGCAAAGAACACCAGGCTGGAGAAGATCATGATACCCATGGCAAGGAAAAGGATGAGCAATCCAAGCTCATTGTAGCTCCTTCTGAGGGTGAAGCCCAGAGACTGAAGCCCCGTGGAGTGACGAGCCAGCTTCAGGATACGCAGGATACGCATGATCCTGAAAATCTGAACCACACGGCGCACATTCTGAAACTGTAGTACACTCTTGTTGGACTCCGTCAGGAAGATGGTGACATAGTAGGGCAGGATGGCCAGCAAGTCGATAACATTCAGAGGACCCTTAAAGAACTTCCATTTGTTAGGAGAAGAGAGGAAACGGAGCAGGTACTCCATAGTGAACCAGGCGATGCACACAGCTTCTACATGGGCCAGCTGTGGGTTGTCTGTGGACTGGCCGAACTCATCCGTGTCCTGCAGCTCTGGGAGGGTGTTCAGAGACAAGGCAATGGTGGACAACACAATGAAGAGGATGGAGACGATGGCCAGGATCTGTAAAACACAAGAAGGAGAAGTTGAGAGACATGCTCATTAAATCTCAACAGAATTGGAAAAGTGATTTGTAAAGATGAACTGAATGCAAGGTTCGAGTTTTGGATTTGCATTTTCAATCTAACTGCAACAAGGTTCAGTTAAGTCTTTTAATCTTTGTGAATCAAGCAGCAAACATTTAATCAATCGTGCATTAGTGAGTGATGTTGGAAACTTTGACTGAGGTGATTAAAATTAAAAGTTCCACAGCAAGAACACTGAAGTCATATTTTCTTGTTAGAGTCCTTCTCATTAACCTGATTTGACAACCAAAACAACAACAATAACAAAAAAAGACTGATCTGTGATAACATGTATATATCACTTATACCCTTAAATTTGTAATGAAAACAACAAGCTGCATTATGTTTGTAAAGTTTTCCTACATTAGAAGGAGGAGCTGCTGATTAAACTGGAAAACAAACCACCTTATTGTTTTAAATGCAGTCCATCTCAATATCTAAAATCTGCAGAAAACAAATAATTGCAATGAAGAACCTAATCAGCAATTCGATAATATATACCTCTTGCAATATGTAGTGGAAAGCAAGACAGAGTCCACAGGGAGAGTGACTGTGCTCTTGTACCTACACTGTAAAAAGTAAAACATTGAATCAACTTAAATTTTTTCTTCAATAGGTCACACACATTAAAAAAAATAAATAAAAAAAAATTGAGGGAACCAAATTAAATTATATTGAATGTAATTTAATTTGGTTCACTCAACTAAATTTTTTTATGTGTGACCTATTGAAGAATTAAAAAAAAAATTTGATTCAAGTTTTACTTTTTACAGTGAATATTCATCTGGTTTAGAGATTATGCTCCTTATCTGTTCTGATTAATATAAATACTGTACCATGTTCATTTTCCTTTCAGTTCTGTTTTTGGTTGATGTATAAGATAAAATATCTGTCTTTTTAAACATCACATTTTATCACACTTGTTTTCACAGCACATTGGCAACACTGTCTGTATTTTTATGTTTGTTGCAGCTATACAGTGTACAGTATCGGAACAATGTATTTTAATCCCCGAAAAAGAAAACTGTTACCAATAAATGAATCCAAACAAAGGTTCAAAAAGAATAAATCTGCCAGTGAAAGTGTAGCTACAGTTAGCAGTTGACAGCCTGGAACAATGTGCTGAAGGTTAATATCCTCTAACAAAGTGAAACAGTGTTTTAACAGTGTCAGAGGAGGAATGTCATGCCCATGAGAAACTCCATTTCAGTGTGTCAAAGTGGAGCGCAGGACTATTTGTGACTTAAATTACATTTTGGAATGGGCTAAAATATCCCCAACTATAGTGATGCCATTTTCTGATGGTTTTAGTTCACAGTCCATTTAACTTTATGGCTACTTTCTCCTGAACATTCATGAAATGTCATGTCAGAATTTCAGAAGAAGTGAGGTCAGAGCTAATGTGATCTCTGGGGCTCGAGCTTTTTCTCTTCACGTCTTGATGCATCTCAGAGAGACAGTGATGGAGGGAGACCAGAGAGAGAGAGTCTGAGATTGTTTTGATACATTTTTTAAAACTCCCCTACCACTCTTGCCTTTAACAACTCCCTCTCCTTAGTCTGCTTCAATCCCTCAACACCCAAGGCTAAAAGAAAACTACAATATATGACTTGTTTTTACAAAGAACAGTCCGTAGTGTGTCAGTGAGCTTTACTGACACACTACAACAAACCTCTGAAGCATTGAGCCAGCTACTAATGATATAATCTGCTGAGTACAATAGAGTCTGGTCATAGAGCTGGAGATTAAGAAGTTGTGGGCGTATAGGTGTAACACACCTATTATTCCTGTCCCAGAGTCGGTGTGAAATCCAACACAAGGTCACAGTGGAGGCTGTGTCCTGGGCTAGTGAGCAGGATTATTCTCTGGCACAAATCAGTGGCCATAAGCTTTAATTAATCTTGACAGGTGACTGCTTGTACACCTACCTTGGCCTTTGAGAAGAGTGGGACTAAAAGCAGAGAAACCCTGCTGGGGTGGAGGTGACTAAGGGCAGGACAAAGACCAGAGGAAGGCATTTCACCTTCGGAGGCCAAATATATCTGCAGTGAGACTGAATTAAAGGGCAGACCAAAATCTAAACTGTATCGGAGCCTTTCCAGAAATAGCATGCCTTTGAGTCTGGATCTCAGGAGGTCCAAGTGATGGATGAAAACCCTCAAAAAAGACATAATAGAGGTTGATTTTGTGGTACTTACTAATCACACCCAAGGGAATTATAAATCAACTGTTGTCAACATGAAACATTAACATGGCTCTTATTAACAGTGGTAGAATAAGTAGTGGTCACTAGTGCTATTTGAGGATAAGGAGATCAGATATCATTTTGGGAAACATTAAAGACAGGAAAGAAGGTACATTTCAATAGAGATGAGACCAAAGATGCACTGGTCACTGAACTGCAGGTTTAAAATGGGCTGTCCAGTGGAAACTGCACTCATCAGATCAAGACTAATCTGTCTTGACAGACTGACCAGGCTGAGCGTAGCTAATGAATCATGCTGAAAACAAAAGACAGTGTTGAAACTGAACCTGGGCGTGTTGTGTGTGAGGAAGAAGTGAAGCATGACCAGCTCCACCTAACATCCAATTCTCTCACTTACTCCATTTTCCCCCTCCCACCCTGGCAGCATGCCAAAAAGGGTCAGTAAAAGAGGAGGCAATGAGATGTGACCTTAACATAAAAATACACATAAAGACACAGATGAGTCTACAGGGGCAGCGCGGTGACAAATCTGTGACACATGCTCGAAAAGGCAAACTCTCACTGAGTATTAGAACAGAAACTTGTGTTCCCTCAATTAAGGGATAAAATGTGTGTATATGATTCATTTATGCGGATGTGTTTCACGACCGAGGAAATGGAATATGAATTAAATGTCTAAGAGCAATCAGATCAGCAGAGGAGAAGAGCAGAGAAGTAAAGTGAATATGTCGTATAATGAAAAGAAAAAGCTGCACTACAGTCAAAAAGACACTATTATGCAGCAAGAACCATTAAGAAGCTGATGCTCTGTTAAAGAGGGTTATGCTTAGTATTGTGTTACCTCATTAGCGCTTAATGATGAGCACTGAGGTCATCGGGACAGCCCGTCCCACTTCCTGTTCACAAAAACTAAAACTGATCAACATTTCTGCTGCTTGTGCTTCTGTCCAGTAAATACACACGTCTGCACAGGCATACACTGATCCATAATAATACCACACCCACAAATGCACACAAACAGACACACACAGTTCATGTTCATTTTCTGCTCAGTAATTAGCCCCGAGTCTCCGTTCCCCACAGGCCAGGAGGCACAGGAGGCAGGAGGCTGAATATTTAATATCCTCCTGAAGTACAAGCTATCCTGTCCTGGAAAAGGTGTGTATGAGTGTGAGTGGGTACTCGCTGTGCCATGACGGACTGCAGAGCCAGAGATCTAGCCTACTTTTCACGGTGCTTTCACCACACAAGGTTACTCCTGCTTCATGCTTGATCGATGTAGGCATAGACTACAAAAAACACACGGCTGGAGGTTCCTCAGAGGGAGCTTCTCATCAGGATTAGAGCTCAACAGTTACTTGTAGGTAGCCAGATTAAATTATACTCAACAGTTTTCACCTGTTTCTAGACATTACAAATATGCACAGGTGGAAAAATATTGGCTTAAAATTTTCAAATAATTCAATAAATCATATTTTCCATCATCATCACATTATGAACATATATAAGAAACTTAGTGTACTCTGCCCTTGAATACTTCTCAGATCTGATACATGGGCTGTGCATGTGCAAGTGTTTAGCCAGTCAAACAAAGCCCTAGATGTTCTTAGATTAATTAGCGTTCATTTGGTGGTCACTCCAAGGTTATCTTAAACAACTGCTGGGGAAAAGAAGTAAGAGCAAAGAAAACGTGCTGGACAAAGACCCGGTGAAGATGAACAGTATTTCTGTGATTTGGAATAAGGATGGGAAATGGCACTTCTTTTATCGTTGACATCTGCTTCAGTCTTGTTTTCTCCACAGACACCACCGCAGAGATGCACAAACAGCACCATAAACATTACAGGCTCTGTGAAGTTAAATACAATGCAAAAGTCCCAGGCCAGCATTTAGGGTTGTTGGTTTAGTAAAGTTATAATGACCACAGATGTGATTTTCTTAGTCTCTGTATCAGTGGCAGCTGCTGGTCTTTCAAACAGGGGAAGCTCATTGTCAGCTTATATCATAAAATTTGTCCATTTATTTATATGTAAATTCTGCCCTCCGTTCCTTTTCAAGAAAATGGTCTGTGGCACTAACTAGTTCACTCCAACCTAACCAACAGTATGGCTGAGTGAACTATCTAACAAAACGATATTAAACCGGAACAAGGAATTATTAAAATTATGTTAAACTGAAACAAGAAAATATGATGAGTGTTTTATTTACAGTGTAAGAAATGAACGAGTCATTTCGTAGAGAAAATGCCAAGAAATGGGTCACAGTTTGTCTTAGTTCCGACTTCGCTTGTAAAATCCATGATGGGACTGCTAGTCTGAACGGTCAAGTGACGGTGTAGATCTGAAAATACCTGTCAATCAAAACAGGATTCAGCCTTTTGATTGACCCTCCAATCATCATGCTGAATCTCAGTGTCCAGGCCAGCCGAAGCCCACCCACAGCTCCATTCACCCCCAGAGACACTGGGCATCCGGGGGCGGGACAAAACCATGTCATTTATCCAATGACCGTCGAGTTTGGAGGTGATGAAAAAAACTGTCCCATTACAGTGCATGGACGCTCAGCTTCTATGGACAAATGCTCTGGTTCATGTCACAGTAGAGACACTAGAGGGTGCAAATTTACATTTACATTTACATTTATGCATTTGGCAGATGCTTTTATCCAAAGCGACTTACAAAAAGAGGATTAACAATCTAGCCACATAGAAGGGATAGTAGAAGGAGATGACAAATTAGGAACAAGAGATTTAGAGAGGAAGAGTGCAG
>JAQQZY010000023.1:21894553-21905426 GCA_030068375.1 Ostorhinchus rueppellii
AAACCAGAGTACCCGGAGAAAACCCACGCAGACACGGGGAGAACATGCAAACTCCACACAGAAAGGTCCCAAGGTCCAATTCTAGAATTGTATTTTTCTTTATCCATTGCACTTTATTTTCTTGAATGACAAAGGCTGTAATCAATGTATGGAATGGGCATTTGCCTTTCTAATAAAGACAACAAGACAAAGACAAAAAAAAAACAAAACAAAAAAAAACGAAATACAATGTAATTTTCTTATAAATGCAAGTTTTACTGCAATGGCATATCTCACCTAAGGTACAAAGAAAATAAACTACAGTAATAGTAATCCTTGTTTCAAATCCTCAAACATATATTAGATACATAACATACATTTATTCCAACTGTTTTGAGTGTTACTGTGTGATTGTACGACTCCGCCCGAGCTTGACCACTTCAGTTGCTGTAGTTTTATCCTGCCTTTCCTCTTCCAGAGTTTTTGTCTGAGGATAACCCATGAGCAGGTAGTTCATCTCTAAATAGAAACAGAGTGCAAACACACTGTAGGCCACATGTAGATAATACTGTAGGTACAGTGAGATTAAAGGTTTAACTTGAATGAGAAAAGTCAGGTTTTTGGTTGGATGAACTAAACAATCCCACCTGCTCTGGGACTTTCTATCACGCGTTCACACATCCAGTAAGATGATAATAGCAACAAACAGTGTTTGAAATGTTAATTACCTTCTCCAATCAAAGGTCAGGAGCCTCTAATGAGCTCATGCTTCAGCACCTTGAATGATTTGCTCTCCACCAGTGGACAATGCTAATAATTAAAATGCTAACATAAGCTGCCACATAATCCTTTTCTTTTTGTTCCATAAATCAGGAATGGTTATTAATTTTTCACAACAGTAGATGCATAATTTTAGTTTTAAAAATGTACAACCAAAAAAATACTTTGCTGTTATGTGGTGGCACATTTGTTTTGAAACCAAGGAAAACTAGAGCAGCTCGGAAAAAATGGGGCATCCATGTTTAGAATGTTTACACAGAAATGCATTTATATTAGGAAGGTAGGGGGATACGAGGGGGTGGGTGTAATTTATGGGCATTCATATGTTATATGTATCGTACAGTAATATTCAGGATGAGCTAACATGAATGTTTTAACCGGTTAAGGACACTTCATTTATTGATGGGTTTTAACCAGTAGTGTTTCCTGATGGCAGAAAAACTGTGCTTCAGACCACCCACTGAAGGTTTAGTTTCTCTGTTATCACTATAAACACGAGTGTTTTCTCTCTCCTCACAGTAAATCCATTCAGAGACCAGTTATGAATCTTGCGTTATTGTTATGGACGTCCGTAAGAATAATGGTAGAAAAGTGGGCAGAACTTGGCTGCATTAAAAATAGAGGGTTATCTTCACTTTGACTGTTGTCATACGTTCACAGCAGTGCTCCTCCCCACAGACTGAAATGAACCACAGAGGGGTCCCTCACTTTGAGCAAACCACAGCGAATGAAGCCACTCAAAGAGCTGGGAATTCTTAGAGAATAATTCTCCAATTGCTCATGGTTTCTTAGTGGGAAGGGCACACTTCTGGTGTGTGTGACCTATTTTTCCAAATGCATCTGTCAAATGCAGAGCTGCAGCTGGTTGTTCAGAGTTCTCTTTTTGTTGAAGCATGTTTTTAAAAGTCCTCCTTGTCACTCATGCACATCGGCGTCATATTTTCCTGGGGCTTTTCTCTTGATTTGCACACTTTGGCACTGTTTCTGATGCTAATTTTGTAAAAACAAACAAAAAAACCCCATTGCAAACACAGAGCGTAGTTGCATGTCTGGCAAGGCAAGACATTCCTGACAGAACTGAAGCAGTAAAGCGGTGTCTCTCCTTCAGCCCTGGTTCAGGGCTCTCCCTAAAAGGAGCTTTAAGCCATCAGAGCTGGGAGGGAGAGGGAGGCCCCTGGATAAAGGCTTGGGTTGGGACAATGGTTAACCACAGAGTGAAGCATTCTGCTTGAGGCTGAGGCCAGGCGGCACGACATCACAGGGAAGGACTACGCTCCCCTGCAAAACATGCTTCATTTCGAATGGCACGCTTCCCTAGCAGTCAGAGCCTACATATGTCCATTAGGAGGGCTTGGCTGACCAAATTACACCCTCAACAGCGTGGAAACCCAGGCTATGTCAATGCTGTGGTTTCATTCAGTCAGCAGTTCATCGGCTAAAAATCATGTAAAATCCTCACATAGTCCGCTGTTTTGAGTTATTGATCTAATTAATGACCAACAATTAGGAAGTTGATTTTTCTGTTGTACACAAATGCACACTAATATCCTTTTCAGATTTCACAATCCGTGCCCTCTGCTGCACTTCCTCACAGGCCTTATAAATGAAGAATAACACACAAAAGATGAAAGGGAAGCTGCTACAGTAACAGGTCTATGAAATCTGTATTTGGTGTGTTTTTGGTGTGTTTTCATGTGAGAAGAATTTAAACATTTTATTTTGTCTTTTTACGGTTTTGAAGAAATCTTAAAGACCATAATAAAGCTCAGGGAACTAGGGAATGTCATTTCTTTCTTGTGGTTCAATCAGGAAATGCAAGAAAGTATTGTTTACATGTGACAGTACAGATTTAAGGATTCTCATTATTCCGGGAGGTTTCCTTCCTCTTGAGCAGTGATACCTGTCATCCTGTTTCCAGCGGGCTGTGTTTTTGTTCTGCACAATAGGCCTTTCTCTGTTCCTGAGTTGAGGCTTCACTGCTGCTGATGACAGCACTACAAAGGGGAATCAGGTTTCTCTCATGGGTTCCCACTGGCATGAAGGATCTGTAGCCTGCCTGGCAGCATCAGGTTCCTCTGAAGGAGAAATGTTATTCCTCTATTTGGGCTAGGCAGAGAAGTGCATTAGCCTATTATTAAATCAGTTTGATCTCTACAATATAGAGGCTATAGAGAGGTCATACACACAGGTCAGCTGACTGGCCTGGCATGGAGCCTCACCGGTTACTCTAATTACAAGTTCAAAGCTGGTGTAGTCTATTGAAACTGCATTTTAGAGAAATATATTTGATGAAATGAGTAATTCATCAGTTTGGCAGTTTTAATCAGCTGGTATTTGTATCAGCAGAACTCAGCTCAGATATTAATGACTAAAATCTGACTTTTTAACTGGAATTACTTACTAACTTTGAGGGAAAAAAACAGTTAGTTTGTTGTTCAGTTGCAGATTTTATTGAATTTCATGATTTTAAGTTTTATTTAGGTATGCTTTACTTTGACCTGACAGATTAGTATCTTAGATTAACCCTTTAAAAGTGCCAAAGTTGCAATAGTGTGACAAGCAACATTACTGAATGACGAAAAACCATCTTGCGCCTAAAGGAATAAGATCTAGTTTTTAATGAAGTGGAAGATTCAACAGGGTTGATTCTTTTCATTTTATTGATTGTTTTGATTTGATCAATACCCTATCTGCTTTATTCTTCCCTTCCTTAAATATATGACCATAATGACTCTTTGTGTAGCCCTTCCATGTCTTGTTTGTTTTTGACTGAACCTTTGTCATCGCTTATAATAGAGTTTTCTTAACAGAATGTGTTTCGACACTCTCAGCTGGACTATCATTCGGATTATCTAAGTGCTACAAACACTGTGCCACATAAATAACTGCACAGAAGGAAACAAAGAGCTATACAGCATTTCTGTAGTATTTGGCGAATGTTGACAGTCATGGATTTTACACTACCCATGTCAGAGACAACCCTCTTGTAAATGTTTCTGGAGATTCTTTTCTTTTGTTTGGTGAGTAATCACTTTTGCTAGTACCTCAAAAGCAAAATCTTTCAACTAAAGAAACAGGTGTCCAGTGAAAGTCACAGTGAGACAGTTTATAGGTACTATGACCTTACTTTTTAGCACTGATGATGGCGTTGCATTGGATAAAACCAAGGTCTTCACCTCACTTCATTTCTGTAATGTTTCACTGGCAATAACACCGTTTGTTTAAATGTGGTGCTTCTGTTAAAAATGTTCTCTCATTGTCTGGAAATGTAGAAATCATGCTGTGTCTTGACATCAGTCTGTCAATGTCAGGTCCCTGAGAAGCTACCTATAAACTGTGAATTACTCATCACTGTGCTAATGGGATAATGCAGTGCTTTATGTAAGCCCATTATGTCAGGTTGTGTTTGACCAGGACATGTATGTACACTGTTGTGACAGCAGTATAAACAGTTGACTCATGACAAGTTTTATTTGTTGTTTTGATGGACAGAGATCCGTAACCAGCTGGTGGAGCAGTTCAAATGCCTGGAGCAACAGTCGGAGTCTCGTATCCAGCTGCTTCAGGACCTGCAGGAGTTCTTCCGCCGTAAAGCAGAGATTGAACTTGAATATTCCCGCAGTTTAGAAAAACTGGCCGAAAGGTTCTCCTCCAAAATCCGCAGCTCCAGAGAACACCAACAGTTCAAGTGAGTTCCTCTTCCTGCAGCATGAAACTGTGCACATTAGTGGTTTAACAGAACCCAAAGATCTGCACACATACAGAAGTGAAACTGACATGCACATCATTTATGGATTTGAATACTTTTGTGTTATTATTATTATTTTCATAATTGTATGCCTTATGTATATTAATAAAGTGCCTTTACCTTTCACTAGAATCCCACATCACAGTTCTCTGTATTCAAAGTGTCTAAACACTTCACTATTTATATCCTGACTGAGAAACCTGAAACTACTCACTACCTTTTTAATACAGTGCAGATCGAGAATATACAACAATCCATTATATTTACATACCCTTGGGAATATATATTTCTACTGTCAAGATCTTTGATATCTTCAGAGGTCAGCTAACTGTGTCGTAATGACATGAACATAGTTCATTTTGAAATTGCAGATTGTGGAAGAATTGACATAAAACACTCTTTTTGGTGTAATTTAGTACGGAACAATATAGAGGAAAAATCTAAATAAATCTAGAAACATAAATATATGTATATTAAAATAAGCACAGATGGTCTTCACATTTATTAGAAATGATCAGAGATTCACAAGTAATAGCAGTGAATCCATCCATCTGTCCGTCCGTCCATCCGTATGTATGCATATATGTATGAAATCTCACAGCATTTATTCTATAATATATTCTCATGGGAAAGCCAAGAAGCCACAGGAAACTAATATGGTTTAAAGAAAACCAATAGTAAGACCAGTGACTGTCATCGAACCAAAATGAGCTCACCTGTAATTTTGACCCAGTTAGATTTTGTCCTCCTAAAATACTGTAATGTATTCTGGTGAGGGAAAGAGGGATCATCTGTGCAGAAACAACCACTAACACATTAGTACTTGACTCATGCAGGGCATGAAATTAAGCTCTGCCGTTCCCAAAATTGATGCACCTCAGGCAAGCAGGCGAGTTAGTTCAGCCTGGAAACAGGAGCACCAACCAGAGTGTATGTACATGTACTGTATGTGGAAAGGGTGTGTGTGTGTGTGTTGGATGTGAATTTGGCTTGATAATTGGCTCCAGCTGTTAGAGGATGAATGCTTCACTCTGGCGTCAGAGTCTTGGCTGATAGGAGACAGAAATGTTTTGCTGCTGTGACATAGTGGCTTAACCTTTGGGCTGCACAGCTGATCATATCCACACAGCAACACACAGGTGGAAAAAACGTAATCCACAGACACATGTCCTAGTAATATCACACTTTACTAAGATCTTAGAGGACAAGTGTCTCTGAGTAAATGTATGGCTTTAGATGTGACCACACACACACAATCATACACACTATTTGTCCAGTGTAATCATGTCTACATGTAAAAACAGCAGCTATGACACACAAATGAGAAAAAACCTTATTACTTCAGAGAGACTATTAAAAAGGAAAACTAAAGAGCCAAAATGAAACAAATAAAGAGGAACTGCGAGTGGGGGCTATTACCTTTGACACAGACAGTGTCATATTTAAACATTCTGAAAGTGTGTTACACAACAAACACATGTAAGAATTTTACAGAAGGAAAGACATGAACTACATTTGTACTTTTTAAAGCAGTATATGACTTTGATCACTTGTTTTTCTTCAGATTTGTAAAACCTGAGTGATACTGTAATTATCACTAATCCATTAGTCTTTTGGTGCTTATGCATCTAAATAATTTCCCTCATGGTGAACAACTTCAAAGATGAATCCATTACAAGCAGTCTGCTTGTTTACATGCCAAACCGATATGTCACTTGGGCCTTTTTGGAAATTTTGTCACGAAGTGCATTATGGGAATGGGAATTCCACACAGGAGACAACAAGCAATGAAACAGTGTCCGCTACTAGGTCACAAGAAGTAGAAGGAATCAGTGTAAGTCGATTGTCATCTTATATACGGGGTGTGTGATGCAGAAAAACAAAACGTAGACATCGGTTTCATGGAATTTTCAGAATATGTCATTGTGTAGGCTTATCATACACTGCTTTTAGGGATATAAAGGGTATTTTAAAGTACACCAATATGCCACCCAAAGCGTAGTTTGCAAGCTTTTTGGTGAAACCACAAAAAAGCTCCCGACATGATTGCACCTTGTGCCCTGCACTGAGCAGCAAGGCAACCACAAATCCTGGTAATCAGCTCCGACACACCCTTTACTGTGCCTTTCCTCCCACTTTAGTGTAGTTAAGCGCATGGCGAGCCACCAAAACACCAAATGGGCTGAGACAAGAAAAACATTTATGTTTGTCTAATAAAAGGACTTAATGGCATAAAGCCCAACAAAAACAAGAAAACACAGAAAAGCGACAAACATCAGGCCTTTAATCCTTATAGACCACTGTTTCTGCATAATAATTTGCATAATAATGTAGATTTGTCTCCTTTAGCATTGATTTTGTATCTTTTTCCACCATTCTTTAACATGTTTGGGGGTGTTTTTCATTGCAGGCTGGCTTGAGCTGAATCACCCATAGGTTGCAGAAGCTAATTAGTTTATGCTTCTATATTTTTAAGAGAGATCAAAACAGTCAACCAGAGACATCCTGACCAGGACAGACTTCCATATGTGCTGGATCACAGCCTACAGTCTTTTGGCTGAACTCTCCCAGTGCAGATTCATTAGCAAGCTGACTGCCACTGTGATTTACAACTACTGCAGCTACAGCTACACCACAGCAGCCCAACCAAGGATCATTTTGCTCTTTCACTCTACCTCATTTGCCACAGTGAAAAGAAACACTGAAGAGTTCTTTAACGGTTCTGAATTGCACTTACATGCCTACATAGTGCACCACTTCCTTTCTCTGACTGGTTCACAGGTCCAGTGAGACAGCCACTAACTTGATTTTAGGGAGATTTCAGGGAGTGTCATCAATGGGATTTATAACATACCCCATCAAATTAGAGTGGATTGGTATCGTCTGCCTGTCATACGGACATATTCAGATGTAACATGGCACCATTAGAAGGCAGCTCATGCAGTATTGATACAGAGAATAACCTGTCTGGGAGAGATAAGAGGGCACTAGCATGGTATCCAAACTGGCCTTTGTGTATGTGTGTTAATCCCTTTGTGTGTGTGTAAGTGATTGGTTTAGAAGGAGCTGGGGAAGGAATGGAGAGTAGATGGTATTATTAGAGTGCAAGATCTATTAGATGTGAGCTTTCTTTAGCTCTGAAGTCGTTTTCCTTCATTTTAACGGGAAGTTTCTGTTTATTTCATGGTCAGCAGGACACAGCTTTGAAAATGTATCAATGGATGTTCCAGTATGATTTATTTTTAAGTACATCTCCCAGCACTACACTATGTGGGATGCAGTCTGTGTCTGGGCAGAACAATTTTGCCTTTGAAAAAGTGTGACGTTCGCCTTCAGCTATGATATTACAGCGTATGAAGAATGATGTCTGCTCCTGCAGGATAATAACAGATGTCTCTTGAGCTTTGTGGCCTTTGTGCTCTGACAACAAACTACAACCGGAGCTTTAGTCTTATTTAGTGTAACTGTGTTGTTTAACCATTGATGCTTTGTGCTTGAGCCAGGGTCAAAGGGTCAAAGGCTAAACTACATCACTAAGCTGGGTTTATTTGAGCCCTGCAGGCAGTATGCCCTTTCAGAGTATGCCCAGCTGGGGGATGTCAGTCTGCACATCAGTAGATTAGCTGGTTTGTGGTTTGTTTTTCAGATCTTGTCAGACTCTTGTCTCTTTTTCAGTTATGCTGCCCTGCTTTGTGCTCCGCAGCTGTGCATTATCAAATGTTGGCAGTGCGTCTCATCGCAAAAAAGAAAAAAATGTTAAATGATGTGCAAATCAGTGATGTGGCAGATTGAAGCCCTGCTTGAAAACAGGAGCAAGGCGAATTTGAATGGCAAAGCAAGCGGCATGTGCCCACGTGCCCCCTGCCTTTTGAAACTGTTTGGCTTCTTCCCCTTTTTCTTGGCTGTTTCATTGATAAGCAGCAGGCAGGCAGTGTAGAGGGGATTAAAGGCCTTCACGGAGCCGAGTCCTGGTTTGATAAATACACACTTCCTTCTGCAAATCCTGGCTCAGACACATCATAGACTCTGGGTGATTAGATGGTGACATTCAGTGCAGCCATGACTAAAGTGTGGACGCCTTTATACAAGGCTCAGTTGTTCAGGGGATGGACATTACGGAGACAGCAAGCCATCGGTTTGTGCTCAAATAAAAGATTATTCCACTGTTTTCCAACCATGCACTCTGCCTTTGTATTTGTGTTCACTTTCTCTGTGTCTCATCATCTTCAGCATCCTTAATGCTTTCGGTGATTACACTTTAGTGAGTCACAAAGACACACTGAGAAAGAGCAGAAACTGTAAAAACCATAGAGAGCGTCCGGGCAGTGCTTTAGCAAAATGAAACAGATGTAATAGGATGCCAGAAAGCTGCACCAGTCTCTCCTCCTCCTCTTCCTCCTTTCTCCTCCAGAGACTCTCAAAGCTCATCGTTTTCTTTCTGCATGTTAATGATATCCTGTGTATAAATACCTAGGGCACGGAGCCATCCAAAACCAATGCTTCTGAAGCCCTCTAGATTAATTGACCCGCACGCTCTCAAATGATACTCAACCCTTTTACAGGAAATCAGAGAGTAGACATGGAAGAATGAGGGCTGGATTCCGAATTCAGCCCTTCATGGCACAAGGGTACTTATATAAGAGGCACTGCCTTAGTTCCACAGAGAAAGGCCAGGCTTCATTTATTACACAGCTAAAATACTCAGAAGAGATGCAGCTGGACCACAGGCCTATTTACTGACCTTCTGCTCCTAATTCCTGCGAAGTGAGGATGGCAGATGGAGGGAAAAGAAAAGAGGAAAAAGCGTTTTTGTCCTTGTCTCTGCCTCTTTATGATTGCTTTCACCTTTTTTATTATAGGAATAGTTCAACAATTTGGGAAATACCAAAAAGGGGTTAGATAAGAAGAGAAGAAAAAAAAAAACAGTAGAAAGACAGCTTAAAATTGTATCACAGCAATGGTGAGAGACAAGTTACTTCTGATCCCATTTGAATTGTGTATCATTTACACATATGAGGTTTGTCTGTTTACAAATCAAGAAAATGCAGTTTGTACTAAATGTGAAATGATATAAATATAAAGACTACACCCTGATGTTGCAGAGGTGACATATGATGTTTATGTCTCTGAATACGTTCTGCCGCGCTCTCAAACATAAAGGTAAAACATTCCAAGGCAGCAGCCATCAATGGTAATAATGATGCGTATCACATGCAGTGAGACATCCTTTGAACAGCTGAACACAACACTGTCTTCTTCACTTCTTTACTATCTTTACCACAAACCACAACTTTCATGGTTCATAAAATTATCTTTAAAATTGAGTATATGTGTGTAAAACGTGCTATAAACAGGATTGAAAAACCGCTGTTCATTTTTTTTGGTTTTGGTTAGGTCCCCTGGGGCACAGCGGATGGGTGGGACTTTGGGTTTCTATAGAGGTAGTAGGTGACCAGCTTAACTTAGCACATGACAGGACCCTCTGGTGTCCGCATCCGTCTGTATTAAAATATCTTTTTATAAGTCTGCCTACTTAGTAATGCATTATTACTCATGTATTAGTCCTGTGCACAGTTGTGGTTCACTTGTTTTATGTGGCTCCATGTCTTGATGAGGCTCAGTGATTACCTTGTGCCACACTGTCGTCTCATTTCTGCTAATGCAATGCCTGGTGCTGTTTAGGGGCTGATGCCAGTGTTGCTTTGGAGTCTCCACTGTAGAGCCGCAATATAATGTAACTGCTATTATGCTGGTTTTGGAAGACTACATTGGCATCCAAACACAAGTGGTCCAAAGACATTTGTTTTTGGTTTTGTAAATGACACTCGCAAATTTGTAGTTATGTTGTTGTTCAGAATCCTCCTACCAGCTGGTTCTACACGCGTAAAATTTTAACGCTGCTTTGAAACAAATTTTTCTGGTTGAAAGCCAGTCGTTTGGCTGTCAAAACTGCTTCAAGATTATGTAGTGGGTCTGAACTGCCAAGGTGTCAAGAGGAGTAAGTGAAGTTGGCAGGCAGCCAGCTAAAAGTTAATGAATCACAATATATTTAAATCAGGTGATTTCTTTAGAAATGTATCGATACTTAATTACTCTTACCACTCTTTATGCATTATATATTATTTATCTATTTCTATTTATCTATTTGCTTCAACTATCAAGCACAGATCTTGATGTAAAAATAGGAAATTATATTTTCATAAATTAACAGTAGATCAGATTGTAAAATTACAAGTAACAC
The DNA here is from genome assembly GCA_030068375.1 of Ostorhinchus rueppellii. NCBI lineage: Eukaryota > Metazoa > Chordata > Actinopteri > Kurtiformes > Apogonidae > Ostorhinchus > Ostorhinchus rueppellii. The sequence goes on from JAQQZY010000023.1 coordinate 21,905,302, forward strand.
TGCTCTACAGTTTGTTAGAAAATATCTGCTTCATGAATTAAATGTGTGAAATCTTACATAGTTTAATAAGATGAATCAGAAAATAAATGACCAAAGTGCTGGTTAGCTCATGTTTTCAATATATA